>PISX010000152.1:155773-367445 GCA_004024625.1 Mellivora capensis | reverse complement strand
TTGAGAGGACCATGTGGTTCTTCTCTCTTCTCTTATTGATTTGTTCTATCACATTGATTGACTTGCGAATGTTGAACCACCCTTGTAAGCCAGGGATGAATCCCACCTGGTCATGGTGGATGATCTTTTTAATGTGCTGTTGGATCCTGTTTGCTAGGATCTTGTTGCTTTCTTATTCTTAAGTTGTAAGAGTTTGCTGTATACTCTGGATAAAAATTCTCTGTCATATACATTTTGAAAATGTTTTCTCTTCAGTCTGCTGGTTCGCCATTTTGCTTTCATAACCGTGCTTTTGAAGAGGAAACTTTTTTTTTTTTAAGATTTATTTGTTTATTTTAGAGAGGAAGAGAGAGAGCGCGCAGGGGGAGGTGCAGAGGGAGAGGAAGAGAGAGAATCTTAAAGTAGGCTCCACCCTCAGCACAGAGCCCCACGAGGAACCCTAACTCACAACCCTGAGCTCATGACCTGAGGAGACACCAAGAGTCAGATGCTTAACCAACTGAGCCACCCAGGTGCCCTGGAGAGCAAACATTCTGATGCAGTCCAATTTATTGATACATTATTTTCTATTTCATATACTTTCGTGTATCATACTTAAGAACTCTTTGTCAAACCCAAATTCACTAAGATTTTTTTCCCTATGCTTTCTTCTCATGTTCTATGGTTCTAGCTCTAGGTCTATATCTAGTTTCAGTTGATTTTGTATATGGTATGGGGAAATGACTGAGGCTTACCTTTTTGCTTATGCTATCCAGCTGTTCTAGATTATCTTTTCTCTGTTGAGTCACCTTAAACCTTTGTCAAAACTCAATTGTCCAGGGGCGCCTGGGTGGCTCAGTGGGTTAAAGCCTCTGCCTTTGGCTCGGGTCATGATCTCAGGGTCCTGTGATCGAGCCCCGTATTGGGCTCTCCACTCAGCAGGGAGCCTGCTTCCCCTTCTCTCTCTGCCTGCCTTTCTGCCTACTTGTGATCTCTGTCAAATAAATAAATAAATAAAATCTTTTAAAAAATCAATTGTCCATATATATGTGGATCTATTTCGAAACTTGATGTTCTACTATTTTTATCATTTTATATGAATGCCACCCTGCCTCAATTATCATAACATTATAGTAAGTCTTGAGTTCAGGTAGTATAAGTCCTTACTCCAACTATGCACTTCTTAAAAATTGTTAGGGCTGTTCTTGGTCCTGTGTATTTACACATAAATGCTGGGACTAGCTCGTCAATTCCTTCAAATAAAAAACCTGTTGGGATTTTGACTGGGATTGCCTTGACTCAATAGACCAACTTGGGAAAAACGAACATCTTACTATTGAACCTTATAATCCATGGATAATACATTTCTCATTTATTTAGGTCTTCTTTAATTACACTTCTCCAGTTTCTAGCATACAGATTTTGGGCCTCTTTTGTCAAATGTTCCTTGATTTTTGATGGTGTTCATAATGGCATTAACAAAAACAATCCTTTTTCAAAGGAAAGACGTGAACTTTTCCTTCTATTCTCTCACTCTAATCTCCTAGTCTTCTGTTCGACCAGCATTTTCTGTTAACTACCGTATGCCAGGATCTGAAGACTCTGGCCCACGATGCCCTCTTCCCCCTTTGCTCTCACTGACTGTCATACTTACAGAGCACACTTACCTCTAGTTATCACACAACTTCACGTTGTCACACATGTTGCTGTGTTTTTTTATTGTTGTTTTTTTTTTAAAAAACATTTAAAAAATGTCTTATCTGCCCAACTACATTGCCTGCCCCTTGGGAGTAAAAACTATAATGTATACTTCTGTGTAAGCCCACAAATGCTTAGAATATTGATAAACAAACAGGAAAGAAATCTTTTTTTAATGAAGGGACTCAAAATTCAGCAAACAAAACCTGTTTAAAACTCTAGGTTGTCTGTATTCAGTACTAACTTAGAATTAAGCAATTAAAAAACCAGTATTAAATATGTGTTTGTTGGAGCCTAGGGACTAAGGAGTTGAAAGAACAGTGGGTTTGCTTCTCTGTCCTTAGGCAGCTCACCAGGAGGGAAAGCACAGCCCAGACCATGCCCTCCACATCTGGCTGGCAGCTCTCAAAGGGCCCCGGGGCCTGTTGTTGGGGGGGAAGCCTATTTCCACGATGGCTTCTGTCCACTTTCCATTTCAGACCCTGGTATGCACAATTCTAACAAATAGCTGTTAGCATCTGATCGAGTCTGTTTACAAGATACAGACAGCTATTTATAAGACACGGGCCAAATTCTACCTTTCCATATCCAAGAATTTTCAGTGATTTCAGGCCCATGATGGGATTCTGGATTCTGGCCCTAACCATTTCTCAGCATAGTTCAAGACTGTAACCAACTTGTTTTCAAGCCCCTGAACGGTAGGGTTCCTCCCTCCCCTCCAAAAAAAAAAAAAAAAAAAAAAAAAAAAAAAAATCACTTTTAAACTTATTTGCCACAAAGAATACAAGACAGTTTAAGGAAGTTATCAACAGTGTATTTTAAGTGGCAAGCCAGTTAGATGGCTGGGAGGTCCTGCTGCTGCAACAGAGACGAATGTGTAGGTAGAATGGAGAAAGGGACCCATGCCCAGAAATGATCTCATGAGAGGCATGAGAAGCAGATGTAGGAGACGGGCACTGTGTTTGGAGCCTACAGTGGCACATGTCTCAGAGTTCATGTAATCCAGAGATGGAAACATCAAGCTTGCAAACAAGGTACTTTAGATCTAGTCTATGTTTGCAATTTGCCATCTTATGCACATCTTAGCTTTTCTGAGTCCCCCCATGTCAGCCATCTTGATGCACATCACAAGCTGCAGATAACAGAGTGGAGAAGTGAAGGGCTGTGGCAGTCAGACAGCTAGCTGCCCACCCCAAGCTCACTACAGAGTACTAGGGCTATCCCATCCAGTGTTCCACAAACAGGAAAACAGAGATACATACTAATAAACAGGTGTAAGTGGGAAAAATAAACAGTGCCACTATAGCAAAGTTAATTAAGAAATATTAGTTCAAAATCGACTAGGCCTCATTATAAAATCTAATGTTTATGGACCCAATGACATAAACAATCGATGGTGGATTTGCATTTTATTTCTGTTACCAAGCAACCCTCAGGTTCAATCCCAAAGAATTCACCCATGTCTACTGCCTGGGATAGGGGTGGAGTGAAATGGAATTATGGCCTTTTACATTACAAAGGTAGTAAGGAAGCTCTTTAAAAAAAAATAATCCGGGGCGCCTGGGTGGCTCAGTGGGTTAAAGCCTCAGCTTTCGGCTCAGGTCATGATCCCAGGGTCCTGGGATCGAGCCCCACATCGGGCTCTCTGCTCCGCGGAGAGCCTGCTTCCTCCTCTCTCTCCCTGCCTGCCTCTCTGCCTACCTGTGATCTCTGTCTGTCAAATAAATAAATAAAATCTTAAGAAAAAAAAAAATCTTTTTAGATTTCAGATAGATTAAATAGGATAAATGGAATTTTATACCAAAAGACTCAAAGCACAAAGAATCCCCCAGCCCGTTCCCATGACTCTGCTCTGTCTTTAAAGTACTCTGGAGGAGAACTGTACGTGGAAAGGGCTCTACAGACAGAAGAATTCCCTCATTCAACAAATACTTGTTGTATTTGTATTTGTATTTGCACTGTGAAAATCACAACAGTGCCACGCAAAACAGACATGGATCCTGCCCCCAGGATGCCCAGTCCAGTGGCCATCTTCTTAGGCCTATAGGATCTTCGCATCTTCACTGTCACTTTCTGGGCAGGACTGGGGCTGAGATGCAGAGGTACACACGAGAGAGATGGAAACAGTCAAGCTCACATAACACAGAGCCAGCAACGCGTGCCGTCAAAGCCTATTTCTCCACAATGAAAATGATCAAGTTCTCACGATCCAATAAATAGTGGAAAATAATGGGGTAGGGTACCAGTTGTCCTCTCTACAGTTCCAATTTCACCTGTCTCTCTTCTCCTCTTCTTTCCACTCTTTCTCTTGTCTCACGTCCCTTTTGCTCTCTCTGCGTGACAATAACATCCTCTAAAACTTCCCCCTAAAAGACAAACATTTTTGGATTTGTTTTGAAATAATCCAGTGAGGGAGGGAAAGCTGGGACTGGGAAGGTGGGGAACAAGACTCCCACAGACAGAAGCAGCGGGGTGATGGGGGCCTGAGGTTCATTACACTAGTCCACTTTTGTATATTTCTGAAATAAAATACTGAAAATAAAATAAATCATTTTTCAAACGTTTACCACATCAACCTTTTGCCCTGAACACATGGCAGTAGGCTACGGCAGGAATTAACCATGGATTTGCAGACATGACAGAAATGCCTTAATTTGCATTCATGAGTCACTCTCTTTTGAAGAAAGGAGGCCCTGTCTTCAGCCCTCCTCCTTTTGCCCTCTTTAGCATTTCCCACACTTAACCCCACCTTGGGTTATGCACCAACCTTTAAAGACGGAAAGAAGTCAGTGACATTCCACGTAAGGGCGACTCATTTAGTAGGCACTTTAAATTGTCCCATTTTAAACTAACTTTTTAAAAAGATTTTATTTATTTATTTGACAAAGATCACAAGTAGGCAGAGAGGCAGGCAGAGAGAGAGAGAGAAGAGGAGGAAGTAGGCTCTCCGCTGAGCAGAGCCTGAGGCAGGGCTCGATCCCAGGACCCTGAGATCATGATCTGAGCCGAAGGCAGAGGCTTTAACCCACTGAGCCACCCAGGCGCCCCTAAACTAACTTTTATGAGAAAGAGGTGCTTAAAAGGGCAAAAGAATGTTTCTGATATTTAAGATCAATACTGAAAATAAAAGAAACGTGGTGAACCAGATAACCTGCTTTACTTTCTAAGCAGTTGCCCGCTCTAAAAATAACTGGAAAGACCTGACCCACGGACCCCTGCCCAGAGGATTGCCTGGGTTCCAAGATGCATTCAGACAAAAGCCTCAGGCATCTGGCTGGAATGGGAGACTCAATATATTTTCAAGGTAACTAAAGTTCAGTATTACAGGAGTCCCAAGTCAGTTGCAAAACTGTGCTTCCCAACGTTTCTGGCAGACGTGCATTCTGGATCATCCATGAAGCTATTTAAAATTGCTTGACATGTAACCACGACAGATTTTAAAGATCAAAACACAGGTGTGTATCAAGGTTGCACCATTCTGTGGTAAGAGCAGAACATGAGATCATCCCACCTGGAAACGGACCCAAACACAAACGCCCACCTGGGGTTCAGGTGGATGGCTCTGTCTGCAGGCAGATGAGTTTCTCTCTGGAGTTTTGTTCTGCTAGAACTACGGTCTGATAAGAAATGAGGTTTTGATACATTAATGTTACTCTAAACTGGGTGGGTCTTTTTAGCTGACAAGTACCTTATACCCTTGGCTTTATGTTCTTTTTTAACCTATTCAAAGACCCATTGCTCAACATAAAGGAGTTACAGTCACCAAGGATTTAAATAGCCTTGTTTATTCTTTTCAGCCTCAATAAACTTAAGAGAGTAACACAAAAGCTTCAGGAAAGCCGAGGCATAAATCTCTTCCATCTCGTTATGAACCACGAAAGAAAATGATCAAGATAAAGTCTAAAGAAAACAAGCGACTTAATCAAAGCCACCCCACAAAGTAGTGTGCATAATACATCCAATGATTGATTTCATAGTAAACATCTCTTACATGTAAGACATGACACACTAATTGTTTCATAAATTTTGAAACTCCTTAGAATTGGGGGGCGGGGGGAGGTGGTGAGGTCGGGGGAAATTGAACAGAAGTCATTCCAGGTAATCTTCACTGGTTATGGCCCTGGATCTCTGGTTAAGGTTCCCAGTAACCAGGAGATTCATTTCACTTACAAAAGAAGACTAACAACGGCAAAGGAGTTACTGAGCCAGCTGAGCGAGTGTGGACTTATTTCCTGTGCTCAAACGGGAACCACTGCTCAACAGACAAGTACCCGAGTTTTGTGTGAATAAGAGCACAAAGGAAAGAGAGTTATGTGTGCGTTTTTGTTTTGAGCAAATAACTACATTGTGACTCTCTGAGATTAGGCTTTCCCAAGGAAAACAAATCCTCTCTATAACACACGCACACACATAAGCAGGAGACGCATTTTGTACAGCCCACCATTTGGTTAACAGATGTTGGCATCTACCCGCAGTTCTCACAAACAAATCAATGTCCTTTATTTTTGTGTAGCATCTTCTATCCAAAAGTAATTTGAAAGGCTGGGTGGCCGGGTTGACAGTGTGTCTGCAAAAACTGGGTAAGGCTTAGAATGCAGCGAACACACCTGTCAGACGTGTTTCGATGCCGTCTGGGCTGGGGACTGGCTCTGCGGTTAGGCGGCTGCTGGGCTTCTCGGCAGGAAAGCTGGGCGCCATCCTTTGCCATAATGTGTTGCTCTGGCCTGCTTGCTTAATGCCTCATTATACAACCTCCCCTTCTATTGAGGGAAGAAGTGTATTTTAGGAATTTTCTTGATTCATAGGAGTGTTTTGGATTAATGGGAACCCTAAGTGCCTTTTTTTTTTTTTTTAAATAACACCAAAACGATACTCCCTTTTGGATCCACAAGAACCAGGATCTAGGCCCTACTGCATTAGTGACAATCTCCTCCGGATTTCAGTATCCTAGCTCACAAAGTAAGTCAGAGGGTTGCGCTAGATCTGCCTTTCCCAACCTTTTCTTTTTTTTTTTTTTTTTTTCAAGATTTTATTTATTTATTTGTCAGAGAGAGAGAGAGAGAGCATAGACAGAGTGGCAGGTAGAGGAAGAGGGAGAAGCAGGCTCCCTGCCGAGCAAGGAGCCCGATGTGGGACTCGATCCCAGGACGCTGAGATCATGACCTGAGCCGAAGGCAGCCGCTCAACCAACTGAGCCACCCAGGCGTCCCTTTCCCAACCTTTTCAAGCATGAGGGACATGGTCACACATCAGAACCTCTCTCAGACAAATCAAATGACAGCCGTTGTACTTTAAGAATCTGTGCAATTAGAAAATACACCATGATAAAAAGATACCTTTGACGCAGTGACAGTTGAAAATAAAATTCCAATTTATTAATCACAGCAGAGTCCATTGATTCTTAAGGTAATGGCATGCAGATGTTACACATTTATTGAGTCTGCAAACACCAGTTGGTGTACATATGAGTTTGCAGACTTTGTAATAACCCTATAGCAGATCCCTGATCCTAACCTGGCCCTCGGTGTAGCTGGGAACCCCGAACTACAATACAGATGTTCCAAATCCTTTCTGACACTGACCCTCCATTAATTCTAGTCCTACCACTGCCATTTAGTGGGTCGTGTGACTCCAAACAGGGGAAGGACGTCTCTGTTCCACAGTTTCCTCAGCTGTGTGGGGCTGCAGGGGTGCCCTAGTGATGTCTCAACACAGCACTGTGAGCCACGATTCTATGTGTGTCATGTTTTTGAAGCCTAGAGCCCCTCAGGAGAGAAGCCCTACCAAAATGTAGCACAATCACACCCCACTCTTTCAGTCCCCTGGAATGTTTCTACACAGACCCTGCGACATCCTCTAGTGGAAGGAGAACCCCTCAACCCAAGTGGGAAGTCATCAGCTCTGACATGTTCCCACATATCCCACCTTCCCCCAAAGTAAAGAGAGACAGATTCTGGGAGGACAACCTCTCTGAAACGGAGACAACATCTTGGGGCCTTCTCCAGAAAACCTGAGACTGTGTGTGGAACAAAAAAGGCTGAATGGAGGAGTAAAGAAGGTGTTATGCAATTCGAAGTAGGTTTACAATGACTCTTTCTTCAACTGTTCACAAGAGGTTCTAAGGTTTCCAGGATGACTAGACCATTCGAGGACCCAGAATAATGAGGCCAGAAGGAGAGTCCCGGATCAATCCAGATGGCCTTCAAAGTCTTTGGGAACTGTATTCTTGACATCAGTATATCCAGATACTGACTATCAACAGATACATATTATTGTATAGACAAGCAATATATGGTGATAAATAGAGTTATGTCAGAGCTATCTTAATGGACTGATTTCTCAAAAATGACACAAGGCTGCAAAAGCAGACTCTGGTTTTGCCCTGAGCAAAAACATCTATTACTCAACACCTGTTACTGTTACTCCAAGTTCTTTAGATAGTTACAAGGCTCTTCTATACTTCAATGACAATTCATTGGAAATACGCCCCTAATCCTGCCCCTAAACCAACCCAGCAACCAAGACCCATCAACAGGTCGATTATGCAAACAACCCAAATTAAAAAGGGGGGCCAAAGACCTTAACAGACAGATTAGAAGACCCCAAATCCAGAGCACTGACAACACCAAATGCGGGGGAAGATGTGGAGCAATAGGAACTCTCAGTCATTGCTGGTGCGAATGCAAACAAGACAGCCGCTCTGGAAGAGAGCTCGCCATTCTCCTACAGAGTTAATCATACTATTACCACATAACCCAGCAATTCTCCCTGGTATTTACCCAGAAGAGCTGAAAACTTATGTCCACACAAAAACCTGCACATGGCTGTCTAGATCAGCTTTATTCGTAACTGCCTAAACTTGGAAGCAACCAAGATGTTTTTTCAGTGGGTGAACAGATAAATAAACAGTGGTCCACCCAGACAATGGAATATTATTAACACTAAAAAGAAATGATCTATTATGCCATGAAAAGACATGAAGGAACATTTTTTTAAAAGATTTTATTTATTTTGAGAGAGTTCAAGAGCATGAACGAGGGGGAAGGGCAGAGGGAGAAGGAGAAACAGGCTCCCCGCTGAGCAGAGAGCCCGATGGCCATGGGGCTCGATCCCAGGACCCCGGGATCATGGCCTGAGCCGAAGGCAGACACTTAGCTGACTTGAGCCACCCAGGCGCCCCATGAAGGAACCTTCAATGAGTATTACTAGGTGAACACATATCATCAGTGGACGAAAAGAGACCTGGGTGCCATGTATTTAATGTCTTCATCCTCGGATTATAAAATGAACACAAGTTACCCCCAAATTATAGAAAGAACCTTTAAAAAAAAAACAAAATCAAAAGAAAAACTAACATCTTTTAAGGTAGTTATCCCATGAACTATCTTGGGTAAGATATTTAACAACTGGGACCATCAAAAATTATTATTTATATGCAGTCTAAATCTATCTTGCTGCTCATAGGCTTCCTCTTCTGTAACTCACCTCTGTTGATCACACATTTTTCTATCTCCAGTAACTGTTATTTTACTCATATGTTTAACTCATATAAATGAGTTAAAATATAGTCAGAGATAGAACTGAAAGCAAAGTAAAATCTTAAAACTTAGGACTTCTCTGGCTGGTTCAGGCCAGAACAATTTAATATATTAGGCTATATACTGGTTCTATCATACACTTTGGCTAGCTAACCAAAACAGACTCCTAGAATAAAAGACTGTCTAAGTCTACAGTCTACAGTCTGAAAAAGCAGGAAAAGTCTTGGCACAAAGACAAGTGTGGGAACATACTAAGGATTGACAAATGATGGCCGGTGGGTCAAATCCAGCCCGCTGCCTGTGTTTGTGAAGTTCTGCTGAACACAGCCACGTTCAGTCATTTATACACTATGTCTGCCTTTGCACTACACTGGCAGAGTCGAACAGCTGGCCCACAAAACATAAAGTATTGACCATATGATCCTTTACAGCGGAAGTCCGCTGGCCCCGGACTTAGACATTCACCTTTGCTCGAGATGGTTCCTGTAGGAGCTCCAGGGCTGAGATCAGTCTTCTCTTCTCCATCTTGCACTTGCTGGCTACATGAGCTCATCCAGTGCCAAGACTTTAAATGGTACCTGCCTACCAACAACTCTCATAGATAAGTATCTCCGGGCCAGACCTCTCCCTTGAGCTCCAGATTCACACATCCAACTGTCTAACTGGCATATCCACTTGGAGAGCTAACAGACATCTCAAGCTTAATGCATCTAAAACCTACCGCCTGATCTTCCCTACCCCGCCCCACACCCCAACCTGCTTTACTCAGTGTTTTTTTTATTTCAATAAAGGACAGCTCCATTCTTCTGGTTGAACATAAAAACCAACCAACCAAACGAAAACTCTGGAATTAACCCCAGTTCTACTCTCACTCCACATCCAGTCCATCAGCAAATCCTCAGCTGCCTCAATGTATTCACACACGCGCCATTCATCATCACTTCCGCTATCATTCTGCTTAAAGTTTCCATCACCTTTCACCTGGATTTTGCAGGAGCCTCGTACTTGGTCTCCTGGCTTCCACCCTTGCCCTCTCATCTATCCACAGGATAGTAGTCAGAGTCATCTTGTTAAAATGACAGATCACATCATTCACCTTCCCCCCTGCCACTCAACCTCCTTCCCCCCACCCCCAACACATATTCTCCTCCAGCCATACTGGAATTCTTGCTGATCCCTGATCACCTTTAGTAAACTCCTATCCCAGCCTCCATGCTTGCGACTCTCCTCCCCTAGATATATGCATGGCTAGCTTTTGTACTTCCTTCTGCTCAAATGTCACTTTCTCAGGGAGGTTCTCCCTGACCACCCTGTCCAAAATAGCAGCTTCACCTTGTGCCTCCATCCCCACCCACACACCGTGTCTCACCTCCCTGCTTTCTCTCCATATTCTTGTTTATTTTATCGTCTGTCTTCCCCAGTGAGAGTGCAATCTCCATCTGGACAGGAATTTTTGTCCGTTCTGGTCACTGCTGTATCTCAGTGCCTGGTACAAAGTAAGTGCTCAGTAAAAACTTGTTTAATGAATGAATAAATGGGTCAACAGGACTTGCCAAAGGTTTGGAATACAGGCCTGTGGAAAACCACATTTCTGATTTTGTTGTGAAGATTAATGGGAAAATTAAAACTTCTTGGTGAAAGGTGCTTCGCAGACAAATTGGCTGGAAGACACCATTCTACTCTAAAGCAGGGGATCCTGTCCCTTCATAATTTATGTGTTTTTCCCTGAAAATACCTGTGCATAAGGGAGTTTCTAGTTAATCTTCCTCTTCATCCTCCTAATTCTCTTAACCTTTATAAATCCTATTTCTCAATCTTGTCCTCATTTTTTGTTTCTCTTGGATTATATCCAAGACTTGCAAACCGAAAAGGTCATGTACCAACCTGTACCACAGAATGCTTCCAGCTGCCAGAAATTTTCATTGGCAATACATAGCTGCCATTGATTTCTTGGCAGTACATCGTCAAGTGATGCACTTATAAATCAAACAGAAATGACAGTATCATGTCAATCCAACAACTAGACCTGAGTTAGAAATCTAAAATCAGCAAGAAAAGTTCAGGGATGCTGTGGTCCCAGCATGAAGTCATGCAGTCCCAGCAGCACACATTAAAGCCATGCTCAGCGCGATCCAAAAGCCTTGTTCCCTTCTGCCCTCAAGAACCCGGGAGCCAGATCATGGGAGCCGTGCGGGGTCACTGGGGCTGCTTTTCAGGTCTCCAGCACACCCTCCCACTGCTCTGAACCCTAGAACATCTCAGACAGCTAGTTCTAAAATAATCTCACCCCTTTCTGGAGCTGTTTGCATCTGGGGGATTTGGCATTCTACCTGGTCCTTACCGGAAGTCTTGTGAGGCGTAGGGGCTTGGGAATTGTACACACCAAAGGGGGTAAGAGTAAAGAGAGTCACATACTTATATATATCATTAGTTTCTGCTCAACGAGGGCCTTGTAATATGTAAATGACAACCTGTACTAGGACAGGCCTCACAAGGCAAACCCAGGCAGGAAGCAAATGTCTTTGTCCCCCTCAAATTCATGTGTTGAAGCTCTAATTCTCAATGTAATGGTATTTGCAGATGGGGTCTTGGGAGGTAATTAGATGAGATGAAGTCATGAGGGCAAGGCCCGGGTCCAATGAGATTAGTGCCCTAAAACGGAGATCTGGAGGGCCTGCTTGCTCTCTCTGCCATCTGAGGAAGACAGCAAGAAGGCAGCCATCTGCAAGCCAGGAAGGGTCTTACCAGAAACTGACCAAACTGAACTTGGACTTCCCGGCCTCCATAACTGTGAGAAATTAATTTCTGATGTTTAAGTCACCCATTCTTGGGCATTTTGTTATGGCAACCCAAGCTAATACATGAGGTTCTAAATTTTAGAAGTTGCTTTGAATTGTCAAGTCCCAGAAAACACACTTGGAATGCTCTGTTGATAATACTCAAAACTTGATTTCTTCTTCTACTCAGTAAGAAAGTACAGAAACACTTGTCCATCGCCACCACATACACACACGCACACACGCACACAGCCAGAGTACTCCAAGGGCAGCCACACCTCGCTGAGACAAGGTTCTCTTTGCAAGCAAGTATAAGCTGATAGAAAGAACAGACCCAGGATGTCCTGGGGAAAAAAGGGCATGTCAAAGCAGAGCACCACAGCCTCGGACTTCTGGCCCAGTTCTCTTCCAGTGTTCCTCCTTTCCAAAGGAGCCACTGAAGCAGAACAGGGAAGCAGACATAGGCGGTGCAGGTGCGCTGGGTCTAAATGTGGGTGGAGGCCACAAAACACCACGGCACCCTCCCTGGTCTGTAACCATTCGGAGGAGAGCCTCCAAATTCTTATAAAGCCTGTTTTTGTCTTTTTGAAAAGAAAAGCTGACACAATGACTACCAAGCAATTAGAAGTCGGGAGAACAGACCCAGGCAGATTATCACAGAGGCTGTTCTCCAAAACCTGAAGCAAACATATGTGAGATGCCAGGGAAAAAAGAATGGTCAATTCCATTAAGGGTAGTATGCTGGATACTGTCAACACACAACTCGAAACAAAATAAGACAAACACGGAAGAGGCAGGTAATCTTTAACAGTGTTTCATGCCCTGAGTTTCGGTGACTTTTCCATTCCCTTTTTTTTTTTTTAAATAAAGATTTTTATTTATTTGACAGAGAAAGATGCAGCGAAAGAGGGAACATAAGCAGGGGGAGGGGGAGAGGGAGAAGCAGGCTTCCTGCAGAGCAGGGAGCCTGATGTGGGACTCATCCCAGGACCTTAGAATCATGACCCAAGCCAAAGGCAGATGCCTAATGACCAAGCCACCCAGGCGCCCCTCCATTCCCTTTTTGATCACATCTCTGAACTAAACTCTGAAAAGTATACAACGTGTTAAGGAAGTCCTTTGTTCTAAAATTATCCACACACACAAATATCAAGTAGCCATTGTTTCTAAGTCAGCTGAAGAGAAGAAAATAAAATTAACTCTAAAATCTGAAGAAGACAAGGTCCTAACCTATAGTTTTTTCTGACATGCCTCTTAAAAAGCAGTGAACAGTCTGGGTGCTGCAAACAATGCCCCATGAGAGCCAGCTACAGTATCAATGACATAATTTATTAATTAATATGGAATGGAGAAGCACCCCAAGCAAGGGGTAAATGAAATTCTCAACCACAGCAGTCCAATTAAAACTGAGCGTAGAGGGCACCTGGGTGGCTCAGTTGGTTAAGTGACTGCCTTCAGCTCAGGTCACGATCCCGTAGTCCCAGGATCGAGTCCTGCATTGGGCTCCCAGCTCCCTGGGGAGTCTCCTTCTCCCTCTGACTTTCTCCCCTCTTATGTTCTCTCTCTCACTCTTTCTCTCTCTCTCAAATAAAATAAATAAAATCTTAAAGAAAAAAACCGAGCATAGAGCACTAGACATGAAAAACCATTAGAATACAATGAGATTTCTCTCCTCTTCCCCTGTCTTCAGTGAGTATTGGCAAGAAAACACCAACTGCTGAAACAAATACGCCTTTATTAAGGGAAGACCTATGGGATGGGAAAGCAGGAATGGATTGCCTCACCTCTCTGCAACCTGGCCAGAAGGCACCGTGACCATTCAGTGAGTGACCGGTCTCTACAGTGACCTTGCAAATGCATCTGATGCTTGATCACTTCCAACCGTGGAGAACTAGCCATTTGTGAAGGCCAACAAGAGAGATAGACAAGGTAATACAAAAGAAAAGCTTTGGAAACTAGCAAGTACATAGGAATCTCAGAGTCCCACCACCACCTCTGATCATCTGACAGATGCGACAACTGTAACAGCAATCCTCAGCGGAAACACGAAGACGTGCCTGTTCAGCGATAGTGGCAAAAGACCAAGAACAAAAATAAAAACTCGTATATTCATCAACAAGCATGTGGTTAAATGAATTATGTCATAACCATCCAGTGGACCTACCTGGCTTGATATGAAACAATTCCATGACATATTTTTAAGTTAAAAAAAAAAAGGCTATAGTACACTATGTCTAGACTGATACCATGCGCGACAGGACACATTCTGATACCCTTTCATATTCCTGAAAGACACACAGACTTGCCAACTGGCTACTTTTGGGGACAGGGACTACAAATCTAGGGGATCTGAGGTTGTACAAATGTACATTATATTTGCATTATATATCCTTTTATATCTTTTACTTCACTTAAATGTCTTTTTAATTTGTATATCCTATAATGGATATCCTGTTTGACTTTCCTCTTAAAAATATTTTTAAATTGTGAGGGAGAAATACATTTCTTACCAAGATAAATTATTTTCCTTTATTGCTTCTACTCATGAATCTTTGTTTAATCATGTAGAACCATAAAGCACGGAATAATAATGATGAAAAAGCTCTCTAGTCTCCCTTTTACATTTACAGAATTCTGTTGAAGTTCATATGATTCTGTTGCATTTCACAAACATCTAAAAATAACTTCTATAAACCGTGATACTATCAAATAGAAACATAATTTGTAGCTATAGGGGGGAATATGTCATATTTTAATTGTTCTTTATTTTCAACATTAATAGTTAATCACTTTAATGGCAATTGGTGGATGGTGTTAATATTCCTAGCTTTTTATACACAATAGTTGTGATACCCTGGGTATCAGAGAAATCAAGATACTGACTCTTCTTTAAAGTATTTAAATAACACTTTTCTGAATAGAAAATAGTACATGTTCATTGTAGAAAACTTGAGAAATAGAGAAAAGCACAGAGGAAAACTAAAACAATTCATAATCCCACCACCCCCAGAGAATACCACTATTAATTCTGATGTAATAGCCTTCCTTTTTTATTTCCAATGCATAGAAGTATATTTTTTTTTACACAACTGGAATCAAGCAAACTTGTTTTAAAAGTCTGCTTTAATACATTATCACCCCTATTTATCATGTTTTATAATTTGGGGGCTTATGATTATAAAATATATATTCCTTATAAAATTTCAATTTTTTTAAAGATTTTATTTATTACTTATTTGACAGAGAGATCACCAGCAGGCAGAGAGGCAGGCAGAGAGAGAGAGAGGGAAGCAGGCGCCCCGCCGAGCAGAGAGCCTGATGTGGGGCTCGATCCCAGAACCCCGAGATCATAACCTGAGCCAAAGGCAGAGGCTTAACGCACTGAGCCACCCAGGTGCCCCTAAAATTTCAATTTTTTAATTTAATTTTTTGTTTCAGTCTCTCTGACAAATGTTAACTGAAACCAAAAAAATAAAAATCACCACAAATTCACAAACTGAAATGTAAAAGAAATTTTAAGAATTAAACTTTGAAATCATTTTGTTGTTTTTTTTTTTTAATTTGAAGCATTTATACTTCTAAGTTATTAAAGCTTAACACTGCACAGAGACTTCTGGATGCCTTGCATTAGAAATCTATCTCCATGCCATTAATTATTTTTTTAAATGGCTAACAGGATTCTGCTACACTGATATGTCAGAACACACTTATCTCACCCCTTGTTATTGGACATTTAGACTGTTTCTTTGAAGAGATCATAAAGATAGGTGAATAAATGCTTTATGCAAAAAAGGCCCCATCCAGGTCAGAACTGTATTAATTCTGGAGGTATGAATTTTTTCAAAGTTTTTAAACATATATTGTCAAGTTATCTTCCAGAATGGGTAACAAGCAACAATGTCATTGATAGTGGGCATACTTAGAGTAAACTAAAAATGTCTTTAAAAATGGAAGTGATTTTCTCCCCCTCAACCAAAGACACCTACAATGATAATTAACGTAATAATAGGTTTCAGGCTTACTTTGTTACCACAGCTTGAAAGAAAATTTCATTCAGTATGAGGCTCCAAAGAGCCCTTAAAAAATGACCCATGATCCTTACCAGGGTTTTAAAAAAATGAAGTTTTAAATAAACCTGTAAGAAAATACAGTTAGGCAGGTCTTCAATATGAGTAGTAAAATAATAAGAAGCCCACACATTGGAGTTAAGCTAAATCTTTCATCAGTTTGTTCAGAATCTATACCATAGTGTCGCTGTAAGGTTGGTTGAACTGACTGATTTGGGGAGCAGAACTGAGACGAACTCTCCTGGACAACAGGGGAAGTTACCAGATCTCCGCCAAGATAAGACATGAAGAAAAAAAATGTGTGGTTACTAATACCTTCCTGTCTCCATTTCAGGTCTGACTTGAAGCCATTCAACTTTTTTAAGGAGGTCCTTCAAATCCATTCAAGATAGTAGCTTCAGAGATTAGAAACTTGCTCAGAACTACGCTTCCTGTCCTCCAAGAATCATAAATATACTAACTACTGTCAACAATGCACTGAACAAAAAGGTAATAAGGACCATGGGCCATAAACCATTTCATTTTTGCATGTCCCCAAACCTTGCAAAACCTCTAAAGGGGGTAGAATTAGAAATAAATGAAAGGAAAAAAATTCATAGCCACTAGGAGTTATCATTACCTGATCAAAGACCAGCAAACTCCCAAGGTACCACACCAAGCCATGTGCAGACTTCCAGAAGCAGCAGGCCACGGCTTACAAAGTACTGAATGTACTCTGATTACCCTTACACAGGCCTGCAAGTGATGGCCTTCCAATGAAACCAAATTCTGGTGAAATTATTTAATTTGGTACAAAGGAAACAACTTTTATACCAGCCAAAGATAGAAAGAATATATTTTATCCATCCTACATGGGCAATTCCAGCCCTTCATACTAGAATGGTTTAACTCCATGCTGGACCTTCTCGAAAGCTATCTTCCAAGTCCAGATCACAGAAACACACCTTTCAGGTGTGAGTGTGCTGCACTGGGTTCCTTGAGTTCTTCTGTAACAATAAGCCCTCGGATGGGGTCCAAGAAAGTCTTTTCCACATATTAACGAAAACTCTCATTTATTCAGATACATAGAAGCATTTGGCTCTGACATTCACAAGCTGTGTGGTCTTAGGAAAATTAGTAACTTCTCTAAGCTTCTATTGGCATTGGCATCGAGGAGGATATTAATGGTACCCACTTCATGGGGGAGAAAATTAGTAACTTCTCTAAGCTTCTATTGGCTTTGGCAATGAGGAGGATATTAATGATACCCACTTCATGGGGGAGAAACGTGGCAGTGCAGGAAAAACAGCATCTGAACAATGTTATCTTCTTTATTTTTATGGGTACTACAGTTTAACTACTATATAGGGAATCTATATAGGGTAACTGAATCTGAGCCAACAAAGTTGTCTACCCAAGGGACTTAGCGAGCTGGTTAACAGATAGATAAAAATAGCTGAATAATATGCATTACTTATAAATAAATGCATTTCTGAGATCCTTAAGGATACGCTACTTAAACATGTTTTCCTCTGTTAAGCTACTTAAATATTCTCGTTAAAATTATTTCACTCATCATTGGCTTAACCAACAGAACTTCATTTTCTCACAGTCCTAGAGGACAGAAGTCTGAGACCAAGGTGCCCACAGGGCTGGCCCTGAAGCCTCTCTTCTCGACTGGTAGATGGCCTCTTCTCCCTCTGCCTCTACTTGGTCATCCCTCTGGTGCGTCTGTGTCCTCACGTCCTCTTTTGTATAAGGACAATATTAATATTTGATTGGCCTATCCTAATGATTCATTTTAACTGAATTAACTTCTTTAAAAACCCCATTTCTTAATACAATCATATTCTGACATATAAGGGATGAGGTCTTCAACATATGAATTCTGGGGGAACATAATTCAGCTCGTGACATTGTGTGTGTACTTTCCCTGCTTAAAAGCCCTTCACTGTCCCCCACCTCAATCTTCTGTAAGACCAACTCTAGATTTCTGAATGCGGCATGCCACGTGACTCTCACCACTTGGCTGCCCATCTTCTTTCTCCGGCTCTGTCTTCTCTCTCTGCACTCTAGATAGTGAGCCCATTGAACCAACTCTCATTTTCCGAACACGCTTTCATACCTCCTTGTCTCTGAATCTGCTGTTCTCTCTGCCTGGAGTACTCTCACATGTCAGGTACTCTGAGAAGTAATTTTTGATGCCTGAGGCAGGGCCAATTACACCCTTTCCACTCTTCAAAGAACCTTGAGCACCCTACTCTTATAGCATGTATCTCCCTGAATTGCAATTAATTCTTTACATGTCTTCCCCTCCCCCCCCCATACTGGTTATTCCCTGGAGGCAAGGACCATGCACGTTCTGCTCATTGCTGATTCCTCTGAACCCAGCACAGACCTGGCACATGGTAGGAACTAAATATATATATATATATATTTCTTGAATAAAGGAAATGAATAAGTAAATGGAAATACAAACAAACCAATGCATGAGAAAACAATTCCATTTCTCTTTTAATACCTAGTACAGAGCCATGGTATTCAGAAACCTGGTATGTACTTAATAAAGGATGGAATGAAATACTGACCAAGCCACAGGAGAAAACCTGCAACAGGGAAGGGATTTGGAGTTACTTATGTTCAGAAAAGTTATGGAAGCTGATCATCTTTGGGGTAGAAAGGAAATGGATTCTAAAAAGCCTGTAAGCTGCAGGGAAGAAGCGCCAAGATACACGTGACAAGGCAGCCTGAGCTCTGCTCCGATCCAAGAACAAAGGGTTCCTGGTTTAAGCTATGGAATGGCCTGTTCCAGAAAGCAGCTGGGCAGAATTTCCTCACACGAATAGTCCTTAATGTATGGGAAAAAAGAAAAGAGCAAAGCAAAACAAGCACAGGCAGCAAAAGGGAATAATTAGTGTAAACAGTTTTTTTTTTTTTTTTTAATGCATTGGACAAACCCCAAGAAGAAAAATGTTGTGGGATAAACATCTGTTCGCTCGGAACATGACAGAGCCCCTGACAGGCTCTGTGGCCTGTGCGTGTCCTCATGTGCCCGAGGTTTCTATCTGTACTCACAGGGCGGCCCAGAGAGAGGCCTGCTTTGGGCCGGACACGCTGCGGGAACTCCAGTCGGGGCTGAGAGCGGTAACTCTCCGTGCGCTGTGTCTGACACAAGGAGAACCACATGTATGAGAAGAGTTAATACCAACCGTCCATCCGGGCAGAACCGCCCTGCTCTATTTGCCACGTTTCCACCAACACTGTAACTTTACTGCTTGTGTGAAGCCGCCAGACTTGTCACATGGAGAGGGATTTGCATTTGTTTTCCATCCCTATGATCCCTGGTATCAAGATATGTGGTCCAGTAAGTTGAAAGCATCTGTTTCCTTGTGCCAGATGTGCCCCCGCAATCAGTCACTGAGTCTAGGCCTTCCTGTCGAGAGGAGATCTCCAGGGAAAATTCTGCTCCAGCCCTGGGCCTCCCTGACTAAGAAGACGTGAGCAGCCATGGGCCTAGAGGTGAAACTAGGTGTGAATGACCTAGCAATTTTCAGTGGGCAGTTTCCCTCAGGGAAACACCTCCAAGGGACAGGTGGCCTCCATTCTCCTTCTCATGGCTCCAGATCACCTCACTTTAGAGCCTTGGGCCATGGGTCCACTTGGGGGCCCTCTGGCCAGTTCCATCAGCCCAACCCGTCCAACCCAAGTTCCACAGAGCACGCTGTGTCGGGTGGAGACGGTCTCTGCCTCTCCCGTCGTTATCTTTCTGGCTGCGGCAAAACTCCTCTTGCTCTGCTCTCCGATTCACTTCCCTTTTCCCTTTCGAAGGCCCAGCAGGGTCAGTGTTTCCCTCTTCTCACATTAATGTCTAAATATGGCACCTGACTAACTACCAGGCAGGGGTGACAGCCTTACGTGCCCTTCCTAGACCTCGGCTCCTAGCTCCGTGTGATCTACACAAGGACTGTAAGTCGACGTAAGGGGTGCCTTGATCATCTAAGTCATGGGTGATTATTTTCCAGAGCTACATTTTCTGTGACCTGGCTCAAGTCCAGAAAAATGCTCTTTCTCTCCCAGGGGCATAGAGCTCTTCACATCTCTAAAGCCCCCCAGATAGCTAGCCATTGACTTACCCTGTGTAACACAAGAGGCCACGTTTAACACAACTGTTTTGAGAGTAGCCAGTTGGGGCCATCAAGGAAACCAATTATAAATCTTATCCCGGGCCACCTACTGAGTTGGCTGGAACAAGGACCGGCACTCAGAGCTTCACATTCAGATGAAGGTCATTGAGAAAGCAGAGCAGCTACAGGCTGAGAAGACACGTGCGTAAGAGCAAGGATTTCACCACAGGAAAATGCCATAAGCTGGTCAAAAACACAATTCTGACATCCTTTCTTTGGGGCATCCCACTCTATCTGTCCACATACTCACAATAACAAAAATTCACATAAGTAAAGCTATTTGGTACCAGTCCTGACTCTCCACAGAATTGTGACTGAAAAGGCAATTTATTCTCATGGATTGAATGGTTGCCCCACAGTTTAATTTTATCTGAAGGAAAAAAAAAGCTGACATCCAGCAGCTAAATAAGTCTTTGTCACTGGAGGCCTGTGACACAAATCTCAATGATATTTGATGGGAACGTGTATAGCTTTTCTTCATTTGTGGCTATAATTATTGCTGGAGAAGCCCCAAGATGTAAAGGTTGGTGCTTCTGAAAGTGCTGAAAGATGCTGGAACTAAACCATGCAATGACAGCTATCAAAATGTCACTGATGCAGTGTCATATTCAGTCAAGATGCTTCACAATCACATGTTTGACTAACACTGTTCTAGTCGTGGAAGGGAGAGGATTACCTGGCCGCGTGGTGGGGGAAGCAAGATGAGGAACATGCGTCCCAGCCCCCCTGAGCAGCCTGGCCCCGAAGAGGCCGGCCCAGGCACAGCTCCCGGTGCCCACATGGAGCAGAGTCCTCCAGCAGCCACACTCGGTGCGACACTAGCTGTAACTCCCGGGGTCCTCACAACCGTCCTCGGGGGACAGAAGTGACACACAGAGAGCTTAAGGAACCTGTCCGGTATTCCCCAGCTCATAAGGATCGCAGGCGGGATTCAAACCCAGTTCCGGCAGCCTCTGGAGGCCACCCTTTAACCACCACGCAAGTCGCAGGTTCTCACAGGGTGTCCTTCTGCAGAAAGTGGAGGACATGGCAAGTGCCCTTGATCTTCACAGCTCTGGCGTGAGTCATGCACTCAGAGCCCAAGGATGGTACTTTCTTCGTCTGGGCCTGAACACCTACTAAAGGGAGCATGAAAAAAGGCAAAAGTGTGACGTTTCGAATCTCTACATAATTTCTACTTAAACAACTGCAACTCCTAGGCACTTGAACGGTAAGTTCAAAAGGCTTCACTTGGGCTGGTGATTGCTTTAGGAATTAGTAACCGGTCTGAAGAGATGGCTGCAGTGGCTAAAATTTAAACTTATGCTAATTAAGGGTACAGGAAACAGTATCATCCTTGTGAACTACGCCTGAAATTGAAAGCAAAGATAAGGATGTCCAAATGTTTGGTCCTGGTTCTAGCACAGTCTATCTCTGGCTTGAAATCAAGTAATTACAGAGCTCATCCCTCGGTTTACCCCAATTGCAAAATGGAAATAGTACCTCACTCAACAGATGACCGGTTAAATCAGCTGCAGCTGTGCCAGCCTGACGTTGAGTAACTGCTGTGCAGGATTCTCTGGCCGCAACAGAACAAACTGGAGGGGGACCGGTGCCAAAAAGGACACACCCACTTGTGTTCCCTTTTATACTCTGAATGCAGGGCTTGGTCTGGCTCACGGGGGTTTCAGGAGAGGATCCTGGGCAGGTCTGCCACAGAGCGCTGGCTAACCCTTGCTTGAAAACCAGGAGGGTTTGGGTTCTAGGCAGTTCCAGAATAAAAAGAAGGCGGCCTTGGAGATACTTTGGGAGGTTGGCTGGGCCAAATCAGAGACTCCCTGAACGTGAGGCAAATAAATGGCTTCGCCTTATCAAATCTGCATCTAATTTCTGCTTTCCACCGACTCCCAGGCCGACTCTGGGGAGCTTCCCCATCCCCACGCCGAAGCTCCCCAGCCACCAGTGCTGTAAACCTGCTCCAGCCCAGAAAGGCTCGCTGGCTTCCTCAAGCACCGACCTAGATCCCAGGAGCCACCCCAGCACCCGAGGAGGCACACAGAAGCCCAAGGGATCAGGCGGTTTAAAACAAGAATGTGCCAACTAGCGTCCCTCCCCAAAAAAGGACAATGGTTGGACATGTGCTCTCTGCCCCACAATGGCATTTTTCAAATGCTTTATAAGCCACTTAAAAAGGAAACTGCCTACCCATAATTCCCCGACGACGTCTAGCTGGCTGAAACAATTCCTCAGTTACGAGCCTCTCCTGTAATGGGAACTCTGTTGAAAAGCTGGCTCTTCCCTGCTGGAAAACTTGGGATCATCATGATTATAAACCACCATTAACAAAGTCAAAGCGAACCGCACTAATACTTTTAACATTGTAGTAGTCTCCAAAAATCTGACTAAATAACATTAGGTTTAAAGAAAAAAAAAAAAAACCATGGATGGTAGAAATCTTTCATGTGCCCGATTCTGACACTGAGACCACAAGTCTCTCCAGTTTCCAGACTCCCCGCTTCACCACTGTCACTTTCCAACACCCACCAAGTCACAGCCTTCGCTCACTGGCCCACACTGTTGCATTAGGAGGTCCCACCTACCGCCTTTTCTTTTTTAAAGAAAGCGATTTAATGTGCCCCTTTCCACGTTCACTTCAGCTCTCTGGGTAAACGTGCTTGTGATATTTGCTTGTGCTAGGTGCTAGTGCCTGGGCCCCCCAAACCATCGAATATTTGGAAGATGCCTTGCAGGGGCTCGACTTTTTGCGAGGAATAATGGAAGGAAAGACAAAAGAGCACATCTGCGTGACTGTGTGTGGGTGGCAATGGCGTGTGGGTGCCCGGGTGTGGGCTTCTTCAAATCACTGCCTCTGCAGCCCAGCACGGAGGCTGAGGGAACAGGGAGCCACGGGCAACATGATGTGTTGATGCGAACACAGCCGGCTTGCGGGGTGCGGAGGGCCCCGGAGGGGTGTCTACTTCACCCAAGCACACGGTAAGCTCGGCCCAGGATCCAGCCACAGAGAACACACTAAAACCTGATGATTTTCTGTTCTGTCCTTCTGGACGATGTGAAATCCTTCTGGATCGCTACCTTTTACCTAACTGAATTCCAGCCCATGACTGCGCGGCAGCCGGGAATGCTCGGGATTAAGCACTCCCATGGTCCCACTCGCCACACCAGGCACACTTGAGCCTCTGGGCCTCATTCACACATCCCTTCTGCCTGAAACACCTGTCCTCTCCTTCACCCCCTGGAGAAACTGCACTCTTCCTTCACTACCCCTTCTGTGAGCCCTTGGACTCGCAGTGGACAGAATTCACAGCGCTCTGGGCTGGCTTCCTCTGGTTCCGTGTGTGCACCTCCAGCACGGACTTCACCCCTGTCCCAGCTGGTAACTTCTCTGCTTGTCTCTACCAGTAGACCGCATTCTTCTTCAGGGCTGGCCGTCCTCACCCTTATTCCACAGCCCTCCCTCCTCCCCGACAGTGTTTGGAGGGTTCCTGGCGTGTGACAGGCGCTCCGATGATGTTGGCCAAATGAATAAAGAACTCTATTTTGCATTTTTTTTTTCATCACAAACTCCTGCGATGTTTTGCCACAGATCAGTTCCCTCGGAAAACAGGAATTTCAGATCAGATGCTTTCTCCTCCAGCCATTCAAATGCAAAGAGAATCTTCTGGATGATTCCAAAGCTTCACCAATTGCTTTCGATCCCTGTTCAATTTCCAGGCATGACCTAAAGCAGAACTAAGGCTTCCAGACAGCTTCAGGCACAGATGATGACTTGAAACAGAGAAAGCAACGACAAAGGCATTAATGGGGAAAAACAAAAATGTCCTACTCTGCCAACTTTAATTTTTTTCTTCCATGTAGAAAGCCTCCCACAATCTCTGGGTAAAAATTCAAAGCGTAAGTCACGCAATAGCAGCGATGCAAGCACAAGGTGCATGGGGCCAGTCGGATTGGGAGGGGAGGTAGGATCTCCGACCATGCTACCCTGCCCTTGCCTGATGCTCAAAGAGTAAGAATTCGGCTTCCAAACTGCAGAGTCCGAGAACAGAAAGATCCGAGAAATGGGGAATACAAACACAAGTGTGAAAACTGCCAGTCCTAAGAGAGGACTATTCCTGGAAGCTCTTACAGGGGCCAGAGTGGTAACACAGAGATCCAGAATGGTGTCAGGGGGGTCCCTTCCCAGAAACCACCTTTGCTCCAGATAGCATTAGGGCCACCGTGAGCCGTAAAGTGGGAGCTACCTTATTGGGAGAACACTGTGTACACTTGCATGTTTTAACTTTCCTGCCACGGTGAGCATTCCTACAAGCAGCCACTCTGTTTTTCCTGACTCCGTTTTTCCACTCTGTCTTTTTACCCTGAGCTTCTCCATTTAGAGCTTATTCGGACTGTTTCACCGTCCTGCTGATTTTAAAGCTGACGCAAGTATTATGTCGTTTCGATTTTGAATTTGGGGATCATTAGGTGAGGGTGAATGTTCCATATTCATTAGCAGTTTTATTTCTTCTTTTGGAAACGAAATGGCATTATTCTTTATCCTTTTACGACAGGACAGAGTGTTCTTCTGATCCATTCTCACAGGGAAAAAATGTCAGCTTTTGTTGTATTTGTGGCAGATGATCTCTCTGGTTTGTTTATTGTTTTCATGGTATTTTTGACACGGAAGAAAAGCTCAGTTTGAATGGCGGGTAAATTGCTCATGATTGTGTCATCACTAGGTGGTATATGTGAGACTAGAATCCAGGCCTGTCTGGTGCCACAGCCCGCATCCTTAAATAATTTGCTTAACAGAATGCATGGATTTGAGTACAAACTCTATGGATGGTGTGGAGCCACCGCTGCAAATGTCAGTCAGCGTATTGTATTTTGGATGTCCCTGCTTTGTACGGCTTTTTTGCTGCTATCAAAGCACATCTATCCGTGGCAGCCTACCTACCATCTAGTCTGTCATTCCATATATGCTATGGGAATAAGAAAAACTAGTTTCCAGGTCAGTATAAAACAAAACAGCTGAGTGCATTTTGAAAATAGGTTCTGCAGTTCCTCTGCCTCCTTTTCTCTGAGTGCCAGGATCAAAGCGCTTTTCCAGGGGGCTTCTGGGAGTCTCACCATTGGACAGTGGGGTTTTTCCAAGAAACTGGGAATATGACCTTCTCCTAGCAGGCACTTGATAAATGTTTGCTGAAGATGATGAAATGCTTTTTTCTTTAGTTTTCTAAATTGCCCTGGATAAACTTTTCCAGTCGAGATTAGAGAAATGAAAATTTTCCATACACGGGGAAATAAATGGGATGTTATTTTTATAAGGAAAAGTCTTACAGTTTTAAGTTAAAGAGCTACTTTCATTCTCACAGAAGTCTAAAACTTATAGACAGATATGTTTGTTTTCTAAGGAGAAATACAAAGTTCACTTTAAAGAAAAGCTGGCTGTGAAACAGATTTCTATCACTTGAATTGATTGGAGTGAATCACATTTTCCCATTAAGATCCTCTTAAAAATTTATAATATAGAATCAAATTTGGCCTACTACTCAAAGATGTCCCCAGACTACTTAAACTCTTTTAAGAAAAAGACGTATTTTTTTCAATTAAAGTAATACGAAAATGCATTCCAAATAAGCCACAAAATTAAAATTCCAAGTAAGTCTTAAAATTCCATACATCTGCTGCACTAGGAGCAGACCTAAAGTAAGATAAGTCTTTCGTACTGCATGGCCCTGGGAAATAATCCTCTAACCCTTTTCGTGTTAAGATACATGCTTCTTTCTAAAAGTTTTCTAAAATCAATTCTTTTGTAAGCTGACTCTGTATAGCTTATTTATAATCCTGGGGAAGACTTCTCAGTATTATTAATAATTTAATATTCTTTAGATAGTCTATAAAAACTATAGTTCCCAAATATTTAAAACTTGCTTCTTCTGTGGCTAATACCTGCCTGGTTTTACACTCAGTTTTATACTCAACAGTGGATATAGAAATAGAAATCATATATGGTCTCAAGAATCTCTTAATTAGTGGCAGAAATAATACCGTTAAAAAAATAATTCAGTGAGGTTAAGACCTATCACGGAGCATAAACAGCCATGCAGGGTTACGAAACAGGGCATTCTTCACTCTGGTAAAAGGGTATCAAGAAGGTCTTGGAAAAGAGGGGACATTTGAGTCTTGGAGGAATAGGAATTAACTGGAAAGGCAATGTCACAGGCAGAGAAAACAGGAAATAACTTTTCTCATTCTCTCTCTTAACTCTGGACACATATGCTCAGAAAAATGTACCTATACTTGCCCCCAAACTAAATTTGTTAGCATCAGAAAAGAGCTCATAGTAACTGGCATCATTTCATAAAGAAATCTAATCAGATCACTGTGATTTTCTTCTCAGAAAGAGGGGGTAAAA
Source organism: Mellivora capensis (assembly GCA_004024625.1). Taxonomy (NCBI): domain Eukaryota; kingdom Metazoa; phylum Chordata; class Mammalia; order Carnivora; family Mustelidae; genus Mellivora; species Mellivora capensis. The sequence goes on along the minus strand of PISX010000152.1, from coordinate 340,829 downwards.
AGAATACAGGGAGTATTTTGCTTACCAGACAGGTGCCTCGAGACGTGGATTACCTGTATACACAGCAACTAGTTTCAGACCTCCTCCCCTTACTATCCAATAGGAAGCCCACTGGAAGAGCAACTGAGCTGCCTATGGCTGACAGCCCCCTCTGGTGGTTTGTATGGGGAGCTACATGGTTCGTGTTTCAGTCACTAATTCTCCTCCCTGGAGAAATGAAATGAATTTGCTATGTTCCTCCCACTATTTCTACCTTTCTCTCTATAGCTCAGTATCTCCAGCACCTGTTTCTTAGTACAGAGATATCTGTTTTCTAGATTCCCAGTAAATATTTATAGAATTGAGCTGTTTTGAATAAGAAATCACAAGGCTTTGCATGGCCTCTTTCATCGTTCCCAAGCATTTTTACATGTACTGAGTTGAGTCCCTTTAGCTCAGTCATCTTACTATGAAGATGAGGAACAGTGCTGCATAAATCACCAGGCTTCTCATCAGCCTGCTTTAAAATACAGTGTATTCTATAAGGAGATAATCCCTCTCTATCAATCAAATGTTTGATGAATAAATGATTAAATTTTTTATCCTCTTCTTTTCAAATTCTTAATCTGTTATCTAAAAAAGTGTTTTTCATTTTATTTGTAAGACCAAGGTCACCATCAATCACCCGTAAGAGCAGTGCTGGTTACGCATACACTTGTGGCTGAGCAGAAGGAGGCTACTAAAGATTGTGAATAAAGAAGCTTCTATTTCTACAGCTGTTGAAGTGCTTTAAAAAAACAAACTCAATATTCCAGAAGTCTCCCAGTACTTTTTCTTTTTTCTTTATCTTTTAATTACGACTGCCTTTATCCAAAGTGTCGGTCTTTAAGATTTTTAAAAACTTACTCAAGTTTATTTTTCTGCGATATTTAATTGCTAAGTTGCAACAGAATTCGTTCCTAAAAGCAAAAGAAAGAGAAAAGAGCTAGGAAGCATACAGAAAAAGCAAATGGAAGCAAAATGAAAAGGAAGCAATAGCAAAGAAATACCATAGGGTCAAAAGTCAAGGTTAAAAAAAGAATACAAAAGAAAGAAAAATGAGAAGACAAAATGGTGACAACCAAACAGGGTCTCTGAAAGACCTGAACTGAGTCTCAACTTTAAACTGTGTTCATTTAATATATACTCCAGGTCAGTTGAGAGAAGATCCACAAATGAACACACAAATGTAGGAACTCCGGAAGCAGGGCAGAAAAGTGGCTGCCAGGGGCTGGGAGGTGGGAAGAAGAGGGAGAGGTTGTTTAAAGGGCACAAACTTACACTCTAAGAAGAAAACGGTCTGAGGATCTAATAAAAACATGGTGGCCACAGTTGTCACCACCGTAATGAATAACTGACATTTGCTAAGAGAGCAGAACTTAAAAGTTCCTTTCTCCACACCCAAACTCTTTGGGCCATTTTGGGTGAGTCTTTCACTTCATTTTGTCCAGTCTCCATGATCTTGCCCTGTAAAACAAAGGGATCTGATGATAAGATCTTTAATGTCCCTTCTAGAAGGTTGTTTGTCTGTTTGTTTAACATTCTCTGACTCTGTAAATGATTAAAAAATAAAGAGGGCCAGGGAAAAGAGAGGTGGATAAAGGAGCCAAAAGGAAGATGGAACTTATAAAAGGCACAGAAAAGCTAATAAGAAAAATGAGGGTGTTTTCTAGCTAAACAACTCTTATTAAAGGCATTAATTAAAGTAACCAAAAATGGGTTCTTTAAACCCAGGATATCCTGGAATGCCAGAATAGCTACCACCCTTCCACTACCACCACCACCTCACCTCCCACTAAAATCATAAATGTTTCCTTTGAAAATTCCCATTTCTCCAAGTTGAACATGCCATTATCCAAGAGAAGTGTCCAAGCAGAACTTCTATATTCGGCTGTAGGTCATACGCTGTGTTTAACATGGCACTTTAAGGCCTTCAGCTTTTAAGCACTTGAGAAATACAAAATGTCATTACATAATTACTATTATTATAAGGCTCCAGAGCTGAGACCAGCTATAGTCTAATGTCTAAGGTACTAAGTGGTCCTCTATGACCCAGGCAGGTGATCTCCAAGCATCATGCGCAAGGTCCATTGCTCCTGGACACCTCCAGAGCTCCACACATGATAGGTCTGCGAGAGTCCAGGTGACTTGGGCTTTGACAATCGTGCTGGAACCTCATATTCTCTGCAGCTCTGCTGAATACCCAGGAAAGTAGGACCCTACTCCTTCCTAAGACTGTTCCTCATAGAATTCAAATCGGAAAGACTGTACAAAGACCAAAACTCGATCTTGTCTGTCCTGGAGAAATTTAGATCCTAAATCCCAAATAAGTGAGCACTGAGCCAACTTCAAGGTGGAAGTTCTCAAACTTTGTGCGCATACAACCACCTATAAAATTTATAAAAATGCAGGTTTCTCAGCCATCAAGATTCTGATTCTGTAGGTCTGGAGTGCATCCAGGGAATCTACAGTATTAACAACTACCAAGACTAGTGCGGGCGGTCTGCTGACCACACTCTTCAGAAGCACTGCTTTGGGGTTCCAGAAAGCCATCAAATAAAACAACAAAATTCTCATTCGATACATTTGACAAATATCTAGAGGTCTCAAAGATGACAACACAAAGTGAGACGCATGATTTACTTTTCAACACAGTTTCAATTAAACAGCAATTTAAGTGGCTAAGATTTGGACTACTCCTTCTAAAGTCTTGAATAAAAAGAAACTGGATGGAGAAACTGTTCCAAAAATGTGATATCAAGAAATCCACATGTAAATGAACAGAAAAAAGCAGAAGGAAAGCCTTTTAGGTAGCAAAGGTGATTGTTACACACTTTGTAGTTTCAAGACCACCAACTAGCAGCTCAGGGAACAGGTGTGACAAACAATGGGCCAATTTAATGCCCATTAAAAGAAAAAATATGAGAAAAAAAAAAGCCATTTGTGAATAAGCCTCTGTAAGGAGGAGCATCCAAGAAACAGGATCCAAAATCCTAATGTGTCTTTACATTCTTAAATGCTAAAGTCATGGGGGAGAAAAAAACAACTCCCAGTGAAATGTTATGAGGTGTTAATGTTTCAAAGTGTTACCCACTAAGAATAACACACAAAACTGCTCAAGTGATTCCTGGAAGCTTTTATTACAAAGACAAGTAGGGGTAGAAGAGACATAGCTGAATGAAGCAAGAATGGCTTTGCGGAACAACAGAACCATCTACTCACCCCACCCCTCTACTAAATTACAGACCAAACTGTCGGCAGAGACAGTAGTATATAAACTTTATGTTCAACTCCTGGTGTAGCCACCAGCCAAATCGACTGGATCTGTAATTAGGGCTCACTAACTAGTAACTGGTGACTGTCCTTTAAGACTCAGCTCAAATCACACCTCTTCTGTGAAGCCTTCCCTTCCTTACCACGCTAGCAAGAGAAATCTGATTACTAGTGATTACAATACTGGTTTTTGGTATTAGTTCTGTTGGTGTATTAACATGACTGCGGATGGATGGGTAGCTTCATTCATCCTGGCTTCTGTCCCATTGTTGGTTCTCTCCAACTGCTGCCCTGCCCCTGTTCCTGCCTCCCCGACCACTCACCCCAGACACCTTCACCCTGAAGCAAATAAAGCCTCCTGGCTCCTCCCAACCATACAGCTCCTGCAATTTCCCTGCCTCTCGTCCAAAACAAAAAGGCCCAGACTAGACATGGGGAAGGGGGGAGATCCCCTAAGGCCAAGAGGGCTCTTTCCTGGGCAGAAAGAAATCAAAGCTGGTATCAAGATCAATGGCTGGAGGTGAGAAGCTGCCCAGTGCACAGTGGGTTTCCTGAAAGTGACACTCAGAAGCATTTAAAACATGACAAGAAAATTCCGAAGCCCTATGCCTGGGACTTGGCAGTTCCAGGATACCCAGGCAGAGGGGCTGGGGTCAATGTCTTAGGGGTCTGTGGATCTTCATTCTAAATTGTTTAAAGCAAGAGGTTAAACCCTTTCCGGGGGTGGGGGTGGGGTGCTAAATGTAAATGCGGGTCTTCTGAGCACACAGAGGAGTGACACTCTGTGGGGCATGTTACAGGGGAATTGCCTCAGGAAGACAGGCCTACTCAGAAAGCTGCCATATATTCTAGCACGATAGATTCATTTGGATCACTTCTTCTAAAATCATTCTTTTAAAACAAAAACAGCCCCTGGAAGGATTAGGTTTATCACTTATTTCCAGTGCTGGGTAAATAATCTGGTCCTCACACCACACACACCTGCCCACTCTGTGCTGAGGCGTTCAGCACTCAGGAAAAGTGAGCAAAATCTGTGTGAACACCACCGATAACCTGAAACACTCTGATGTCCCAGGGCATCAGACCTGAAACTCTCCTCTCCAAGAAAAGATACGAACTGAATGTTCCGCTTAGGGAAATCCAGCGGTAGACTAAGTAGCAAAGGTTTAAAATTTTAGTTTATTAAGGAAGGGACAACACTGTATTGAAGTATTTTGAGCTATCTTGCTCTCAATTATAGTTTTTCTCATATTTGTTATATAATTATCAGCCATTAGTTATTCGTTTTAGCTCACTATTTAAGAATTATTGTAGAAAAGTCTGTGCAATGGAAAAGTCCGCCATTGCCTCAAAAGCAGCCACTAGGCCTGGAGCATGCAGGCGCAAATAAGGCATCACAGGTCATCTGGAACCAGTCAAAATGCTGCAGACATAGGGTCTAGGAGAAATTTCAAAACCTCATATATGCTTATTCTAGAACCTACCAAGTAAAACCATAAATCACAGGGACCCTTAAATACCCTCAACACCACTCACCAATCATTTAATAGTCAATAACTATCGTACAAATCTGATTACAACGCTACCTTCTGAGGCATCTATCTTCCTCACAAGAGTCCAATCTCTAGGAGCTGTTCACACCCAGGGCTGTTTCAAAAACTGTAACTGGCAAGGGCATCGAGTTGACAGAGGTTTGCCATCATTCCCATGGTCTTGTTTCCTAAGGATTTTTTTTCCTACTAACATGACGAAGAATTTTCTATGGATGACAGCAAAGCTGGAGATGCTGGGAGAGACCTCTACTCAGTTCCCACATTTTACGGATGACAGAACTGGAACCCAGAGAGGTGGCGCGACCTGTTGATGTAAGGTCATACAGCCAGAGTCAGAGGCAGAAAACGGGCCCAGAACACAGACCCCTGACTTCTGGCTGCTCGACCTTCTGGACTCTTGCCCCCTCTCCAAGTGCCTTTCCAGCTGCTCAGCACGGGCAATGTCTACGAAGGGTCCTCCCTTAACAGCTGCTAAAACACTAAGAGGTGCTCTTGGTCGGTTTACCTCAGTTCAACTGAGTTACGAGGTCAAACTTCTATCAGAGCATTTGTCAAGAAATCTGTGATGTTTAGATGAAAGAGAAAGGAGTGAGTTCGCTCCTTCCTGGTGGCCGTCGGGAAAAAGAAAGGACTGTCCTCCAGCTTCCCCCTCCCTGCCACGTGTCCAAGGCACGCTTCTGTTCATTACTATAAGGCCCACAAATGGTGCTCTTTGCCCAAGAGAAGATGTGTGGCACAGCAGAGGCAATGCAAACCTTGGAACCACACAAGACCAGATTTTAATATTCCCTCTACTTTGAACTTGCAGGGTAAGTTACCTAGCTTGTCTGGACTACCGTTTCTTCACCTGCAAACATAAAACCCTACCCTACTTCATAGGGTTTTTGCAAGGATGAAATGAGATCATAAATTTAAAGCACCTAATGCAATGTCTAGTTCACAGGGGCTCCTCAAAGAAATGAGTTTCCTTCTCCCCTTTTCTGCTGGTAGTGTTAGGATTTTAGATAAGCAGCAGCACCTAGATGACTGAGTTGGTTAAACGTCTGACTCTTGATTTTGGCTCTGGGTTGTGAGATCAAGCCCCAAGTCGGGCTTCGCGCTGGCCATAGAGCCTGCTTAAGAGTCTCTCTTTCCTTCTCCCTCTGCCCCTCCCCTCTTACTCCCCATCTTCCTCTCTGTTAAAAAAAAAAAAAAGATTTTAGACGAGCAATTTAACAAGTTAACTTCCCCTATATAATGGAAGATAATATATGCTTCTGATGAAAAGACACTATATAAAACAGAATATAATTATTAAGCACCAAGATGAATACCTGAAGGCATTAACTCACTTTATAAAATATCCAAAGGTACCAATTCACTAATAAATATGCTACAGCAAGAGCTTGTCCTAAGGTGCCAATTTGCTGAAGTAAGAGGTACACTAGGGCCAAAGTGCCAAGAACACGGACTAGAGCAGCCAGAGTGGGAAGCTTCGCGCTGTGCGAGAGATGTTTCACACCGGGGGGATGGGGAGGTGTTGCTGGGCAAAGACTGTGAAGAGAGCTACCAGCGAGGAAAGCGCAGAGCTCAAGGAAGCAGCCAGGGTGCCGTGGAAAAGGCAGCGAGAGGACCCCCGAGGCCTGTGCTCCAGCTGCAGACCCGTCAGGAGGGCTGCCAGAGCCGGGCAGGACCTTTAAGGTACCCGAGTTGTTGACTTTAACCCCGGCAAACAGGAATGACAGTAGCAGCCCTACCTCGCTTGCGAAGGTTGGAGCGGAGTGCGCGCTTCTGAAGTAGGAAACGCGACAGCGGCGTCAGGTTAAATGACTGCTACTAACCAGCACGCAAAGATGGGCGAGAAAAGATGAAAGTGAGGAAGCCCCAGAAGGGTGATGAGCAGACAGGAGGATGGAAGCTGGCACCCTGACCAGGAGGCACCAAGTGAAGATTCCAAGGAAGTCACACCGAAGGGCTGGGTACTACGTACCCCGTGCTTGGCAGGCCAACGCTAACCCACCACGCCAGGGGACAGGGCAGGTGAGAAACAGCCTCGATAAACACCGAGGTTATACGCAGCTTAATTTTAACAAAGACAATAAAAACACGGCAGCAATAATGCTGTTACCATTCCTGTGTTCAGAACAGTACAATGGGCCTACTGTTCTCTCAATTCCTATCTTTACTGTAATAAGTGACATATAACAGGGAAATGCTTTGCAATTAATACTCAAGAACCTATACCATGGGGTATAAGCTTTTGTGGAAAGGCCTCCTGCCCGGTTTAAGTTGGTTGGCCTTCCCTGGGTGACCACAGGCGACTCAGAGACAATCGTGCACTGCCGAGGCACTTGAAAACATAAGGAAGAAAGGAAAGTACGTCATCCTCTCTGTGCTCACTCTGCTCGGGTTCTCCTGGCTCTGGGATGCGGGGCAGGTTTCACAGACCACGAGGGAACGCTGCCTAGCGCTGTTCCAGATTAATGAGCCAGAACCGAGTGACAGCTCAGGCGCTGTTTGCTCTGCACTTAGACTCTGTAGAAAGAAGGCTTTGGGGACCTCTGGGTAGGCGGACTTCTTTTGGGTGAACCAAGCCTGGCCCATCCGCCATGGCTGGATCACGGCTGGCTCTCTGCCATCCCCAGCAAGGCCTCCGGAGAGAACGAAAAAGGGTTGGGTTCTATCCCTCAGAAGGTGGTGATATACAAGGCAGGCCCTATGGCTTGAAAGACTCCTTCAGTACATCTAGTTTCCTTGGCAACCTAACTGTGTACTGGGTGGTTTCCATGGCAAAAACATGTCCCAGAGTCTAAATAATCAACATACACATCCCGTTTGAAACGCAACCTATTCGTGGGGAGGCTGCCCACACTTGAAAAACTTAGTAAGCTCAGAGAACAGCCCTGAAAACCTGACTGGAGCCAAAGCAGGTGTCTCTGTGCAGCCAGATTCCAAGGGCACTCTTATCAGGGGAGGGCCAGGGCGGGAAGAGCCAGACCTAAAGTGTGCCAGCTCAAGCCATGGGACACCTTCTGCAGTCAACTACACTCCGAGGGATGGGACCCTGATCTGAAACCAACAGACCAGATGACAGAATAAGAGTAAAGTACTTCTGGGATGCCTAGAAATCTCTTCTAAGAAGAGCAGTAAGATTCTCACATAAAAACATAGTAAGAGGGGCGCCTGGGTGGCTCAGTGGGTTAAAGCCTCTGCTTTTGGCTCAGGTCATGATCCCAGGGTCCTGGGATCGAGCCCCACATCGGGCTCTCTGCTCCGCGGAGAGCCTGCTTCCTCTTCTCTCTCCCTGCCTGCCTCTCTTGCCTACTTGTAATCTCTGTCAAATAAATAAATAAAATATTTTTAAAAAACACAATAAGATGTTCGGTTTACCATCTGGCACTCAAAGGGAAAAAGGCAATGATTTTCTTTCTCAACTGGGGTGACAGCACCTCCTTAGGGGGCATATGGAAATGACCCCATCAGTGTGGATGTTTGAGTGTGGAACCCCTGGTCCAAAGTTGGGGCTCTATAGAGGCCCTCTTCTCACTCTGCAGCTCACTGAGACTTCCTAGTTGTCTTGCAAATGAGCAGTTAGTGACAATGTGAAGGACAGTCATTAAGCACAAAACCTCTCCTTTCAGATCTCCAGAAAGGATGCAGATGTTTAGCTGTGGGATGAGCAGACCCTCCAGATGCTACTATATTCTGCTGTACGTCCAATTCGGGGTCCAAGGCAATCTGCTAAAATGAAAAGGCTCCCTTAGTCCTTGGACTCTCTCAGGGAAGGGCAGGGGTGGGGTGGGGGAGGTCTTGAACACTGTTAAAAATGAATTTAAAAGCCTATACTGGCTTTTCTTAACATTCTTAACATTTTCTTAACATTCCTCCAAATGCTGGGAATTTAACCAATATACAAATTCTTGAGATTAGGTTCTAAGCCAGGATCAGAATGGCTTCACTAGGTGGTTGAAGAATTTCCAAGCCTTTAGTTCAAAAGTCCAGTTCAGTCTTAAGATCTCAGAGGCTCAGCAAAATCCACAGTCACTCAATAGTTCCAGCCACTCAACAGTCTACAGTGGCCCACTGATGAGATATTTGTTCATATTTTATTAGTCATCCATGCTTCCTTGTCTGTGAAGTGTCTGTTCCTGTTTTTTGCCCATTTTTCTGTAAGATTTTTTTTTTTGCCATTTTCTTATTAAGTTCCTTATTCTGGATATGAATCCTATATCGGTTATTTTAGGTTTATATTGTATGTTTAAATGTTATAAAATGAAGAAATAGCAATTTGGATCTTTAATCAGGGAGATAAATGATTGAATATAGAAAAGACTGAAAATATGCAGATGGGAAAATTATAAAATACGATTACAGTAGGAAGTAGACAAAAATACTAGTCAAAAGGAACTTCAGCAAGTGGCTGACTTCAAAGAACACCAACAAGAAAGTGAAAAGACAACCCACAGAATTGGAGAAAATATTTGTAAATCATACATCCGATAAAGGTCTAGGATCCAGAATATATAAAGAACTCTTACAATTCAATAATAAAAAAAAATAACCCAATTAAAAATGGAGAAGAGACTTGAATGTTCTTCCCAAGGGATCTGAAAACATTTATCTACACAAAAACTTGTAATATGAATGTTTGTGGCAGCATTGTTTATAATAGAAAAAAAGGTGAAAACAATCCAAATGCCCATTAACTGATGGATGGATAAGTAAAATGTGTCTATACAATGGAGTGTTATTAATCAGTAAAAAGGGATGAAGTTCTGGTACATGATAAACACAGATGGACCTTGAAGACATGATGCTAAGTGAAGGAAGTCAGTCACAAAAGACCACATATTGTATGACTTCTTTTATATGAAATGTCCAGAACAGGCAAATCCACCAAGACAGAAAGTAGATTAGTGGTTGCTGGGGGCAAGGGAAAAGTGAGTAACTGCTAATGAGTATGGAGTTTCTTTTAGGGTGATGAAAATGTTCTAAAATTGTGGTGATGGTCGCACAGCTCTGTAAAGATACTCAAAAACGCTCAACTGTCTACTTTAAATAGATGAACTGTATGGTGTACAAATTATACCTCAATAAAGCTGCTATTTAAAAAAAAAAAAGCAAGGCAAAGTACAGGAAAAGAATGACAAAACAAGGCAACCGAGCCAAGACAGAGTAGAGGAAAAGAATGACAGAACGCCTGAAACCCAGGGAGACAATATCAGGCTTCAGACACAGCTCACTTCTTGCGGCCCTTTTAAGTATTAAAAAGTGGGGAGAAAACACAACTTTTAAGACGTGATGAAAGTCAGGAAGAGAATGTAGTGTAGGAAGCCAAAATTCCAGCAAAAGAAAGGCTGAACTAAATTAATTGAAAACCACAAGGGTCCAGATGAAAACAGCCAGGGCTGAGCACAAACAAAAGCAGGACTTAAAGATATGAGCACGTGCAGGGCATACTGTTGGCTCCTTCTGTCTGCCCTCCCAAGTCCTTTGTTTCAGTTCTGTCCAGCACTCCAGGCCACATGACACTGGAATGAGAGTGACCCCCAAAATATTTAGTGAGCCAAAGAATCCCCCAGCACTTGTAAAAGCACAGGCTCCCGAAACCACTCCCAGACCTTAGATTCCCAGTGTGGGTGGCCTCAGGAATCTAATTTTAACCAAATCCCAAGCTCCCGTGGATGCAGGTGGTATTCTGTGGACCATGCTGGGAAACACAGCGCTTGCTGCCCTCGGCCAGACATCTGTGGCCCCTCCACTGAAGCATTAGGTGGCAGGTAAGAGCAAAGGCTGAGGAAAATGACAAACCAGGGTCTGAACCCTGTTGCTGCCACATCCTTGCTGTTGGCCTTTGACAGTTACTTAACAATTCTGTGCCTCAAAAGTCACATGTGAGGCACCTGGGTGGCTCAGTCGGTTAGGCAAGTGCCTTCGGCTGAGGTCATAGTCCTGGAGTCCTGGATGGAGTCCTGCATTGGGCTCCCTGTTCAGCTGGGAGTCTGCTTCTCCCTCTGACCCTCCCCCTTCTCGTGCTCTCTCTCTCTCTCTCTCACTCTCAAATAAATAAAATCTTAAAAAAAAAAAAAAAAGCCACATGAGCAATTACGAGCCAGCAATTCCGACCGCGCAGATGGAATGAAATAATGTTTGTCGCGTGTCCGGCGTGCTGTCTGTCACGGCCAGTGCTCCAAGGCTGCTGGACTGCTCTTGTCTGTGACTCTTGTCCTTGTCCAGCTTACCCACTGCAACAGCCAGCAGCCATCCCACTGGCTGGTATCTCAAGGAGAAACTTCAGAGAAATGATTCTTAAGCGAGGGCTAGTGGATTCCTCAGGGATCTGGGCTTGTACATTAGGAAGTCTGTGGATCTGTGGATCTTTGAAGAATACACAGAATCATCCAGGGTAGGAGGGGCGACGGTGGTCACAGCTGTTGTGGGGTTCTCAAGTTTGGAGTAGATTTGTGACCCCAAAACAGTCAAGAGCCACTCCCTAATAGAAATCTAGTTCATTTCTGTCTCTCATTTCAGCTGTCCTTAAGTGGGTTTCCCCCACTAGCTTACCCTAAATGAATTCAGGGGGTTGATGTTACCCTCGGGTCCTAGTGCCCAGCACCTGGAGTGGGATTCTCAAAAACTGGGGTCCCTGAACATTTCCGGAGGAGGAGGAAGACGGTGACAATGTTGATGACAATGACAGCAATGATAAGAAGAGTACCTTACCATGTATCAGGGGCTAATGAGGTGCCGGGCACTATACTGAGCACTTTACACATGAACCCTTCTCTCATTCAATCCTAACAAGAACTCTGGGAGGATCACAGATGAAGAAACTGTTAGACAGGTTAAGTAACTGACACTGGGTCACGTACCAGAGACTGGCAGTCAGGCTTAATCCCAAATCTGTCTTACTGCAAAACAGTGCTCTGAGCCAATGCCTACCTTCGTAGGCCACTAAATACTTCATCTTGGTGGGGGGGTGGGGCGCCCAGTGGCCAAGATCAAGGGTATTCCAGCTGTGAAGAACAAGAGGTGAAGATTCTGCTTCTGGCTTCCTTACATTTATCTCCCAAACACTGGGAATTTGAGCAAAAGGTAGAACTTGGCTTTGTCCCCTACTGATCTTTGAGATATATTAGTCCTTTGGAACTAAAATGGTGAGGGACCCTTCCAATAAGGCTATAAAAATCAGCTCAAAAGTATAAAACATGCCAAACTGCTCTGACCCCCAAAATGTGTGAGGAAACTGAGAAATGACTGGGCATACTCATCTGTGAAATGAAAAGCAGGGAAGAAAAAAAATCAAAGACACAACTGGAGAAGCATACCTTAAATATGGTACCAGGCCGAGAGCTGTGGTCCTCCTTCCTGAGATTAAAGAAGGCCAGGAGGTAGACAGTGACTTCGAGAGACCCTAAAAGTAAGTTGGCGGTACAGCACACATGACATAGGTAAATACTAGAGGCTTTGAGTTTAGGGGTAAGACAGGAATTGGGTAATGACTGAAGAGTACCAAGGATCCATTATTTCAATTCCTAATTGTTCTACATGACCTTGGCATGACAACTGTTATATAAACTAAAGGAGAACAGTGTGATGGTATGAAGGAAAGATACTTGTAAAGCTTAGCACAGGTAAAGATAGACTCCTGAAGGTTCCTGAAGGGCAATGATAGTAGATTGGTAGTTCTCAAATGGGACTGATTTTGCCTCCCTTGCCACCTTTTGCCCAAGGGACACTACTGACATTGTTGACTGTGGTGAATGGGGGGCTGCTGGGTGCTGCTGACATCTTGTGTGCAGAGATCCGGGATGCTGCTAGACACCTGTGAACAGGAAAGAACCTACAGAAAAGAACCATCCAGGCCAGAATGTCAACAGGGCCAAAGTTGAGAGACCCTGTAGTCGATGACAGGGATCCCAGCGTAGTACTTCAGATAACTACAAAACGTTCAGAAGCCCCACTAAGAATCACATTTATTATATGCAGAACATAAGTTTCACTGCAAAGTACGTAAGTCATCAAAGAGCCAGTAAACTTCCTCCACAGTCAGACTGGTTTTGGTTTTTTAAGAATTTTAATTTCATAATTAAAATACCTAGAATCACACGGAAAAAAAAAAATCAAAACGTGTCCAGCAGGCTAAAGGTCCCTTTGCTCCTTATTCTAAGTCCTGTTTGAGTCAAACTACCTACATGCACATGGGCTGCCATGACTTGCTGGGACTGTGACTCAGGCAAGCTTCTGGCCCTCTCTGAATTTCAGCCTCTTCGTCTATAAAATAGGGACAACAGTAGTAACCAACTACGATTATAGGGTTGTTGTGAGGACTAAGTGAGTTAAAGGGTAGAGTGTACTTAAAACCTGTGAGCTAAGTGCTCATCAAGTACTAGCTATTGCTAGCTTCCAGTCTATACACACACCCCCCACACACACTCCCTTGCAGAAAATATGTATGATGGTTTTGAAGTCTAGCTTTCTTTTTTAACCTAAAAATGTATAATTCTGCTCATCTTTTTCTTCAACTCATAAACCTGCCCATATGAGTACACAGAAATCTACCTACTTCTTTCTCGCTTCCTTCTATGGTGAAGTATTTCAAGACACGTCTCTACTGAGGACGAGTTCAGCTGTTTCTACCACTTGGACCCCTAATGTTAAATTTGTCTTGGTCCAGCGACCAAGACCAAACAGGTCCAGGTTTATCTGTGTTTTTAAAAAAGAGTATGCAGGGGCGCCTGGGTGGCTCAGTGGGTTAAGGCCTCTGCCTTCGGCTCAGGTCATGGTCCCAGGGTCCTGGGATGGAGCCCCGCATCGGGCTCTCTGCTCAGCAGGGAGCCTGCTTCCCCTTTCTCTCTCTGTCTGCCTCTCTGCCTACTTGTGATCTCTCTCTGTCAAATAAATAAATAAAATCTTTAAAAATAAATAAATAAAAATAAAAAAGAGTATGCAAAAAGTAAATGAAGAGTGAATAACCATAACAGAGTGGAAATAGAAAAGATCAGTCACCAAAACAAATAATATCCACAAACAAATATTTTGAAGGGTTTCCTTAGTGTAGAAATAGAAAATTCTAGAACTTTAGAATAATTACATGCTCCATAATCTGTTTTCCTAAGAATCATATATAGTATTACAGTTAATGAAAACTTCAAAGCTTTCAGAATAATTTCTTTGGCTTGGTCAATTGGATTGGTCATGTTAAATTCCAACATAGTTAGGAAAAAAGTACTAGGTCAGAGGAGGAAATGAAAACATGGAAGTGTTATCACCATTTGGTCATAAACTCCTCTTCTCAAAGAAACATGGCTATAAAAATCTGTTCCAGGATGAAAAACTTGGCACAAAACAATCCAATCTTACATCACCCTTTTTAAAGGTTGGGGTGGAGTAGGGAGGGGAGGGATTAAAAAGTAGGAGGAGAAAATTCTTGATATGTAGGAAAAAAAGGGAAAAAAAGGCTGTCAGTAAAGTAAGTTTTCCACTGATGCATAACTTCTTCAAATTAATGGTTTGGTTTAGCTGAAATCTGGCAAGGTAGCAGATTTTCGTCTTTTTTAAGAATGGCCTCTGTTTTGGTGAAACTGTCTATAAAAGATAATGTTCTCAGACAGGATGTTCATTCCCTGTTATGGTCCTATTTACAATATTATGTTAACTCATCATTTGTTTTGTTTTAAACTAAAGGCTTCTCCATTCATTAAAGTCATTAGTGAAAGACAGCGTGTCTGAATTTTAATAAGTACAGAAAAACTCCAATATAATTATGAGCCTTATATTATGGGAATCAAAATCAGACATACCAGGATCAATTTATATGCTCTTTAATAAAACTTCACATAGTAAAATCTGACAACATCATTGGTGTTAGACCTTTCCTCCAACAACAGTATAAGGGGTTCCACTTTATGTATGAATTTTATATATTAAGAGCCTTAGTCATTACCTACTTACACCAAACACCTGTAATCAAGAACCATGCCATTAATTTCTTCACTAAATAATTACCCTTTGAAACTGTGTTGTGGACATAACAAAACATGTACTTTTTTAAAGAAGAAAATGGCAAGATGACTTTTTAAAAACTAATCCAACTGTCATACCCCTGATCTACATCCACACTCTGCTCTGAAAATGAAGATGTTACATGAATGTAACAGACCTATTCAGAGATTACTGTGTAGCTAGAAACACACTGGTCTGAGAAAAGAGTGGAAAATCTGAGAGCTAGGAGCCCTAGAAGAATGGCTGTGAACCTCAAGAGCTTCATGCAGGTTCAAGGCCAACCACAAGAGGAGAGCTCCAAAGTCTTGGCTTTAATACCCTAGAACCTGCTCCTTCTGGAGTTCCTCTGTCCTCACCATGAGCTAAACTAAGAAACCCAGGTGTTTGTGTTGGGCAGAGAGGAGTGAGAATGGCAGGGCTCTTGGTGGATCTGTCATTCCACTGGGAGACACAACAATAAGGTTAAAAACTGCTGCTGAACATAGTAATTATGTTAGCTATTTTGAGAGCAAGAAATAAATTAAAATGTGCTTTTACTTAAACAAGTAACACACAACAGAATTCATGGAAAAACAGTCATTGATTAAACATCCTGTATTACTAATGTTCCCAATCTCTTGGCTTCAAGACACTATGGGGCCTTATGCTGGTATCAAAGGTTTACTAATTTATTGGCTACCAAGCCCTTGAAGAATGAATAAATATCCTATGTGTAATATATCACACATATAAAAATAGATTCATGAATGTATATATACATATACACATACACACACCTACAGCACACAAAGCATATACATGTATCCATTTCTCAAATATGTACACATACACTGAAGTGATTAATAAAACACAGGGTCATTTAAAAGGCATTCAATTCATCATTTATTCACATGAAATACTAAAAAGTATTACTTTTTATCTGTACAGATCTATGAAATTTAAGGCACAGTTCTCTGAGTTTTGACAAATGCAGAGAGCTGTATATCCACCACCACAATCATGATACAGCACAAACAATTCCATCGTCCTAAAACAATCCTAAAAAATCTCCTTGTGCCACACGGTTCTAGTCAAGCCCTCCTTCTGTCCTTTCATCCTCATGGAAAAGGTGTTTTGAGTTTGTTTTGTGTTGTTGTTATTGTTTGTTTTGTTTTGTTTTGTTTTGAGAGAGAGCATGGGTACGTGGGGTGGGGGGCAGAGGGAGAAGGCAATCCCAAGCAGGCTCCATGCCCAGTGCAGAGCCCATCTCAGGGACCAGAGCCAAAACCAAGACTTAGAAGCTCAACAGACTGAGCCATCCAGGTACCCCCTAATGGAAAAGATTTTGACTAAAAACTGGTCCTCACACTTGAAAGGGATGGGAATAACTGCCACAAAGTACTGAAGACCATCTTTTTCATAATTTTATGCCCCCTTTTTTACACATTAGTCTCTACTTTAGTAGACCAAACCCTTAGTCCCAGGGTTTGTCAGAAAGGATTAAACGGAAAGGAAACTGAAATAACAGGATAGGAAGAAATAAGACTTGGAGGAATTCAGACTTTAAGACAGTATGAAGGAAAAAATAGTAGAACTTGATGAAAGACGACAATAGGTAGTATTAAAATAAATATATATGCCTGGGAGATAACAGGAAGAAAACCTTCAGTGGGATAAAGCTGGTAAGTGATCATTTGTGAATAAAAGTAATGAACTTTTCTCTTTTTTTGAAGAATGATGAGATCTGATTTGATTAGAAAGCCCACTCTGCCTGCAGTTTGGCAACTAGCTAGGAGCGGGGAAGGAGTGAGCACGAAAGACCGGTTAGAAGAGTATTTCAATAGTCCAGCTATGAGACAACAGTAGCTCAGATAAGTTATCCCAAAGGGGGAGGTTTACTAAAAACCACAAGAAGTAAAAAGAACAGGAAAAAGCAGAGGAATATTGTGGAATATCATTCAAAGAACATCTACAATCATAGTCAATACTTGTAAAAATCTAGAACAATCAAGACACAATGCAGCATATCTCACAGTATGGCCTGCAGTCCTCCTGCAACAAAACACCTAACTCTGCTGGATAAAAACTGTTAAACAACGATAACTATACTCCCAAAAAAGAACTGAGGAAACTCCCCAGAAGTACCTATCCCTGGTTCCATCACCTGTGGTTTGGGAGTCTGGGATACAGGGTATGTAGGCCACTGTGAGTGTGCTGAGCACGGAGCCTTCTCAGACAGGACGCCAACACAGTTTGCTCCCCTGTCTTGAAAAGAGCCATTAAGTGTGTTTCAGCAAGGGAGTGACATGCACGGAGCTCTGCTTTCAAAGGATTAATGTGGCCAACAGTGAAATACGCAGGCTTGAAACGGGGCTGGGGAAAGGGTGAGCAGATGAACATGAGATACCATGGAGGCAAAATCAGCCAGCAATTGTGCAAATACAGGCAACCATGGTGAGGGGAAGGTCAAAAATAGGGTGTCTAGGTGTCATGGCCATGGGCACGAGGCTAGTCACACCATTAATAAAGATAAAGAACACAGGGGAAGTGTAGATTTTGGAGGGGGGATGGGTAGTGGTGGGCCATAATTTACTCTTAAAATTTTAAATCTTAAGCCTCGGTGATTATTCTTGCATGAGAGGGTATAGAAGGCATTAAAAATGCAGAACTGAAATCTAGAACAAGGATCCTTAAATGAGGCTTGTGGATTAGCTTCAGGGGCAGGTGTGTTACTCTCAAAACTGTATTTAAACTTTCTGTGTCTGTACATTTTTCTGGGCTAAAGTCCATGAACTCTCATCAGACTTTCAAAGAGGTCTGAGTCAATCTGCTACTCCTTTAAAACAGTATGTCAACTTTGGATACTTTTAACCTTTGGTGTTCTGCAACTTCAGATGATGTGTCTAGGTGTCAATTTCTTTTAAGTTAGCCTGTTTGAGGTTCACTGTATTTCCTCTATCTGAAGATTGGTATCTTCCATCAGTTCTGCAACATTCTAAGCCATTTTCTCTTCCACTTTCGAATTTCTCTGCTCCTTCCTCTAACACAGCCTCATGTTTTTGTTAACTACCACTGTACATCTCAGACCTTCCATTGAGGAATATTTTCCTGTGTGAATAAGTACATAAATGAACACTACATAAAACAGTAGAGTTTTGCTGTTGAAATATAGTGCAAAATTGAAAATCATAAACTTCTCATCTTCATTACAGAAAAAAACGCTTCACAAAATCCTTGAGATGTTCAGCAGAGAGGCGCTATGCTGATTTTTTAAATGAAGACACATTATATCTTAGAGTTTAGAGCTCATCATCATGCTGTAGACTGGAGAACAGCACTTAGGAGAAGCAAGGCACAGAACTGCCCACAGACACAAAATAAATCTCAGATGGAGCTTCGGGGGCAAAGAAGTTTAAGAAACAAGTACCCGTGAGATTTGAATTATCACAGACTTATTGTATACATCTTCTTGCGAAATGTATATTTTTCTGCCTAAAAAGAAAGCTAGATAAAAACATTGATACATCACCAACTCAGGCAGCTGGGGAGGTAGGAGTTCTACACCAGAATGTTTCCAAAAATATGCTATTTGGGGGCTGATTGATTTTCTCCCCCAACTAAATTCCGTTCTGGTTCTTTTTGGTAATGTTTCAAAGTGCAGGCTGCGCTCTTGATCTTTTGGGAGACACAAGCAAGAGAAAAGGCCAAACTCACTAATGAAAACTTGCTGAACTTACTTTTCAGAATTCCATTCGAAGTCACGAAGAACCCTTCTGGCCCTGCTCCCAGACTAGTAAAACGAACATCTCAAATCCCTGGAGGCTAAGATAGCTCGTTCCACTAAAACCAAATACACATCTCCTGACAGCTGGTTGTCTTAGCATACTTGGGACTATATATTTATCAAAGGGGGGGGGAACCTCTAGGAGCACAATATTTATTATAGGATTATCTCAGTGACTCAAGTAAACATGAGTAAGGCTAAATTAAACCATGTTTACTATGATGTTCTATTACTTAAATCCTGACACAAAATCACCCCAAGAGATCTAGGGTCTTATTTCTTAAGACAATTGACGTAGGTTAAAAAAAGAAGAAGAAGAAGAAAGGCAAAGAATTATCTTTTCTTTAAAATCTGTTTAGTTACACAATTTTTCTAATTATTCTAAAAAAATCTTTCGAGCGTTGGGACGCCTGGGTGGCTCAGTTGGTTGGACGACTGCCTTTGGCTCAGGTCATGATCCCGGAGACCCGGGATCGAGTCCCGCATCGGGCTCCCAGCTCCACAGGGAGTCTGCTTCTCCCTCTGACCTTCTCCTCGCTCATGCTCTCTCACTGCCTCTCTCTCAAATAAATAAATAAAATCTTAAAAAAAAAATCTTTTGAGCGTCTAAAACAAAAATTTTCCATCCTGTTAAGATGTTGAATTCAGCACAAAATTTAAATAAAAATCACAAAATACTGAATTTGCTCTCGTTTTAAAAACTTACTTTATCTGATATATCTGAATTTTATATCCATAATTTCATTAAACCTCAGCCATAATTCTAAGTAGTATTATTTTAATTTTCAGCTCCTCCCAACCCTTTCCTTAGGCCCTTTGGATAAGTTTCAGTTTAGCCCAGTCTTTTTGTATATGTGCTGCCGAAGCGAGCACTAGCCCAGTCTTTTTGGATTACAGGCTATCCAAATGTTGCAAGTGACCATGTCTGTGGCCAGGCACACTGTGGGGTAAAGGCAGGGAAAAGAGGGCTGGAGAGGTCACAACTGGAGGAAATAACAGGTCACATAAGATCAAAAGCATATTTACCACCTTCGGGATTCAGCTGGTAAGCCACTCCCAGGAAATAAA
Source organism: Mellivora capensis (assembly GCA_004024625.1). NCBI lineage: Eukaryota > Metazoa > Chordata > Mammalia > Carnivora > Mustelidae > Mellivora > Mellivora capensis. The sequence goes on along the minus strand of PISX010000152.1, from coordinate 321,170 downwards.
GCTCCACCTCTAGGAAACATGACCAGAGGTCTGTAAGGGAAATAAGCCTGCTGGCTGGGCCTCAAGACACATGTACTTTGGAGACCACTAGCCTCTGTAGCACAGGGATCCAACAGGTCCCCAGCCTGCTGATCCGCCAGCAAATCCAGACAGTGGGAACTGAAGCTGAGCTCAGGCAGGGCCCGAGGGCAGGGCCAGCTTGGCAGAACATGGGCTGGGCCTCACCAGTGCTCGACTGATGGAAACAGAGGAGCACCTTAAGGAGTGCACAGTCCAAGGAAAGAGTATAACAACAGAGGCATGAACACAGGTGGGAAAAGCATAGTCTTCCTGGGCAGGCAGGTGATGGTGGTCAGGAAAAGTTCCACGGGGGAGGAGGGGAACTGAGAAGATCTATGAGGACAGACAAAACTTTGACAGATTCTACAAGAAAGGGAAATAAAATTCAACATTCTCATAGGAGAAGCAGCCCAAGCAAAGGTATGAGAGTGAAAGAAAGAAAAAAAATACAAGGTGTGTTCACAGGAAATCCCAGAAAACCAGCTTGGCTGAACCAAAGGATACATACAGAACCCAGATCAGGGTAGAAAGGTCAGCTGGGACGACAACAGAAGAAGTTCTGGATGTCACAGAGAGATGCATACTTAATTCTGTTGGTGATGGGGGGCATTAATGGTGCTGAGCAGGGAAAGAACATTATGTGACCCAAACTTCCTTCAGGAAGACAGTGACAGCTCCAGGTTGGATAAACTAACATAGGAAGGAAAGTTAAAAGGCCATCAGGAGACATAGCAACCGAAGGACTAAACTAGGAAATGACAGTAGGAATGACCAGAAGGACAGATATAATGGAGAGAGGATTTCTAGTACAAAACGGGGGTTGGCTAACGCCATTTGGAGGCAGCACCTGGACACCTAAGAAACTGAGAGTGTCCTGAATAGAAACAGGCTGTAAGGAAGAAACCCTGGTTTACTGGAGGATGGAGGAGTTTGGCTGCAGACACGTCCAATCTCAGCTGTCGAGTGAACACACGGACAGACATGTCTATCAAGCGGCTAGAAAAGCTGGGAGAAAAGCTGAGATTAGAAATGGGGGCCTAGGGGGGGCCATCCACAAAGAAGTAGAGGGCTCTGGGTATGAAATCACGGGAAACATAGCTTAGCATAATGTAATGGGTTGAAAAAGGAAGAAGAGTCAGTGGAGGGGACCGGGAAGGGTCTAAGAGCTCCAGGTTACAGGAGAAAAGGGAGGTATTCTAGCACATGTTAGGGATACTATTGTGAGGATCAGATGGGATGGTCGAGTGAAAGCAGTTTAAACATCTGAAAGTACTGAACAAATATATACTTATGATTTTCACAGTCGCGCAGGTTTAATCTCTAGAAAAGCCACACTGTGCTGGAAGAGCCAGGCTTCCCAAAGTCTTCCACAGGGTCCCCACTCCACTGAGCCAAACGGAAACGGGATCTTGTCCTGCCCTGAACTCTCACAGTACTTACAAAGTCAAATTTTGGCGTTTGGACAACTCAAGACACACTACCTGGGCATCGTCCCCTGCCGAAGCTGCAGGGGGCGCTTTTCTCTATGACCCCCTTGGAGGAGGTGAATTGGAAAGTGAGGACTGACCCACCTTTGCAGAGCATGCCGTGAGTGGGGCTCAGAAAGGCTAAGTATCTTGAGCCAAGACTGTCAGGTAGTCAAGTGGAGGAACCGGGGTCCCCTGGTGCCAAGTCTTAACGTGTCTTTTCTACTAACACACGGGTTGGGACTTGCCCTGTCTGTTCTGATTCCCTTTACAATCAAGCAAACTAGTAAGGGCACAGCCAAATCTCATCTATCTTGATTTCCTCTGAAGCACCCAGCCAAGGGCCTGCCACTTGGTCAATTCTTGTGCTTTTGTTGCTGAAAGTACTTGTGGGCACGAGGGCCTCCCTAGTGGTGAGCGTCTGTGGGCTGCTAAGCTTTGAGGACGTATTTCTAAGGCGGACTGTAACTTAACAACAAAAAGTTCTAAAAACAAATTCTGTACTTGTGAAAGATGCCACCTGGTCTGCCTCAGGGGCTGAAATCCTCTTTTTATGCACCGAGTGGGAACAGCACAGGGAGTGACAAGCTGGCTTTCTTCAAACCACTCCCACCAACAGGCTCAAGCCAAGAAATGGGCCCACACCTTTCGGGAAAGAGAACTGCCCATTTCACCTCTGGTGTCACTGCTGGAACTGCCAACAGTCTGAGAAGGAGGGAAAGGTAGAGCAGGTTTGGTGCCGGCTCTAATGATGTAACCTCACATGGCCAGCTTGCCTGCCGGGGGAAAAAAGAGGCAACTGGTTTAGAAACTAGGTTCTTTTCCCTTCTCTTAAGAGTCAACCAAAGTCTGTTTTGCACAACGGACTACTAGCTGTTCTGTCCTGTTTAATGAACTGGACTTAGTGTCCCACTTACCTGACTGGTTTGGGTTCCTTGGAAAACAATGTACAGAGAGTCTGAAATAAGCGTATTTCATAAACGTCCCATGTGCGAGAAGAACGCGCAGTTCTCGGAAGCTTTCCTTTGCAAGCCACACACGTGCACAGTGGGAGACCCGGAGAAACATACATCCAAACACCACAGAGCCGCACAGTCAGGCTCCAGTGTCGCCAGAAACACCAGAAACTCTCCCAGGATCCTGGGCAAAGAGACAGACTTCTGAAGTGGGGATTACATTTTAGAGCTTCGTTCATTATGATACACTTGGGAGTTTTCAACCCCATGTCTCTGACAGATGTTCCCTTTTGTGGGGATTGTCTATTTTGAGGACATTTGGTAACCATGTCCCTAGAAACATTTAGGGTACAATAAATGGATCCTCCTTCCCACATGTGAAGACAAGACCCAAAGTAGCCTTTTCCCATTTCTGAGACTAGTTAGTGTAAGCATAATATTCCTGCCCACTGCATGGACAAGTTGGGGCAGAGGGACCTAGCCAGACTGAAATGAGGTATTTCCCAGGCTCAAGACACCTTTCCATGCCCACGGAGGACAGACAGAGAGAATGCATCTTTTCTTGCCAATTTTCACCTAATGTGGATCAGGCCATTGATGCACATTACCGTTGACCCACACTGATCAGGCCTGGACCCCTTCCTGTCAAATGCACTGCATGGGGCTTGGAACTTCCTAGAAAGAGCCATAGCAAATGCCAAAGAGAGTACAAGCCTCAGCTTAGCACAAGCGTCTGGCCATGGCTTTGGGCGTGGCCACATGGGATGCTTTCCCCATGACTCCTGAGAGCACTCTCCAAGTCTGAGTCAATAATCAATGCTTGGATGGCTCAGAGTTGACAGGATGGTATGAAACACAGAAAACAAGTGAGACCTTAACACAGTATCAAAGACCAGTACCAATTCACCTCATTCAGTTCTTAAAATCTATCCTATGACCTTGGCCTTACTGAAACGACATCACCTCCGTTCTACACACTGAACTCTGCAAGAGTTAACCAAAGATATTAATAACTTTAGTAACTATGTAAGCCTTAGAAAGTTATATACGACAATTTGACCACTTGCCATTTTAACCTCTTCTTCTGAAACCTCATTTTTAAAACTCTACTCAAGGATATAAGAACTTCTGGCAGTTTTCACTGGTACTACAAAGACAGTTCTACTAAGCGAATCTGTATCAACCAGGAAAAGCATTAAGACTCTCAGTGCAGCGTTTTCCAGTTTTCTTGTAAGAATTACGTATTGACCCAGAATACTGCCAACCAGGCTCCCATTCCTCCTGCACCACATTTCTGCAAGACATTAACAAAATGAAAAGACTTGTTCCTGCCCTTGAGTAGCCTGCGATTTAGTAAAAAGATGGGAAAGCAAATACGCATCGCTAACTAAATCTGTGATGAGCAGAGTCCGATACAAATTCAGATTGTAAGAGTTCACAGGATGGCCACAGAAGGCAGCCCAATGGTGCTCAGGAGAAATGGTAGAGACAGGATTTAGAAAGGTCTATTTCAACAGGAAAAGGGTGTTAGGGAAGGCATTGCACACGGAGGTGATAGCTTTAGCAAAGGCACATGGGCAAGGGCACACAGGTAAATTAAGAAACGTTCAAGTGATGGAGTCTGGCTGAATGACAAGCTAGTGGAGGGAAGAGCATTAGAAACTGATCTGGAAAAGTAAGATGCGGCCAGTTCGTAACATAAAAAAAAGAGGGAGGACATGTAGGAAAGCTAGATTTTAGAGGAAATAACTTTTCAAATATAACCTTCACTGATAATTTGTCACATCACATCTCAGAATTTTAGAGGGAGAAATATTTTATTAGCAAGTTTATTTGCAAACTAGGTGCAGTAACTTCCAAGTAAAGTAACGTGGGTGCTGGGAAAATCATTTTTCCAAGTTGGCAAATTCCTGTCTGCAGCTTAACTAATATATTATTACCTACACCTTGCGATGGTTTCATTAAGATCCCTCTTTCCTCATCACCAACATACCTTCCTGATTTATCACATATGTACAGAGAGACTACTTAGAACGAGTATCTGCTCACCAATTTACCCATCTTGCCTTTTCTGCCCCAGCTTGTCCTAACCACTTACTCCCTCACGCATTCTTCTCCTATGAACGCCATCAATAATGACAACACGTACAGCTCCCACTTGCCATAGTGTCAGGCACTGCAATTAATGCCTTAAGAACAGTGTTTAATAAAATCCTCAAAATATCACTATAAAATAGGTAATACTAACCCCATTTTGAAGCAAGTTCAAAGATGTTAAATATTTTACCAACTGGTAAGTGGCAGGACCCTGGGCTAGGCCCTCTTGGCAGGACCGAGAGACCTGACCTATTTACATCATATTGCCTCCAACATTCTTTGGTGTCTTTGCCAATATGGGTTAGTATTTTCAATTAAAAATGAAAACATTCAGTGAATGCCTGCTACTGTAAAACCCATCCTGGGTGCTCTCAGAGGTATACAAATAAATAAGAGAATGCCTAAAGATTACTGGAGCCCCGAGTACCCCATATGGGACAATGAACACCTTATGCCTTCTTCCAGCGTGAAAGATGGTATGTCCGTGATTCACGAAGTTGAACAACTAGGGCCAGAGGGAGTAAAAATGACTCAGGATATGAAAGTTGGATGGTGACCACATCTCACAGGCAGAAATCAGCCAACCCTGACTGAGATTTTGAATCACATATTTCAATCAGAATCTGCAAAAACTCTCTCTGCCGATGAAAAATCTGTCCTGTCAGAAGCTCCCAACCAAATCTGCTTACAATCTATTTTCAATGAACCTCAGCTTCCTTTGAAGTAGAATAAGCTTCTGAAGCATTTCAGCCAATAATAAGCACACTGCGAGGCTAGCCGCCATAAAATTCATCACCGAGTCAAGGTACTAGGTTAAAACACAAATGTGGCATCAAACTGCTTGTACTCCAGAGCCTGAAAGTCATGTACACCTACAGAGCACTATTAAGATACAGAAGAGAAATTCAAATGTGTCATCTTTTTAAGCTATCTGCTTTTTAATATCACCATTACCAACTTCAAAACAAGTTTTTGCTAATATTTTCAGGAGACTAGTACATTTTTACAAATAACTATAATACTTACAGAAATATAAGACACTGGCTAGGACGCTGCTGAGCAGTCCTCTTTAGGCTCCAACCATATGCACCCGGGGAACATTTGGAAGGAGTTGCAATTTCGGATTCCGCCTGCCTACTCATCTCTCTCTACAAAGGTACGGAATTCACATCACAAGTTGCACAACTAGGACTCATCCAAAGACTGCAGTGGCAAATACTAACTGCATTTAATCTGCAGTCTAAACTCCTGGTACAAAACGAAAGTCAACGAGGAGAAATCATTCTACGAGTTCAAGAGCGGCCGGAGAATTAGCAAGATATGTTTGGCTAACAAGGCGAAACACCAGGCCACATAAAACTAATGACACTGATACTCACTGTTCAATTCGGGGTGACAAGTACAGCTTGGGGTACACCTGAGTGGCTTCAGTGTCCTCGAAACTGACAGAAAGGAGGGCCACGTCTTCTCCGGGGTCTTCATTTACGTCCTTGGGCAGGGAGTGGAAAACAAAATGTCATCAGTACCTGCTCTCATACCACCTTCCCGGTGCTGAGCTCGCAGCCCACGGGCATCGAGGCTAGAGCTCGGCCAGGCATCTGGGTTGGAAGTTAGCAGCTCTGCGTACCCTTTGCCACATGCCAATCACTCCCTAGAGTGATGCCTGTATAACTCTCTGGCCAGAGCCGACCACCGTGAGGAGGTCACGTGAGGTCACCGTGAGGAGAAGACCCCCACCCATCTTGTTTGTTCCGACATTCCAAGGGGGGGAAAGTGAATCTGGCAACAAACAAGAATTAGTCAAAAGCATAATTAACAAATCACTGTAAACATGCTGCTAATGATATATGTCATGTCATAATTTTTATGATATATATAAATGGCTTATGATTTTCTTTTTATAGGAAGAATAGGAATTATGAACATGATTTATATCATAAGACAATAACAAAATCTCAAAATACCCAGTAATTTTATTATATATACCTTGATAGGATGTTGTAAGTTACTTAAATAGCAAAAATTCCCAAGAAACATATCGCTATGAAATGTGCCACCATACAAGCAAATGGCAGGGGATTACGTACACACTGACTTCGCAAAATAATTGTGCATGATTCATAGATGAACCACAAGACATACATATCTTAAAAGCCTGGTTATAAGAATATTATGAGACAAGAACACCGTTGATCCAAATACATACCAAAAAAACATTATTGAGAGGTTAACAACCCACAATAAACTGAACTGGTAATGATAAAGTTAAACGTCCTGTAATTTATAATTTAAAAGCAAGGATAGTGATAACCGAATGTCATAACCAACTTAAGCCAACACTGATGAAATGTCCTGAGTCAAAACTGGGATTTATAGGTTCATGATTACTGCCAAGCACTGAATGTTTGCCAGACTCCTGAATAAAATACTGAATTAGCATAAATTCTAGTAGCGTGATGATTTTACTTTGTGAATACCAGATTTTAGTAACCCTTAATCATTGTGCTTTTGATTGGTAGTGGCTCTAAGTCGAATATGAATTTTTTGAAAACTTAACAGGACTGCACATCTTTCACCCATAAGGACTGGTGAGAACTGGCCTATATTTCTGGATTGGTTCACAGGTCCTCTGGAGGCCCCATATGCCATCCCAAGAGGGTCCCAATCTAGACTTTAAGAATCACTGCCCATTAGTGCTGAGAACCTCAGAATACGCGGTCCTCGTTTCTGCCTGAAACTGACCTCACCCCTTCCTTTCCCGTACTGTGGGAAGCCGGCCATCACACTCACCCCGCTCAGCTCTAACATCAGCCTCACTCTGCCTTCTATTGTGCCTACAGGATGCACGTGTGGCAAGTACACAAAGGGGCAAGAACCAGAAGTCTTTTCCATCTTAAAAAGTAAAAACTTTAAAGAGGCTCCTGGGTGGCTCAGTCAGTTAAGCATCTGCCTTCGGCTCAGGTCACGATCCTGGGGTCATGGGATCGAGTCCCGCATCAGGCTGCATGGGGAGCTCAGTGAGGGGTCTGCTTCTCCCGCTCCCTCTGCTGCTCCCCCTGCTCATGTGCACACACTCTCTCTCATAAATAAATAAAATCATTAGAACATAAAAAATAAAATAAAAATTCTACAAAGGAAAGAAAAGAATCATGCCGGTCTCTATACCGCATTCTCTCTCATCTCTCTCCTCCCCTTCAGGAAAAGTTGTCTGCACTGCCCATCTCTATTCCCTTCCTTCCCATTGTCCCTTAGCACAGGAGAATGGCCTTCTGATCCCACTAGGCCATCGGGACTGCCCTCCCCCAGGCATCCATAAAACACAGCAAAGCCCTCTCTGTGCTTATCTTAACTGATCTCTGAACAGTATTTGACATGGATAATCTTTTTCCTCTGAAAATACTCTCAGTTTCCTGCTTCTAGGAAGCTACACTCTCCTGATCCTCTGTCTCTGGAACCACATCCCCCCTCTCTTTTCAGCTTTGTGATTTTTTATGCTTTTACTTCTCAATTATTTTTTAGTGTTACATGACAAAATTTAGGCTTGTTGTAACAAGTCAAGCCGTACAGAAGTTTATAAGAAAAAGCTCTTCCCCCCACCCCACCCCCACTTTTAAAGGTAACTAATATTAACTGTGTACACAGCCTCAAACAGCTTTCTCTATGCTCATAAACACATACACTCACTTGCATATAAATAGCTCTTTAACCTTTTGTTTTGTTTTCCTTAATGGAATTGCATTATACATATCACCCTACCGACTGCTTCCTAAATAGCCACATAATATTCCATGCCATGGATTTTTTTTTTTTTTAACCATTCCCCTAGCAACAGACATTCAGGTTGTCTGCAGTTCTTAGCCATTTGATAGTATTACATTAAATGTGCTCATAGAAAAGGATATACATGTATCCTTTCTTAGTGGGACTTATATTTTCGAATTGCGAGCTAACACAGAGCTTGTTGGATCAAAGGTTATGAACATTTTACATTTTAATAGCTTAAGATTATTTTTCTAAAAATTTTACAGCAATTACATTCAGACTCCTGAATTTGCATTAGGAGAGAGCACCTGCTTCCACTCGCCCTGAATAACTTGATAAGGCTAGCTGTTGTCACTCTGCAGTTTAATGCTGGCGGTCTGACTGCTGGAAAACAGTGTCTCAGTTGAGATTCAGTGACTAAAGCCGAGCAACGTTTTACTTGCTTACTGGTCATCTCTGCTGTCACTTCTCTGATGAAATCCTTCACGCTAAAGCCTCTTGGACTTTTCTTGCTCTTTTTGTTTATTGGGCTTATTAACCCTATCTATCAGGTGTGTTATTAATATTTCCTCTCAGTCCAATTTTTGGCTTTTTACTTTGTTTGGGGCCTCTTCTGACAACACAGAAAATTTAGATTTCTATAAACTTAAGTCTGGTCAATAACTCTGAGGTTCTTTCTTTCCCTAGCACTTCCTCTAACATTTTATTTTTACATGTAGATTTGTAATACCTCTGGGATGTGTTTTTAGGTAGTATGATTTAGGAAGTACATAAGAGGAGGACCTTAGTACAGTGCCTGGAACACAGAAACTGCTCCATGTTTGCTGAGCGAGTACAACGGTAAACAAATTAATGCTAATTTCTAACCTTTATTCTCCTTACCTAGTGCTTTTCAGGAACCTGCTTTACAAAAGTTGCTTCAGCAGTGGTATCTGGAAACTCAGTACTGACTCCTTGCTCCTGCCTCCCATAATATACCAAGGTCCCTAGAACTAGTGGTTTCAAAAGGAGAGTCAAGATTGGGAACCTGAGTTTATCTATCATTTCTTGCTCTTTGACAGATGATAAAGTATTCAACCTTGAATGTTCCTTTCTATAAAATGAGGATGGAAATGTTAAAAAATACTTAGATCTCAACAAATAGAAACTACGTAATTCTATAACACACCTCCAAGGTTGAAGCTGAGTTTGAAAATACTCACATTCAGAGAGACAAATTCATTTTATGATCTAAGTATAGAAGTGGTCTTCTTTGGAGTCAGATTGGTCACCTTTAAGTAAGATAATTAAAAAGGAACTAACAATGATTTTCAGATACCTTCCCCCAAGTGACTGAGCTTCCTTGTTAAAGGTCAAGGCTCTGACTACAAGTCACAAAACCTGGTTAAAAACAAAAACAACAATCAGAGAAAGACAATTATCATATGATCTCCCTGATATGAAGAATCTGAGTGGCAACGTGGGGGGATTGGGGGGTAGGGAAGGAAAAAATGAAACAAGATGGCATCGAGGGAGACAAACCATAAGAGACTCTTAATCTCACAAAACAAACTGAGGGTTGCTGGGAGGAGGGGGGTAGAGAGAGGATGGCTGGGTTATGGACATTGGGGAGGGTATGTGCTATGGTGAGTGCTGTGAAGTGTGCAAACCTGGCAATTCACAGACCTGTACCCCTGGGGCTAATAATACATTATATGTTAATAAAAAATTAAAAATTAAAAAAAAAGAAAACACCAAAGATACATATTCAGAAAAAAACAAAAACACTGCAAAAAACTAGAGGCCACTGAAAATCTTTTTAATTAGTAGCTTCACTCCATATACCTACGGATATTTTATTATAATCATCTCCCTTTCCTACTTTTTAACTTCTCATTTCACTGCTATTTAAGCAAAGAAAAGAAATGCTCAGAGACAGTCCTCTAAACAAACGGAATGACCCTGGTTTATATAATCAACATTTATCATCTGGCATCCTGCAAAGAGTACATGAAACATTAGTCTGAAGAGGAAAATAGCTGTTTCCAGGAGTTCCTTTTATGAACTACTTTTAATATAATCTACTTGCTTTGGTGTGACACATGAGTTTCCCCTGAATTGGTATTTGATTCCTAATGGATACCTAAGTTTGACTTCGAGTGCTTAAATAAGCCCAAAGAGTTCCAAAAATAAAAATCCACACAGTACTGTTTCCAGTTTCTGCAACTCTAACAGGCTTGTACATGTGTTCCTTCCCATCTGGGGAATTATAAAAGAAGCTCTTGTACTGTGGTTCTTAGAAGCTAACATTACAGATGATTATTGTAACCACTAATGGCAACATTTGGAAAGCAGGGAGTTCTAGTGTAGTAGGGGACATTTAAAAATGCACAAGTATACATTTTCAAGGCTTTCTATCTGTACCATCTAAAAGTGCAGCAGGCTAAAATGGGGGGAAAGATGTCGAATCTGCTGAAACCAAAAAAGAGTATTGCCTCCTAACTTTACAAAAGCATACCAGGCACTGACATACATATGGAAAGGCAAATATGGCCGTGATATTTTGCTGAGATTCAACAATGATTTGGGCTCAGCACTTGGCTATAGAACAGCAAGGGGTTCCTATGGCTTATAGTCAATATTCACTTATTCATTATATATTGTGAATACAGTGGTGAGTTCCTTGCAGGCTGGGCGCTCTTCCTGTTTGTTTTTGTATACCCAATGTCTGAAAAGCACGTATATGGCAAACTGGTTGGGAGAAAAAAAAGAAAACCGAATTAATGCAGGAAAGATTGTAAGAATGAGTAAATGATGGAGTTAAATAGAAAGTACTTTCAGTTAGAAAGATTGTTAATACTTATCTCATTCTTCCTTAAGTCTAGGGCTACTTAATATTTTGTTAAAGAAAACTCAAGTCTGAACCACATATAAGCAAAAGACGCACCTACTAATAAGAGTTAACATTCTGGATGGGTCATAACAGCTTATTCATGTAACTATTCTCAATTGGGGCTCTTTACAAATATCAAAAGGGTGCAGGAAAAAACAATGATTAGCCTTGGAAACAAAAGTAAACACAAGCACAATTTATCATTATGCTGTACCCCTTTGATATGCTAATTCCAAGTAAGGCTAGCAGCCATTAAACAAGCCCCTATATGTTGAATGTTGAATGTCAATATAGGTACAAACTACCAATTAACTATTGCTGATAGACATGAGCTGAACAATAAATATTACAAACTACAGGTCACGTAAGAAGGCTGTAAAAAAGCCACTGTATTCCTCAATTCAAAAGGCTTAAAACAAAGCTGTAATCATTACTAGCAAAACCAGTTCGTAGACAAAAGGACTATAAAGAAGCCACCATACAATAGGTCAAATCAAATAAGAACCATTTTGAGTTACACTTAAATGGTATTAAACGAGACCCACTACTGATCATGAGTCTCAGAGTGACTAAAAACTAGGTCTCAGTAAGCACCTCATTATATAAAAGCTATCAGTTTTTGAAAAACTGTAAGCAAATTTAAAATTTTCAAAACAGATTATTTTTAAATACTAAGTGAGATTCGTACTTTAGAGGCCCCAATGTTTTGATACTATGGATTCATCATCAAATTACATAAATCTAGATTTTTCAAAGTCAAGTTTCTTCAAGTAGGAGAACAAGACTCTCGGAGCACTACCATTCATGCATGCATTTAACAAAATAAGTAAAATATAGATAGCATGTTACAAATGTTATGGAGTAAAATTAAGGCAGAGAAAGGGGAAAAGGAGTAAGGAGGGAATGGAAAATTAAAGAGAGTAATGACGGGTGGTTTATGGATGGTTATGGACACTCATTAAGACAGGAGACTCAGGATAGAAACATCTCCTTGTGTTGTCTATCAACAGAAGCAGCCCAATCAAAATTGGGTTTGGATTCTATTGGCATTAAGACATGACAATGAATATGCCAGAAATGGAATTAAATTTAAGCAAAAGAAAGCCTGAAGAACAAGGAAAATGATATACGTAAGACCTTAGTCTCACTGCTAAGGGGTCTCTGTCCAGTAAAGACACTGATCATTTTGGAAATCAGGTCACTTTCTTGTCACCAAAGTCCTGGGAAACATACAAGTGCCAGGGAAAGCAATAGTCAGAAAGCAAAACAAATCCAAGGGTAAGGACACTGAGCAAAATAGAGGACGTAGAGAAGTAAGTGGGTGCCATGTCTGCCTCTTTTGCCTTTGGTGTGGCTCCCAACCTTGAGCCTCCTCCTTTCCATGCAGAAGGGGGTGAAGCACAGGGGGAGGGGTTCCAAAAGCCTAGTTACAGCCTATCTCCACCAAATACTGAGCTCTCAGCTGAAAACTCCTTTGATATTTTGGTATCTCTGATGAAGGAAGCATTTAAGATAGTTACTTTGATTTGGTTTCTCCAAATGGAAATGGGAGTAAAAAGAATCTCCCAGCCTAATCTAGTCAAACGGGACCATTCCCTATATATTTTATCAGATCTTGACTTAACACTTTGACACTAGCCATCTCCTATCAAAAAGCTCTTTCTCTCCTTTTAATTGACATGGTTTTAATTTCTTTAACTCTCATTGTAAATTCACTTGCTCCATTAAGATTCCTTTCAACTGCAATGTTATCTAAGCTCACCCTTGGCAGTTCTCATCATGTTCTCCCTGAATTTCCCTTGCTGTTTAAGCAGTATGTAGTTTATATTCCAAATAGATTGTGAATTTCTTAAAGGCAGGGTAGAGATCTCCTACTTCCTACTATGCCTAATAATAAGAACTGATATTTATTCATTGTTTACTCAGCAGTCATTTTGCTTAGTGCTTTGTATGCATTATCTCACATAATTACCATAATAACCTTAAAAGGTAGGTACTATTATTATATATTTGCAAATAAAGAAACTGAGGCTGAGAGACATTAAATGTTAAATAGGAGTTCTGAAACGATGTATATTGGCTTTGAACCTGGACTCTTACCCACAATGCTATGCCCCCTCGCATGCTGCTGGGCACAAAGAATGGACTCAGTATCAATGCCCACAGAAAGGTATAAAAACCTTGAAAACCCATATGAAGAAAAGACACCAGAGATTTATTATAAACTTACTTGTTCTTCATTTAGTGTCTAAATCCTGTATGTTCCAAAAGACCATGAACATCTTTTTTTTTTTTTTTTTTGGTTAGAGAGAGAGAGGGAGAGAGAGAGCGAGCACAGACAGACAGAGTGGCAGGCAGAGGCAGAGGGAGAAGCAGGCTCCCTGCCAAGCAAGGAGCCCGATGTGGGACTCAATCCCAGGACGCTGGGATCATGACCTGAGCCGAAGGCAGCCGCTTAACCAACTGAGCCACCCAGGCGTCCCAAGACCATGAACATCTTAAGGAAACATTATTCCCTTTGTACCCAAGTAGACAACCTGGCCTACACCAGGCACATAATGGGTATTCAAAACAAGTTAAGAAGTATATGCTTTATGTGTTTTAGTGTTTACTTTTTATTTTTTTTATTATTTTGTAAAGATTTTGTTTATTTATTTGAGAGAGAGAGAGCGTGCAAGCAGTGGAAGTGGCAGGCAGAGGGCTGAGGAGACTCCCCACCGAGTGGAGAGCCTGATGCGGGACTCAATCTCAGGACCCTGGGATCATGACCGGAGCCAAAGTCAGACGCTTAGCCCACTGAGCCACCCAGGTACCCCTACTGTTTTTTTTGTTTTGTTTTTTTGGGGGTTTTTTGTTTGGGTTTTTTTGGAAACTGTAGAACAAGAAATTAAAATCCTTAAGAGTATAAAGACTAAAAGCTATAAAGGTCACTATGCCAAATAAATTGTATTCATTTGATGTCTTTAAACAGACCCAGTTAAGAAGGAAGGATGGCTTCTCTAAGAACACCACAGAGGCCTGTGGAGTTCTAAGCCATAATATCAACCTTCCTTCAATTACGTATGGTTAGGCACATTCTATGATTAACTAACTAACTATACTCAGTGAAAATAGACAGAGCTGATTGTCAGGTCAGGAAAGGGAAGCTGCAATGTTCTTGAAATAGCCAGCTCTTCAAGGGTGAGTCCAGGACACCGGGATAAAGCTGTTGTCACCTACCCAGGTTTTCTCAAAGGGACATCTTGAGTTCATTACTACTAGATGTCATGATGCACTATGGGGTTAGGGTTTTTTCCTAATTTATATCTTGCTTATTATTTTCATAAACAAAGACCGTTTCATTGCTTTCATTTATGCAGGAATCTGCTTGCAAAGCTGTACTTACCCTTAACATGTTGGTTATAGCTTCTGTTTATAAAGCTAAAGTGAAACACATGTTGTACAAATAAACTCTGGGAGAAAAAAGTCCTGTCTCTTTTAAAATAATAATGATCAAGATTTCACTGGTCAAATCCTGTCCCCTCAGTTATCATACCTAGCAGATGTAGCCTTGCCATCCACCAGCTTTCTCTGACCAGTCACAGCACTGTCACTCTGAAAGGCATGTGAAATGGAGCCTTTTCTCCAGCAAAGGCCCAGGGGACGGGAGGAATCTCTGCCGTACAGCTAAGGTCCTCACTAGAAGCAAAGGATGTCTCCTTGCCTCTACCTCTTTCTCTACTCACCCACATTTTTAGAGAAAGAATGTGGAATATGGGATTTCCTCTGTTGTCCTAACAATTGTGTTCTTAATGAGTCCAATAAGGAGCTGAGCTTATTTAAATAAACATCCATTTCTGCAACTCTTTTACAAATCATACTGAACCACATCTTCAGATATCCTCTGTGCTGTGATTCTGCAAACACCTCCTGATACAAACCTTGTGCCAGACTTTTATCCAGAAGCCCAAGAAAACCAGTTAAACCAACAGCAAGTTTCGCTCAAGCCAGTGTGGAACAAATATGAACACCACTGACCACATCCCCTGTATGTCTCCATTACTTAAAGAAAAGGGAGACACTGCTTTTACATAGTTCACATCACTCTTGATAAGTGAAAGGAGCACAGACATAAAGCGGTAATGGATATAATGGACACCTGTGACAGGGCTTGCCTGGCACCTTCTCTTCTCCTGGGAAGCACCTCTCTCTTCCGGACCCAACACTTAGTGCTCCTGATCAAGCTGCCTGTTCCTAGCCCCTCCAGTCCTTTCCTCAGGATCTGTGAACTTGCGCACCAAAGGCAGGCCAGTCCCTGTGCAGAGGCAAAGGAAACTGTCAGCAGTCCTATTCCCCATACATGGAAAGGGCGAGGCTCTGGTAGGGAGAGAAGAAAACTAACACGTGGAGAGAAGTGGGGATAAATGAGAAGAGAGTCTTGGCACAGGATTCACACCCCCTTGGTTCCCAGGCTCGTGGTCCAGCTGTGTCCTGTTCCTGCTGTGGTTTGGCTCCTCAACCTTCTCCTGGCTTTGGGAAGCTCATAAATCGCCCTATCTCCTTAAGCCGGTTTGAAGTGGTTTTCCCTTACTTATAACTAACATTTTCTCTTGTAAATTATTAAACTAATATAGATGGTCACCATGGCAAATCTACAGAATTAAGTGCTAAAATGAGACTTTCACCCCAGGGTTAGCGGCATCCCCATTACATACTACAGAATGCCCGGCCCCAATGGGAACCCAAGAAGGACTTTGAGGACAAGGCGAAGCGGCATGGCCCAAAAGCGCCAGAAGCAAGCTCTGCTGGAACAATCTGCAGGCAGCACCAGGCTCCGGCTACAGCCAGGCTACTTCTCTGAACTCCCTGTTTCTCATCCTGATGGACATCAGCCCAACCCGGGCTGTGGATGAAACACTTTGCACTCGGCTCTAAACCCCCTAGACCTTGCCAGTGAGCAGAAAGGCATCAGCGGTGCCAATCCTAAGGGCAGAAAATCCATAGCAGCGTGCCATTTGAACACATGAAGTGTTGTACAAGTTCGTCAGGCAACTTAAAAACTGCATAAAAATGGTGAGTTTTTACTGACAGAAATAAAAATTTTTTGCAGTGAGTTTACATGTTTTCGTTTTTTCCCTATGATGGGCTAAGTGTAGACATTACAGAAAGCAACAGGTGTCCAGAGCTTTGGTAAATGTATGGGAAAGCGCCAAACACAGAAGCACGCATGAAGAAGGTGCTCAGTAAATGTCACTTTCACTTTTCTTCCTCCTTCCAGACTCTTGGCCTAACAGCATTTCCATGACTATGCTAGTCTTTCTACTACTAAAGCTACCCCCTACCCCTTCCTCTCCAAGTTGCTTTGAGTTACAGGGTTTAGAGATTCTTCCCAGGTGGTTCTGCGAGTGAGGACAGAAGGAAAAGGCGCCCTACAAGTGCGTAACACCTTGCACCCACCCACCCGGCAAGTCACTTGGCTCAAACTGCCTGGTGCCCATGGCAACTAGGCAATCAGTTACTTCCAAGTTCTTTCAGCCACCTGGTACCACACCCTCATTAACTGAAGACAATCGCAAACCACAGGTGTTAAAACAGAGAACGGAGCCTACCAGCAACTCTCTCCTTGAAGGAACCAGAGTTCTGATTTGTATACTGGTGTTATCTACAGAACCTAAAGGGCAGAGAGGAGCTCTGAAAAACACTTGGAAAAAGGCTGGCCTCTGGAACTGGCTGGAAGAAAGGCTCAGTGCATAAGATGAGCTTGGAGAAGCAGAGAAAATACTGCACCTTTCTCCGGACCTCCGAATCCACCGGCATGTACAACAGCCTGCATTCAAGCCCCTCCAAGCTGTCTTCCCCCACCCCGTTGACACACACTGACTGCGGCAGGTGCCCACACTCCATGCCCTCTCTATTCTGCCTCTCAATCCTGAATGCCTTTCTCTAACCCCCCAATCTCCCAACTTTACGTATTCCTTCCAGTCCCATTTGGGCGCCATGTCCTGCCATGAGACTTCTTGACTCCGCTCTCTGATGCGACAGTTTCTCCTCTGAAATCCTACCCATCTTTAGCCACACCCTTTATATGGTAACATTTGATGGTTTCTTTTGTATTTTAAATTTGTATTTTGTATTTACTTAGCTATGTGCTCTTATTATCTGATTGAGTTCTTTAAAGAGCAATTCCCAGTGCCTAGCATGGTGCCTACCACAAAAATAGGCACCCGATAAATATTTACGAACAAATGTATGAATATATGTATGAAAGAAAACTACCTGTGCTTGCCAGTGAACTACTGATCCCAACGTGGGTTACCCCAAGTAGATTTCCCTAGTAGAAAAAGCCTATGTAGACTATTAACTTGACTTTCCAATATTAATCAGTGGGAGTACATTTGGGCAGAATGAGCCACTGACCCCTGGGTTCAGATCACCCCAGGAATAAGAGGAAAATTCAAGTTCAAACACTTAGCAGAGAGATCAAACCCTGCAGAACAGAAAAACAAGAAAAATCTCTTTGGCATTTCCTAATAAACTTCCAACAATACACCATGTGCTGTCATTAATCCAATACTAATTTATGAGGTACCTAGCAGGTACAGACACTTTCTAAAACACAGTAAGGAGAAAAAAAAGAATTGCAAGAAAATTGCCAGAATTAGTTCTCCAACTCAAAGGGGCAGATAGATGTTAACACATGAAGGTAAGAGAAGTTTTTTCCTTCTCCTTCCATAAGCGATCCTGTAAGGGAATGTGTGATTAATCATCAAAAGTCCTGTAAGAAAAGGCTGAAAACCTCATCAGTTGTTTCTGTGCATTGAGAATGAATCCATCAGACTCTTTCCTGGCATGAGCCTCTTACATGAGAGGAGACACAGAAAGCAGGAAAGTAATGGGTAAACCAAGAGGAAAAATGCACAACTTATCAAAGCGGTAAAAGGCAGGGAAAGAGGTTTTGGCTTTCCCAGCCATTACCCAGGGAAGACAGTCGGACCCCTTCCATATCTCCGACTACCTAGTTCAAAATGCACAGAGATGGGGGCCAGTACCAGGCTGGCGACGCAGGTGCAGCTTCACAGGTGTGAGCGGCAGCACCTGTAGCCTGGACGAGCGGAACCTTGTTACTCACACCAAGAGGATCAGTTTCACCCGGAGATACTGAACTTCCTAGGTGACTTCTTTATTTTTTATTTAAATAAAAACTTTATTTTTTACATTTAAATTCAACTTATTAACATATAGTGTATTATTAGTGTCAGAGGTAGAGGTCTGTGATTCAACAGTTGTGTGGAACACCCAATGCTCATTACATCACGTGCCCTCCTTAATGTCCATTCCCCAGTTACCGCAGCCCACCACCTCCCTCCCCTCCAGCAACCCTCAGTTTGTTCCCGGTGATTAAGAATCTCTTACAATTTGTCTCCCTCTCTGATTTTGTCTTGTTTTATTTTTCCCTCCCTTCCCCTAGGATCCTAGATGATTTCTGTGATGTTCAAGTCTGAGAAGCACTGGCTTAGAGAGCTGGCACATGAGGGAAAGAAATGGGTCAGAAGGAGAAGACAGAACTGAAAAGCAATGGAGAGAGAGCCATTCTGTGACTCAATAGGAGGAGAACACAAACTATGATGTTTCCACTGGGCGAGGAGAGTAAAAGGTCTCTTAGAGAAATAAAAGTAAGTATCTAAGACATATTCCAAAAACTCAGGGTTAAATGGAGGAGAGCATGGTGGTGGGAGCTGAAAAGCACAAATATCCTTCTAACCGGCCATGTCCACATCTGTGGGGGAGCAGAGGACATGAGGACAGAGCTGACACTGCTGGGACTGGCCCCTGGCGTCCGTGATGATGGGGAAATGTGCCATAGTTTTAATGACACGAGTGAGGGGTAAACAAAATCAGAGAACGTTAAAGGTAAAAAGCCCCTTTGCTAAGGCTTCTCCCATCCAGTGGTTATTACTCTGTGTTCTAGAGAGCGAGGGGTCATGTGCAACTTATGAGTTTATGTCTTTTTTTTTAAGATTTTATTTATTTATTTGACAGAGAGAGATCACAAGTAGACAGAGAGGCAGGCAGAGAGAGGGGAGGAAGCAGGTTCCCCGCTGAGCAGAGAGCCTGATGCGGGACTCGATCCCAGGACCCTGAGATCATGACCTCAGCCGAAGGCAGCGGCTTAACCCACTGAGCCACCCAGGCGCCCCATGAGTTTATGTCTTAAGAGCGACTACTAATCCTATCTGTTTTTGCGTACTGGACCCTCGGAGAAAGGCTGTGTTTATAAAACCGTTGCCAGTATATTAAAAATAAAGTTCGTAACCATCGATTTCAACACCCATACTTCACAGATCTACAGGTGGAGAAACTGAGATAAGGGAAGTGATTCGTCTCAAGTGCAGAGCTAATTAGTCACAGGGCTGAAACTAAAGCCCATGACTGCTGATTTCGGGCCTCAATGCTTTTTCTCCACTCCATCATTCTGCTATATCCAAATTTGCTTTGAAAACTCCTTGTCACTTACTAAATGAGCCTGTGTGAATTAAAAAGGAACTCCAAGATCCCAAAGAGGAGGGAATTATGAAGAGTGGAAAGATTCATATGGGGAAGAATATGTTATATTAAAAGTTCCCAAAAATGTAAAACTATAAATGTTGGATTTAGCATAACTATTGAGTAGGTGGCTTTGTAAGAACTTTACTAATTATAGAAGTGCTGATGACCAGATTTAGAAGAACTATAAACTGAGTTAGACTTTATCACTGACTTGAGTTAGTGAGGAATATTTCTTTAATTTCTGAACTAATAACAGGTTTCCGATAGACCAATTAATGAACGTTTACCGTTTTGTGCTTATGAACAGATATTGTGACATTTCACGATGCAGAAATGATGATGACAGTACCGAAGCATTCCAGCAAGTTGCAATTCTCCAGGGAAGCTATTAACAGCTTAACATTTCTAGTTCACATTGGAATGTGGATTCAACTTACTGAAAAAAAGTTTTTACTAAATAAGCATGAAAGAAGGCATTTAAAATAGTGGACTAGTTAGGGCTACTAGCTTCTTGGGTTTCTTGGGGTCTATTACTTATTGAATTAAATGTTGGTAATGTACAAGAAAATGTGTGCAACCATCCAAAACAGGTTTTATGAACTATGTTACAAAACAACACAAGAGCAAAAAAACTTCCCAGTTCCTCAACAAACCAAAGCAGGCCTTTCCCCCAAATAAGCCAGGGCTGGACCTGCTGCTGCCTATGCAGTGTGGACAATGTATGTTGCAGATTTTCAAAAAATTTATTCTGTCTTCAGTTACTTCCATTCCCCTGCTATACTGAGTATATCTTTGGGATGGATCGTGGAATTCATTCATTCTGCAAACACATATTATTGCCCCACTGTGGGTTAGGTGCCACCTAGAAGGCACTAGGGAACACATGCCCTCAAAACTTTGACAGTCAAGTGGAAAAATAAGGAAGTAAACTGACCATTACGTTAAAACTGTTACAATAAAGGTGTGTTATAAGAGAGGTGAGCACCTCTGGCAGAAAGACAGATGGGTCCTAAAGAGAAGGCAGAAGTGGTTGATACATTAAGACTTTTCAAGCAGGAGATGTTTTTGTTGAAAGGAATCCAAGTGATCGAAAGGAGAAAAGAGTAAGAGCATGTGGCACAGTCAGGGCATTGGTCAGGGAGGCTGAAAGAGTGGAAATATGGAGGAGAGGTCAAAGATGAAGCTGGAGAGGTCTGGAGGCCTGATCATCAACAACCCTGTTGCGCGGAAGGCAAATAGCTTGTTTTATTATTTAAGAGGAATGTGAGAAGGGATTAAAAACAGGGTAATGATACAATCAGGTTGTTTTAGAAAGATATTCTAATGGCCTGGGAAGGATGCACTGAAGGGGGCAAGGCTGAATGGAGGGTAGGGGGAGAGAGGTCTACAGTGGTCCAGAAGAGAGTGAGGAGGACATTCCCAGAGAAGGGCAACTCGGTGCCAGTGTCAGAGCCCAGGCAGAATGAGGAGGGTGCCCACATGGGGGAGGGGCAGCAGCAACAACAGGAGGCTGGTGACGTACAGGTGGATGGATGTAATATATATAGTGCATTATAGCATATGTAACATATAATATATTAAGGGTTATTAAAAATAATGGGCACCAGATCTATCCCATTCAGAGAAGTCATGAAAATGTATAAAGAGAAAAATAATATAATAAACCCAGTGTACTCGATCAGAATTGGAGGTACCAGTATGAACATGGCTGCTCATTAGACAGAAAGAGAAAGAATGCTGAACATCAAAATAAATGATAGTAACTGACCATAATGCATTCAATAAAATGGGAAATCACGAGTCCATAGTGCTATCAATACATAAATTGAAAGTTTGGTGAAAATGGGATATTTATATAATTTCAAAGGACCACCCCACAAAATATGTACCAATACAAAGGGGGGGAAAAAAGGAAAGTCAGAGTGAACCTTACAGACCCCACCTGAAACAAGCAGTCCACGTAAGGACATCACCAGTAATGAGTCAGAGTACGCACCATCTGAGAGAGGGCAATGAGACAGAGACAGAATCACTCCTGTGACATTCCTGCCACAGACACAGTCAAAATCCAGTCATCATGAAGGGGCATCTGGGTGGCTCAGTAGGCTAAGCATCTGACTCTTGATTTCAGCTCAGGTCATGATCTCAGGGTCGTGAGATGGAGCCCTGCATCAGGCTCTGAGCTAAGAGGGGTGTCTGCTGGAGATGTTTTTCCTTCTGTCCCTGCCCTCCGCCCGCAGCATGCACTCTCTCTCCCTCTCTAATAAATAAATATTTTTTTAAAAATCTAATCACGATGGAACACCAGCCAAACCCAAATCGGGAGTCATTTTATGAAGTAACTGGCCTATAATCTTCAAAAATGTTGTTAAATGTCAAGGAAAAACTGAGGAACTATCAGAGACTGAAGAGACGCAGTGACTGAATGTGACGCGTGATTCCAAATGGAATTCTTTTGCTATCGGGAAACCACCGCAACAACTGGTGAAATGTCAGGGGGTCTCAGAATGAGATGGTAGTTCTAGAGAAAGGTTATCTTCCTGATATTTAGGACTGTATTATAATTATGTCAAAGAATGTCCTCATTTATGGGAGATACATGCTAAGTATTTGGAGATGAAGGGCATCCCATCAATAGCTCACTCTGAAATGGTTAAAGAAAAAAAGTGCTTTGTACCACTCTTGTATTTCCATTATGAATTTGATACTTTTTCAAAATTAAAAAAGAAAACAATTGGCAGATGGTAAAATCCGACCTGACTATATAAAGACCTTGTTCTCTTAAGAATAAAAGGAAAGAGAGAAGCTGGAATCTTATATCAGGAACCCATTAGACAATACTTAAAGGTTTAATGGTACATATTTATCCTTAATTGTACAATAAGATGTGCATAATTCTCAAATCATAACAAAAATGACTATTTCCCCCAACACTGCTATTTTAACCAAGTTTAGGAATCTTGCTAGGTTTGTCTATGGCAAACCTGGAATGGCTGGCCTCCACCTGACGCTGGCGCCGAGGCATCTTTGATGCCTGAGATAGTCAAACCTAGGTTAGCAGAACTCCTTAACAGAAAACGGCTTAATAAGGCTTATCTGTGTCTGAGTGTTATATATGTGAATATACATATATATGTGTATCTTGCCGAAACTGACATCACCAACAATCCTTTAAGACAGATACTGTATCGTCTCCATTCTGCACATTTAATATTTTCTAAAAGACATTAAGCAGAATATCCAGATCTTCAACTGGAAAAAAGAGAGCATGAGCATACAAATTCAGTCCTTTCCAGCTCAAAGCCCAGGCTTTTCCCACTGGGATCCCATAGCTCCCGAGGCACATGGCGCCATGCCATTCACTGTGGGAGCAGCAAAAAGAATGAGACCCGTTCTCAGAGAACTGACCATTCCTGCCCGCCCCCTTTATGCTGTAATCAGAATCTTCTGCCTCTTACCTCCTGCCATGACTCTCCCACACACCAGTTCTCATCACAACTGAATAGACCATGTGATGAATTCAGGGACACTATTTATTCTACCTTTTCCCTCATTGAAGAGACTCCTACAGCAATTCTGAAGAGATACGAATGTGCCTAGAATATGAAGGTTAAAAAGGTGCTCTCTTAATGTACCGTGCTAAATCAGCCTTCTGAGTAAATAATGACCCCTTTATTAGCTAAAACTGCAAAGGACAAATGACATAGAAGGAGTATAAAGAGAATAGTATTGCTTCTGAATAACGTGATGCTGGATAGGAAAGCCAAAGACCAACTCAGGAAAATGTCAGGAGTTCTAGCAAGTGAACTGCTTACTCCCAAACTTTCAATGTTTCACTTGATGGGATAGATGGCCTGAGAAGCTCTCCAAAACCAGAGCCAGGCCCCTGACTAGAAGCAAGGGCACTCCTGTGCTCTGAAGAAGCAATGGGACCTTGAAGGCTTCAAACATCTCTGTGAGGCGCTGTTTCAACGATGGTGAAAAAGAAACGGGCTCCTCGATGAAAGCAGAGGGAGGAGAGTAAGATGGCAGTTTACTAAGTCAATAATGAATTCTCTCAACCACGATTGTAACACAAAATATGATCTATTTAATATTTCTGTGACTCTGATTTATCCATCTGGAACACTAGCTCGAAGGTCTTGGTAGAATTTTGAGACACTTGTAGGTACTGAGTAAATTTTCCCCATACAGCAAATATTCTACAATTAAAGATGTTATATAAGGAACCATATAATTACTTTCAAAGTTTATGGAAAAGGAAAAAGGAAACCCTCTCCATAAAAAAACAAACAAAAGTATAGGCTTGTTTATAGATTACTCAAATTAATGTAACCTAGAAATGATTTTAACACAGAAACTTTTAAGAAAACTCAATGCAGTTATGCTTCTTGTCATTAATAATACGTGGGGGCGCCTGGGTGGCTCAGTGGGGTAGGCCTCTGCCTTCGGCTCAGGTCATGGTCTCGGGGTCCTGGGATCGAGTCCCGCATCGGGCATCTCTGCTTGGCAGGGAGCCTGCTTCCTCCTCTCTCTCTCTGCCTGCCTCTCTGCCTACTTGTGACCTCTCTCTGTCAAATAAATAAATAAAATCTTTAAAAAAAAATAATACGTCAGAGAGGGCAGTGGCTTTGGTTTACCTCCAATGGCGTCTCTTAAAAACTGAGCCTATCCCTGGAATTGCTCTAACCTCCCCTAGCATTTCATTCTTTCACACACGGTGACGCACGGGGAATAGTGGTAATATCTGAGACAAGTTAAAGATCCCAAAGTGGAAGACATTGTTTTCCTGCATCCTACCTACTGTAACTAAAAACGGGGAATTTACTGGAATTGAGGATTTATGATGAGTCAGATGGCCGATAGCCTTTCCAACTAAAACATCTGCTCTACAAAGGCACAACTGCTACAATCCACTTCCTCTTGGATCTGGAGAATGACCAAGTTGTAGCTTGGCCCTTTCCTTAAAGACACAGAGACATGAAATGAGCAATGAAATAAAAGCAGATCTCTACAGCACCTTCCAAGTTCCACTACTTTCTCTGGTGGAATGAAAATACAATAAAATAAGAGAATTAACATTATAATTTTTGAACATGAAACAACTGCAGTCAGCTCAGTAGAATGACCATGGACGTCATCAGGGTGTTCAAGCTGACAGCCGCACAGCTGAAATGCGTTCATTCTTTGGCAGCTGAGGAAAGGAGGGACACATGTTGCCCAAACACAGCGGGGGGGAAAAGGGTTCCATTATTCATTCATTCATTTGACAAGTATTTCCTGAGCGCTCCTATGCATCCAGCACTATTCTAGGAACAAGCAGTGAACTCCTCTTGGAGCTAACCCTTCAACAGGGCATAACACACAATAAACAAGTCAGCCAATTCAAAGGATTTCAGATATCCAAAAGTCTATTTATAACCGTTGGTACCAAGATTTTTCCAGTAACTCCAAGTATAGTTTTGAAGGTCCATCCCCTGGAAGAGTTCAAATTCTGGCATTTGTTAAAAATCATAATCCTGGACCCTACCCCTGGAGACTGTGCTTCAGAAAGTGTGGGTGGGCCAAGGAAATCTGAGCTTTGGTTTTTTGTTGTTATTGTGTTTTGTTTTTTGTTTGTTTTGTTTTGTTTTAACATATCAGGAGACTGAGCTGCCCAGCCAGGTTTGGGGTCTATTCCCCTGGAGTACCGATATCCAAACATTTAAAATCATACCCCATCAGGAAACACTGTTTGAGCTCCACATCAAGATGTCTGCATGTATGTCCCTATAAGCCATATACTGAACTGGGGCGTGAATACAAGTGAACAGCATGAAACATCCACCAACAGTAGAAATTCTAATAGGATGAGATAAAAATAAATGACTACTTTTCCCAATCTGGGTGGCCACCCACACAGGCTACAGCATACCACGTGGGGCACCCCAGGAGGCCTGCAGGTTGCTCGGATGGATGAGTGTGTAGGACAACCAGAGGGGAGGGGCTGGGACTCACAGCCCAGCCTGGGAAGGCAGACTTCATCTCAGCCCTCACTCTGCTCCCTAAACTTACAAAAAATATCACCTCTAGCACAGGTGAGAGAATTAGGCAGAGAAGCAGAAGAATTCGAACCATCTCGGGGATGGGAATTTAGGGGACTCTGCCTCATTCTATCTGCCATCACAGACCTGCCAGTTCTTATTAACACACACTGAATAAAGCATGGAAAAGCCAGACCTGGAGAACACATAGCCTCAGTCCTAGACCCAAGCAGCTGTAACACTGTTGTGTCAGTCGTCTGAGTCATGTGTCAGTGTGTCTGCAGGGTAGAGCCCAGGCAATGTGTTTTAGTAGAGCGATCACAGGCTTTGGAGTTGGGACTAGTAAGAATCGGAGCACCATTGCTCACTTGCTATGTCAACCTGTTAAATGAGCTTCTGTTTCCTCAACCATGAAATGGGAAAGGTTATAAAACTATTGTATCAGTAACATGTGTAAAAGGTGGCCACCACTATGGCCACCATCATTGTCATTGCAATCTCAGATCACCTTGGGGTATCTGGCTTAGTTATTTCCTGCTCTTGATGCCCACAGAGCCTGGCCCACTTCCCCGGAAATGATGCCTGTCCGTTGCTGTCTCTGTGCATGAACTCTTTGCTGGCAGATCCTGACTTGTCTATGCAGAATTGGTTTCTCATTTGGTCCCTCTTGTGATAAATGAGTGGCACCACAACTGCCACCCCCCCTTAGAACCCACACCCTGCTTGGCCAGGCCTCTGCACAGGCCCTGGACTTTGAATTCAAAGCCACGGACCAACAGACATCATCTGCCCTTTCATTTGGCAACTAACTTTCTGGCTGTTTTCCTGAAGGGCATAAAAATCCCAACAGGTATATATAATAGCTTTTCTGTTCCAGAAACCATCTCCTCTCCAGCATGTTCTTGTGCTTCCTATTACTACTATTCAAATAGTTACATGACATGAAATCATCTGAGTTTGAAGACCAGAAGGCAATACTAAAATGATTACTCCTGACTGCAGGAGCGGCCATACACATACCTCCAAAGGGGATGTTTTCAACCAATAGGACTTTTCTTTTCTTTTCTTTCCTTTTTTTTTTTTTTTTTTACATAATTTGGCAAGCACCTTTATTTGAAAGATAACTAATTGGGTTTTTAAAAGTCAGGCAGCCATTTTAAGGAAATCAGTCCTCCTACAAAAGATGTCCCAACTGTCTAGATTACTGAGGAAAGAAAAAAAAAGTCAAGACTCTCTCTGAGGGGCACCTGGGTGGCTCAGTCAGTCAAGCATCCGACTCTTGATTTCTGATCAGGTCATGATCTCCGGGTCATGAGACTGAGCCCCTGCATCAGGCTCTGTGCTCAATAGGGAGTCTGCTTGACAGTCTCCCTCTCTCTCCCTCTGCCCCTCTCCCTGCTTGCTCTCTCTCTCAAAACAAAGAAATAAATCTTAAAAAAAAAAAAAGAATCTCTCTGAAAGATTCATTACAAGAGCAAAGAAGCCACAGAAAACTAAAATTAGAAAGGGCAAAAAATAAAACTAAGAGCAGAAGAAACATAACAATCAAGCTAAGCACCTGCAACCAGCCCTAAAGAGAGAAAAACCTGTATTATTAAATCAGAACTGTTAGTTGGAAAATAGGTTTTTCTTTTAATTAGGGCATTATAAATTTTAGTTATATGCTAATAAATTTAGTAATTAAATGGACACATAAAAATTCAAAAGTACAAGAGAATAAAAGTATCAAGAAATAGCAAACTTAAATGAATAACTTACAACAAAAAGAAAAGTTATTTTATTAATTACTATTTTTTTAAAATGCCTATAGCCAGTGAGCTTGTTGTAGAATGTTTCTAACCTTTCCAAAAATAGGTAAGAATGTTGTGCTTTTCAAAATACTTCATTAGGCAAATACAATTTTATTTTCCATAAACACACAAGACATTCACAATGGTATGTGTGTGTGTTTTAAGATCTTTTATTTTTAAGAAATCTCCACACCTAACATGGGGCTCAAACCCACAACCCTGAGATCAGGAGTCACACGCTCCACTGACTGAGCTAACCAGACGGCCCTAAGTATGGCTCTAATACTAAATAAAAATCTTATTAAATAAAATACAAGACCACATTGAAGTAATTTTTCAAGATGAACCAGCAGAATTTGTACCTGCACTGCATGACTGGACACAGGGAAAACAATATAATTCATCACATAAAGAAGAGAAGTAGTAAGAATCACATTATTGTTGCAGTAAGTGCTCACAGAAAACTAAAATACCCATTGTATGCCCCCTGGCAATGCAAACACTACCACCAGGTTGTCAGGCTCTCTCAGAGAGGCCTCAGGAGTGTGGTTTATGGTCTTAGTGAGACGTCTGAGCTCAGGAATACTTCTGTTTGCATACCAACTGCGGAGCCATTGCCCAAGGGTAAGTGACATACAACCAAAATGCTAACTGATTAGTTCACTACGGGAAATTAATTAGCTATTAAAATATTGTAAGTTCATATGGTTAGTGCATTCTTTCCCACAATATCAGTCCATTACTTTGTAATTACAAATCACAGTCACAGGGAACAGAATACTCCAAGCCCCTAAGATCAGTGTGTTCATTCTCTTTCTCTGTAGAAGATCTGTGTGGGTTGTTAGGTGAGCAAGGGCTCAGAAGAAGGGGAGTTAGAGGAACTGCATTTTAATAAAGGCTGATACAGCCATCTCACTCTTGGGAGAACCTGGTAATTGGGACCAATGGGGATAACAAGAGTACTAACATCTGAGCTACAGTCTCTTGTAATCATCTCCACTTTCAGATTATTCATACTGTGGATTATTCAAATTCAAAGTTACCCATCCTTTATTCTGGTTAATGCTGAAATAGTTACTACCAAACTTTAACTCTACAATATTCTTTTTTCCTATTCTTTCCCTAGCTTTGGTTTGATACACTCCTTCTTCAGATACATGAACACACTCAAACAGGTCTAATATTGCTCACCTGGGATCCATTTCACCTCCCAAAGAGAATATTGCATGTTATTATCTTTATCCACTTATGTGCTGGCTGCAACTTTCATAGGGTAATCTGATTCCCTTTTTTCCCGGGTCTAAGGGAAGCAAGAGTAGTTCCTTCACTGAATGGGCAATCAGGTATTTGAGAAGAAAGAATTAAAAAACATAACCACAGAAAGGAAAGAAAAATATTTTATATATGAAACAGTTCTAGGTTATTAAGTTATATGCTTATATAACTCCATAAAATCAATTTTAAATAATTAATGTTAAATGACTTCAGCAAAGTTGCAGGGTAAAAATCTATTTCAAATTACTACAAGCCTATGTACCATGGCCCCCAGCTAGAAAATACAGTGGAAGAGACCCCACTTACAATGCTGACAAAAAAGTCAATAAGTGGGTATTAATTTAAATCAGAAAATTAGAGGTTTATTCAAACATGACATAAAGTCTGATGGCAGAAAGATGGATAAATTGAGAAATATAATTTGCTCCATGCTGGGGAAACTAAATATAGTAAAGATGACAACATTCCCTAAATTATTATGTAGATTAAATAAAATACTGATTTTACAGAACTTGATGTTGGCTTCCTTTGAGAAACACAAATGACATACTTCCGTGTTTGAATGCTGATCGGTGGATTCTGTCCAAAAGAAATAGTGAAACAGCAATCACCACCATCACTACCATCACCACCACCACCACCATCATCATCATTAAATTAATCCTTACAGCAGTCTCAAAAGGTTCCTCTGAGCAGTGTGAAGGCAATGATGAAAAACAGTAATTTCTAGTTGTCTTCAATTCTGTGCCATCAAATGATCATGAAACAGAGCATGTTTCATGAGCATGAAACAGAATCAATGCTGAGAATTTCAGAACAGCATTTCTAAACATGTGGGGCACCTGGGTGGCTGACTCAGTTAAGTGGCCGGCTCTTGATTTGAGCTCAGGTCATGATCTCAGGATCGTTGAGATCTAGTCCCATGTTGGGCTCCGCACTGGGTGTGGAGCCTGCTTAAGACTCTCTCTCCCCCCTCTACCCCTCCCACCCCTCTCTGAGAAAAAAAAATTTTTTTTCTCAGCATGTGTGTGCAGCAATTAGGGTGCTCAAGTCAAATGGCAACTCACCCCTACCCCTTGTAATTTCCTGTTTCAATAGTGTGATAGGAAGCATTTATCCTGGTACAAGGAAATACACAATTACTCAAATCTTTAAAAAAAAAAAAAAGGCATTTGAAAAGTAGAAAAAACACCCAAAAGACAATGAAGTTATGATACCGGGAAACTGTTACAAAAGAAAAATTACTTCTTCAAAAAGATACAGTATTGGCTGAAATAAAATAAGCTCAAAATGGAATTCATAAATAAATACAAAGTGTTAGTACATGATAATCCAGAAGCAATCTTCTTGCAGGATAAAAAGTGCGAGTGAATAACTGAAGAGTGACGAGAGATGCAAAGAAGTAAGTTAGAGCTTAAGCTCGTACCATATGTGCAGGCTAAAGAGTGATGATATATGTACCAAAAAAACAGGACAGCATATTTATTGCAACCATGGAAGAGCCAAAAAAAAGTAGAATATCATCATAGATAACATATTTTCAAATATAAAAGAATTTATTCCCCCAAATATACCAAATGGCAAATATCTACCAATATAATATTAAATTATCTAAAGGACAGAGAGAGCAGAATAGCTAAATGTGATATAATACTACTATCCATGGCACATAAATAAAAAGACTCAATAACCAGATTTTACTTGAAAAAGTGCTCCAAGAATATGAACCCTGGAAAAAAGCACAACTTGACAAGTCAATAAAAAATCATTTTAAGGCATTACCATATAACTATTAACTTATCAAAAATAAGTAAAAATAACAGACATCCAATTAAGCCAGGGCTGGAGTACACAAAAAATTTGCCTCTTACTCCCCAAACCCCACCCATCTTCCCAGCTAGTTCCAGATTTTCTGGTTATTTTTGTGGGCCTTTCTTGGTTACATATGGTCAACAACTTACTTTCTAAGCATTCCAGTAAATAAATCTGAGTTTTATCTTCTAGACCCTAGGTGCTTTGCTGCCAGGCATCAAAAATCTT
This sequence comes from Mellivora capensis, assembly GCA_004024625.1. Classification (NCBI taxonomy): domain Eukaryota; kingdom Metazoa; phylum Chordata; class Mammalia; order Carnivora; family Mustelidae; genus Mellivora; species Mellivora capensis. The sequence goes on along the minus strand of PISX010000152.1, from coordinate 290,303 downwards.
ACACAACTCTGGCTCTACCTTGCTCTTGCCCATGCTCTCAGGGACTAAAATAAAATATCAATTATTGTCACTGGTCTCTCTTTCTGCCAGCTTGAATGCCTTATGGTTATCTGGTACTGTTACCTTCCTGGATTACCATCCTACCCAATGGACTGGTTTAGTTTCCAAGCCGGGTTCTGGGCCAGATCCATCCCACAATACACAGAATCTTAATAATTAATCGTGGAGATAATTTTCACACTGTTGGAAATATAGTTGAACAATGCAGAGGCTGGGTGCCAAACCCTCACGTGGCTGAAAATTTATGTATAATTTTTGATTCCCCCCAAATACAACTACTAATAACCTACTGTTGACTAGAAGCCTTGCTGATAACATAAACGGTCAATTAACACATATTTTGTATGTTATATGTATATAACGTATACTGATTCCTTACAATACAGTAAGATGGAGAAAAGATAATGTTACTGAGAAGATCATAAGGAAGAGAAAACACATTTAAAGCACTGTTCTGTATTTATCAGGAAAAAAAATGCACAGTTCAAATCCATATTGTTCAACCAAACCATAAATTGGTATCTTTCTTGAATGCAACCTGGAAATATGTAACAAACTGTGCTTATCCTTCCTTCAACAATTCTATTTTGGGGGAATTATTCCAAGGAAATAATTCAAAAGAAAATGACAGGAATTAGTATAAGATGTTCAAGGCAGCACTACTAGAAATAAGGAGAGAGAGGAAAAAAAAGGAAGGAATGAAAGAAGGCAGGCTAAGTGAGATGGGAGGAGGGAGGAAGGCAAGAAGAAGGAAAGAGAATTTAAGTATCTAATGGTATTAGAATGGCTGGTAAAGTTATGAAATAGTAACATAATTGAATGTTCTAGAACTACTTTAAAATAGTTAACTAAGTAAACCATAGATACATGGAAACAACTAGAGGGATGGTTCAATAATATAAGAAGTGAAAGGATATGGAAATTAGTTGCCTGAACCCCTATGCTCACCCCATATCTAGTATTCTTTTTGTACTCTCCCCCAACCCCACCAAGGAGGAAAAGTTTTTCTTTTTTCCACCACAGTTTAATTTTTTTTTCAGATCAACAATGCCTAAAAATTGTTGTAACCTCCCTGCGTCTAAATGAGTGTCTAAACTTTTCTCAATTGGGTTTCCAAGCTTTGTGTAGTTTTTAAAACAATGGCATTTTTGACATTCAACTTCTGCTTTGCCTAAATACGTTCTTGTTAGGCCCCATTTACTCTGCTCCCCAAGCTGTGAGGACTACTACTAGGTTCAAACCCACCTAGGGCCCGAATCAATGGGAGCCTGCCCTGGCATATCCTGGCCCTGTCCTAATCAGTGAACAATGCAGGGAAAGGCAGTAAGTGCAGAGAGTAAGAGGACAGATCTGGGTTTGAATCCAGTCTCCACTACATGATACCTAACTCTAACAAGTTATTTAAGTTTCTCGATTCACAGATTTCTCAGCTACAAAAAGGGGACGCTAATATCTACTTCTTTGGACTACTGGGAGTATTGTAAAATGCCAAGCACACAATAAGTGCTCAATAATGATATTTTTCTTAATTACTCCTCTTATTTGCATCCAGTATTCAATATGAAGTTAGCCTCTGACAGCCACACGGACATCAGACTACACTTATTCTATGCAACCTTTCGCCTGTGTGCCAAGGGCATGACTGGTTCTCATGCTAGTTACCTCCTGAAAATAAAACCTAGCTCTGCACTTCATGTCATATGACAGGGGTGCTGAATTCCTCACTCACAGAACCTAACCCTATAGCCATCATCTCTTGTATTTCCTCAGAAATTCTTTCCTGTTGTTGTAGCCCCTTGGAATGGACTTCAAAGAAATCAACACTATGCTTCTAATAGTCTCTCCTTGGAAAAGAGACCTCTCTCAAGAGGGACACAGTTTTTATGTTAGCTAGGCTTGTCCCCACTCTGCACAAGTGTTGACTTGGTCTTCTTCATGAAGGAAATCCAAAGGCCAAGGCTTTTGTGACATTTCACAAGGTATTCGCTTTTGGACTCAACTATACTGAGTTAAAATCAGCAAATCCATCATTTTGACATAATAGCTCCAGTTCTCCCCGCTGAAACTACAGAGAAAAATTCTGTTCTTTATGGAGCCCTTCAAAATACTTAAAAGCAGAACACCTTCCTTAATTTGTCTCTTTTCTTATATAAGTAGCCCTAATTCTTCATACTTGGTAGAAATTCAGATCTCTCACTATCCTAGTCACCTTCCACTGTTAGTTGTCTTCTTCACCTATATACCTCCTAGAATGCAGCACCCAGAATTATGCTACTCAACACTCCAGAGACAGCTTTTGGAACTACCACCTCCTTTTTCCTGGAAACAGCACTTCCATTAATGAAGTCTTGTATTACATAAGATTTTTGATAGCTGACTCCCAAATTCTTTACACATGAATCCTAAATGCCCTAAACCATTTTCACATGAACAGTTCTAACTACATCTCCCTTATACCCTGCATCTATTTGTATAGCTGATGTGTTTTTTAAAGTTGATTTTAAGAATGTGAAATGGAATATAATGATCACTGTACTATAAGTCAGAAGACCTTACTTGTTTCCAGTCATTCAGTCAACAAATATTTATTAGGAACCCACTCTGTATCACGCCCTGTGCTGGGTATTTGGGCTATAATTATAAGCACACAGATAGGAAGACAGGCAAGTAAATCAACAATTACAATGCATGGGATAAAGGCTTGGTTGGGAGGATATAAAGGGTATTAAAGGAGCTTGGAGGAAATGCACCTGATCCAAACTTGGGTCTGGAAAGACCTCCGAGAGACATGTCCTCACTTTGCTGCTCATGATAAATGACTTAACTCCCAAAGCCTCAGTTTCCTCACCTATAAAATGAAAAGACCACTCTGGAGGAAACCTGGCAGTGCCCATCAAAATAACAAATCCATTTACCCTTTGACCTGGCAATTCTACTTCCGGCAAGTTTTCTTACAGATATACCAGCAAACACAGGAAATAATGCATATACAAGGTTATTCAAGTGCAGCACTGCTAATAACAGCCAAAGCCTCAGTGTCTACAGAGGATGATTAAAGAAGCTACGGTATAATCACAAAATAGACAACTAGGCATTGGTGGAAAAAAAAAAAAGAGGGAGCTATATTGTCAAGATACTTTTGTTAAGTCAAAAAAAGGGGGGCGGGCACCTAGGTGGCTCAGTGGGTTAAAGCCTCTGCCTTCGGCCCAGGTCGTGATCCCAGGCTCCTGAGATCGAGCCCCACATTGGGCTCTCTGCTCAGCAGGGAGCCTGCTCCCCCCCCTCTCTCTCTACCTGCTCTCTGCCTACTTGTGATCTCTGTTCGTCAAATAAATAAATAAAATCTTTAAAAAACAAAACAAAACCCAAAATGCAGAGTAGTGAATACAGTATACTACCTTTTGTGTAAGAAGATAAATAAGAATATATATAATACATAAGAACATAATAATATATTATGTTTATGTTTAGATTATAATATAGGGTTTACATAGTACATAATATAAGCATATATTACTTATATAGTTATACCATTTATATTTATATAATATATAATATAAACATATATAATGCATAAGAACCTAATATACACACATTTGCATAAAGAAATTGTGGAAGGAGAGAATGTCAATACTTATTAGATAATTTCTGAAGCTCTTCTACTCTTACTGTTCTGTAATTACATGACTTAACCTACATTTACCTTGTAATAATAGTCAAATATTCATCAGATTCTTTGCTTATTTGTAAGGATGTTTACATTTGTAATTTTTAAAAAACTGAATAATTAGGTCAGACCAACATGAGTATCTTAAAACCCTGTATTCTGTGGCCAACACAATCTCCTCTATCTATATTTAAATGTTTCAAATGCCTCCCAATTTATCAAATTCAATAAAGATTTATTGAGCACCTACTCTGAGCCAGGCACAGCCACGGACGAGATTTAAAAGGTCTCTGAATTGATGAAGTATTCACTGTAGGGATCACAACTCATCCTTCTATAGATGTTAATACTAAATTTCAATATAACTTTATCACCTCTTTCTCAACATACAGATATTTGTGTTGTTTTAATCTTTTTATAGAAAATTTTCTCAAATCTAATTTAAAACTCTTTTTAAAGATTTTATTTATTTGAGAGTGAGAGACAGAGAACAGAGTGAGAGAGAGAGAGAAAGGCAGTGAGCATGAACGGGGGGAAGGAGGGGCAGAGGGAGAAGGTGAGGCAGACTCTGCTGAGCAGGGAGCCCGATGCGGGGCTCGATCTCAGGACCCTGGGATCATGACCTGAGCCAAAGGCAGACACTAACCTACTGAGCCACCCAGGCACCCCTACTTTAAAACTTTTAAATTAAATTTGAGGAGGGGCCAGGCAGTTGTTCTGATAATCCAACCTGGGCCTACCCTGAACAGGGTAGAAAATGCTGTTGGCTATGACAATGTGTCCCTCAATCTGGCTCAGGAGAGATAAGAATTTGGTTATCAATTCACAGATTAGCCCCCCCACCCCCTAACTTCCTATATATTCATACTACCAATCTCTCAGAGCGGTACTAATGTTTCATTCTTACACCGGGCTCAAGTATTTCACAAGATAGCATGTACTCTTGTCTCAATTACTGATCTCTTATGCGGTGTCCACTAACTGTGAGCACTTTGAGAGCTCAAACCCAGTCTCACTCAACGCCTAAAATACATCGTACGTGGTCAATAAACATTTGCTAGAGGGATAAAATAATGAATAAGGGAACAAAGGAATGATTAAATCACCACAAAACTAAATTAAGGATAAATACTGAAAAGGAACCAAGAAACCGAAAAGAAATTAACGTTCTACATTTATTCCCATTACCAGTACACATGGTCGCCAGCTCTAGGCCCCAAAGGCAGGATATGGCCACGCGGAGAACAGAGGCTGCCGAGTGCCCCCGACACGATGCTGACGACATGCTGTCTTCCAAAGAGAGGCAAACGTCTCAACCAAGAGGGTAGTGAGTGGTGGTGTGCAGTGAAGAAAAGTGAAATTAAATGAAATTTAAAAATGAAATAAAAAGACAGGGGTTCAGTGGCACCTGGGGGGCTAAATCGGTAAAGTGTCTGACTCTCAGTTTCCGCTCAGGTCATGATCTCAGGGTTCTGCGATCAAGCCTTGCAAAAGGCTCTCCGCTCTGCGCTCTGCAGAGTCTGCTTGAGATCCTCTCTCCCTCTGCCTCCACCCCTCCCTCTGCTCACGGTCTCTCCGTCTCTCAATAAATAAATAAATAAAATCTTATCCCCCCCAAAAAAGACATGGGTTCAGGACCCACCTTTACATACTAGCTTTGAAACCCTGAGCACGTTGTTCAATATTTCTGACTCAGTTTCCTCCTCTAAGAATGGGAAAAACAAACAAAAATACAAATATACATATATACACATATATGTACACATACATATATACTTGGATGTGTGCATCTGTATATATATATATATATATATATATATACACACATACATGTACTGTCTACCCCAGACTCCTTCCTACCACATAGAATTGGTAATGAACACTCTTCCTGAGAGTTTTATGATGGTGTATACAAATTTAAAGGACAAGACTGAATATTCTTCAAATCTGGACTAAAGATTTGTTAGTGATTAAAACTCAGAAAGATTAAATACAAGAAGGAAAAATTACATCTAAACAAAAGTGTCAATTCCTCAAAAGTTACCTTTTTATCCTTTGAAGGTAACCATAAAGAATGACCTGAAGATAACACCAGCAAAAAGGCAGTGATCCCATAGAGCCTACTCGGTGCTCACACGCCAGAGACTATGCCAGATGTTGAGAGTATAGACAGAAATACATGGTCCTGTGATCCTAACCGTGTAAGGACTCACAGCCTAGAGAGGGTGGCAGAAGTAAGTACAAGTAATTGGGGGACTGTGTGTGTGTGTGTGTGTGTGTGTGTGTGTGTGAAAGAAAAGGAGAAAGGGAAGGAGGACAGGAGTGGGGAAGGCGGAGACTGGCTGTAATTTGTTAGGTAATACTATGTGGGAGAATTAAAAACCCATTCTATCCTGTTCTTTAACCAGGACCCAGTTCCAAACCATCCTGGGGGTATTCGGACAATTCCTGGGCCCTACCCCATAGTATTACCTATCCATTTACTTATGTCTATAATTTTTCTCAGTAATGTATTGTAGATTTCAGTGTAGAGATCCTCCACATCTTTTATCAAATGTATTCCTAAATATTTTATCTTTTTTGATGCTATTTCAATGGTACTGTTTTAAATTATTTTCTAGTTTTTATGTTAGTATATGGAAATATAATAAATCATTTCTAATACTAACCTTGTACCCTGTGCCTATACTAAATTTACTCTTTGTTTTAATAGGTTTTTGTAAATTTCATTTGGTTTTCTACATATACAATTATAATGTCTGCAAAGATGTTTTTACTTCTTCCTTGCCAATTACTATGTCTTTTATTTATTTCTCTTGCCTTATTGCACTCATTAGCACATCCAATACAACTCTGAATACAAGTGGTGACAGCAGACATCTTTGCCTTTATTCTGATATTAGGGAAAAACATGGTCAATGTTTCATTAGTAAATGGGTGTACTGTAGATCCCCTTAATCAGATTGAGGACACTGACTTCTTTTTTTTTTTTTTTTAAGATTTTATTATTTGACAGAGAGACAGATCACAAGTAGGCAGACAGGCAGGCAGAGAGAGAGGAAGAAGCAAGCTCCCCACTGAGCAGAGAGCCTGATGCGTGGCTTGATCCCAGGACCCTGAGACCATGACCTGAACCAAAGGCAGAGGCTTAACCCACTGAGCCACCCAGGCGCCCCAAGGACATTGACTTCTATTCATAGTTTGCTGAGAGTTTTTCTTTTCTTATACTATGAATGGGTACTGAATTTTGTCAAATATTTTTCCTGCTTCTTCTAAAATGATCATATGACTTTTATTCTTTATTTTACTAATGTAGTTAATTATACTCATTTTTGAAAATTCAACCAACTTTGCATTCCAGGGTAAAACTCCACTTGATGTATTATTATTACCTTTTTAAATACAATATTCAGTTTTATTTGCTAATATTTTATTAACGTTTTCTACATCTATGTTCACACATGAGGGACAGCGGTTTGTAATTTTCTTGCTGTATCCGAGATAGGTTTGATATTAGAGTTATTCTGACCTCAAAATAACCATCCTATCGAACGACCCTGATGGACTAAAATTTACAGCTGATTGTAGCAATGAAAATGCCAAATCCAGAGAATGGTTGCTAAATTTTGTGATTAAACAATTAGAGAAGCTATTATATAAGCAATTACATGCAAAGTATGCATTGACAACATATTATTCTCCCACGTTACCATAAGAAGAAAACTAAGCCATGTCTCACTTTAACTCCATATTCTCTGGTGCTCATCATTTGCCTTTCAGAGACAAGGAGGTCATTTTTGGATGGTGCTAAACATCAAATATTTCTATTTCTTTATCATTTATATCTTTATACTTCCCTGATTCTGAGAAAGAAAACCACTCCTAGTTTATTATTATTTTCAGTTCGGTTACAATTCTCTCACCTTCCCTGGATACTCAGTCACAGACTCAATGAAGCCTAAAGCTGAAAGGAGCTTTGGAGATCACCAATTTTAACATCTTCAACTTTTCAAAGGATGGGTAAATAGGCCCCAAAGGGAGAAATGACTTTTCCTCCATCATCCAGACCATACACAAGTAGAGATGGAACCGAGATCCCTACTCCTTCCCATCCCAACAATCATCCGAACACTCCTCTCTCTGCCTCACGCATCCCTACCAGGATAGTCACCCTGACCTTCCTGTGCCATGGAAAACACTGTGAAACTCTGAGTGAGCAACACATAAGCATCACATATCCATTTGGATAAAAGACCCTGTATTAAAGGAGCTAGTAGGGATGCCTGGGTGGCTCAGTGGGTTAAGCGGCTGCCTTCGGCTCAGGTCATGATCCCAGCGTCCTGGGATGGAGTCCCACATCGGGCTCCTTGCTCAGCGGGGAGCCTGCTTCTCCCTCTGCCTCTGCCTGCCACTCTGTCTGCCTGTGCTTGCTCTCTCTCTCTCCCTCTCTCTCTGACAAATAAATAATTTTTTTAAAAATTTATAAAAAATTAAAAAAAAATAAAGGAGCTAGTATTTTTCTTCCACACCATTTTTAATCAGAGCAAGGTCCTGACTGGCATGAGGCTCCATTTTAATTGCTTTAGGACTGGAAAAACGAGAGGTTCTGATGAATGTTAAAGGTAATATGAAATTAAACTGACTTTCCTATCTTTATATAAAATCTGCGACTGGAAAGTTAAATTTATAAAAGTAGTAGAAAAGGGGAAAATATATTATTAAGGCTCAAGAATGAGGGGTGCCTGGGTTCAGTCAGTTAAGCATCCGACTCTTGATCTCAGCTCAGGTCTTGATCTCAGGGTCGTGAGTTCAAGGCCCACATTGGGCTCCATGCTGGGCATGAAGCCTACTTAAAAAAAAAAAAAGGCTCACAAGAATGAGGAAAATAATATTATCATTACGGTTGATGAAAAAACAATGATATCTATTATTTATATAGCACTTGGCAGTTAAGAATATGTTTTACACATGTCTCATTTGAGTCTTCCAAAACCCAGGAAAACAGAAAGATAAAAAGTACTACCCTAATTTTTATGGTGAGAAAACATGTTCAGAAAGCTAACAGCAAATGGCAAATCTGGACTTTAACCTTGTCCTCTAATTCCAGATAACAAAAGTGCTCTACTCTGCAGCAAGGGCCCTTTGGTTGGCTGTATATAAAATTTACGCATGAATAAGGCCAGAGGCAAACCTGAAGATTAATCTATCCTAAAGACTAGACCTTAAAAAAGTATAACTCCCTTGGAGTGACCCTGAGCTGGAAGCCCCAAATTAACTATTCTGATTGGTGATACCCACAGGAAAGACAATAAAGATGTGGAAGTAACAGCTGGAGTAGGAATTACAAGAGGTAATTTACTTTTCTCAAGGACTCATGTTCTGAGTACACTCTGTCATTTGGCCATCTCTTGATTACTATCTTTTACTCACGCATTAGGAGTTAAGCAGTTGTAAGTATAATTCCTGTTAACAAAGACAGGTGAAAATTATTCTAAGATTATCTGAAAACTGGAGACCGAAAAACCAACCCTAATGTGTAATATCTGTGGTTCTGCCAACTCACTGAGCACACCTTCAAGTCCCCATGTCTTTCCATAAAACAATGCTAGCTCATTAAACACACAGAGAGCGCCCCAAAACAAAACAAAACAAAATTTTAAAAACCCACAGTTTAACAATGATAACTGGTAATGATTTTAAAAACAAATATTAGTGGCACTGAAACTAATTTATTGTGACTCAATTTTTTAACAGCATTGAACTTCACTGCATGAAGTACAAAAGCAACCCGGCTTGCCCAGTACAGTGTTAACCCTTCTCACTCAGAAGATCTGAAATCAGAGGACCCAGGCCGAAGTCCCAGCTGAGCTACTACTAGTTTTGAGTGATTAAAAGGGTTACCTTTTCTGTAAAATAAGCACAATAAAAACATCAATTTTTTTTCTCATCAGGTTGTTTACTGTAAACTTTCAAATGGAATTGTGGGTTACATCATCTGTTATAATACCTAGAAATCTATCATTTGGCCACTGGCCAAAAATCTAACTGTGAAAAGAATGAAAATCAGGCCCTGAAGTTGTTCTTGAAAACTGCTTAGCAGGATCAGGGAATGTGTGAAACTCACCTCAGGGCTTCCTGCTCTAACAACGGGGACTGGATGACATCCGTGGGAAACGGGAGAGTGACTAAGGTGGTTTTCTCCGCAGGTTTGGCTCTCCAAGCCTTACGTCTTTCTAGGCACAATGCCTGAGCAAACTACGGATATTCCCTCTCCACATGCTATAGGAATGAAGAAGAGGTCTTTCCTCACTGGGGCTGGGAGAGCTCTTTAAAAATCGAGGAATGCAGAACGAGGTTTTGACTACTGAGCAGTCATTGCCTGTTTGCAGTAAAAAGAACTGAATTCATTAATTTCACAAATATCTCTTGATAATCTACCAGAATACCAGGGACTGTGCTAGGCACTTGGGATGCAATGATAAACAGAAGAAAAAGACTGGCTCTCCTCTTAGTGCTTAAGATGTGTCCCATTAAGGCAGATGCACACACATATACACACACAAGCATGCCCTGATAGTCAAAGGGCAGGGAGTGTCTACAGGATCCCACAACGTACATATTTTGATTATGGAAAGCACAGAGAATACTATTTCCGGTTAACCCTGAACATCCAGATAGCTACAGAGGAACGAAATGTTTAATATGTCCTTTAGAGCGGGGACTTGCCACGTTAGCTGTAATCCTTCGGAGAGTCTTAAAACTATAGACGCCTGGGTCCCCTCCCCAGAGATTCTGATTTCATTGGTATGGAATGGAACTTCAGTACTGGGAATTTTGGAAACTCCCCAGGTTGAGAGCAGCTCAGAATATCTTGGGAATTCAACAACCACCCTGCCCTATAAAAGTCTCCTCGCCTGGGAGAACAGAGGAAGTGCACCGGCCCACGGGTCAGCTTCAGCCACACCTGCAATTCCAGAGCAGTGCAACGTAGGGCCCTAGGATGAGGCAGGGGACCCCAACAGTGAGCTCTCAGGCAGCCCCGGGGGTCCTGTATAAAGAACGACTGCGGTCACCACGTTATACAGCCAGATGGCAAGTTCACCAGAATGCTAGGTGTTGACTACCCTAGACACCTAGATGAGCACAAGCGGGAAGAAAACAAACAAACGAGTCTTTTAAGCAGTAGGGACCACCTGCAGGTACGTACTTCTGTTGGCTGCATTCTCTTCAACGTTTATTTGTAGCCTTATAGAAAAATTTTTAAAACAGCAGAAAAGCATCTCACAGTCTGCTATCTGTGGGTATGTACGTCATATATTTTTTTAGAGAGAGAACTCCTGTATATTTTCCTTTGTCATGGGCTATTTTCAGGTAATAACAGACTGCAATGGAGACTTCTAGCTAAGCTGACAGATGAAACCACAGAGCTGATAGGGAGAAGAAGCAAGTTCCCATTCACTTTTTCACACAAAGCCCCAAAGGGCAAGACGGAGGTACTCAGTTCCGTGGAAGTTGAGGCCAAGGGCAGGGCCTTTATGTATATAAGCTTGCAAAAGAGTGAGCCCCCTTCTGTGACTGTGGGGGCCAGAAACTTCATGTTCTCAAGAGCCTTGGCTTCCAGAAATTCATGAAAATTTCTAGTTTCGTCTCTTATAAACATCCAGCGATTCCGTCTCAGGTTAGCAAATGTTTGTACCGTGGTTCTCACTGAGGGTCTCCATCTCTTTCCGGATTTGGGGACAGGCTTTTGTTCTGTGACTTCAGTTCTTTGATCAGTTCATACAAATCTGTCTGTCCAGCTGTCTTCTTGCAGTAAAGATAGAGGACTTCTGTTGTTCCAACTCTTCACGTCACAGAGCAGAAACCAGAAATTCACTTCTAGAATGTAAGTAGCCAGGCCTGTTATCTTATACTCCACCCTCCATCCCCAGGCAAGAGATGAAAAACTTAGCCTCTGGAGAATTCTAAAAGCCAGCCCCAGGAAAGACCTACTGAAACTGGCAGTTGAGGCTCTTCTGGTGAAAATGACAGCTCACTGCCTAATCGTCCCATAGTTAGGCCCCCAGTTAACAAGCACTCTCTGCAACCCATGAACACACAATCTTGCTCCCTCACTCTATCACACATGCAAACACACACACAACTTCTATCTCGACTTGTAGTAGCTCACTCCTAAATATAAAAGAACCACCAGACTTCTGAGGAAAGCCTCCAACGCTAAAAAGAAGAAACTCCAAGAAAACAGAAATATTAAAATAAAAAATTAACATATTAAAAGTAATAGCAAAAATTTAAAATTCAATGGAAAAACTGAAGATAGAGTCAAAGAAATCTTCCAGAAAGCAGACTCAAAAACATAAAGAGGACCAGGGGCGGTATAAGAAAACAAAGGAAAGGATTCAAATCTAGAGTGTAATATCAAACAAAACGGAGTTCTAAAGAAAGAGAACAAAGAAAATGGAATGGAGCAAATTTTCAAAGGAAAAATACAACTTCGTAGAACTGAAAGACAAGAGTCTCCACACAGAAAGGGTCCAAACCATCTACTGACACAGTCAGCTTCTGCTGATCCACAGTAAAGAAGAAAAAAATTGGGGCGCCTAGGTGGCTCAGTGGGTTAAGCCTCTGCCTTCAGCTCAGGTCAAGATCCCAGAGTCCTGGGATCGAGCCCTGAGCCCCGCATCGCATCGGGCTCTCTGCTCGGCGGGGAGCCTGCTTCTCCCCACCCCCTCTGCCTGCCTCTCTGCCTACCTGTGATCGCTGTCTGTCAAATAAATAAACAAAATTAAAAAAAAAAAAAGAAGAAGAAAATTAACAGGCAGACAGACTAAAATAAATTATATGAATAGTTGTTTTTTCTTAACAGCAGGGTTGTTTCCCTGCTAATGAAGATTCACTTAAATGGATATTAAAATTAATTTTGTATTCTTGAAACAAAAACATATCAGGAGGCTGCTGAAGTATGGTGGCAGAGCAGAGGGAAACATCTGGTTTTTTCCCCTAATTTAGAAGGTAGGTTATTAAGAGTTCACTCTTACAGAGATTCTGAAGACGTATGAAGCCATCAGAAACAACTCGGGAAACTACGCTGGAATCAAGATACATTTATTGGAGACTTTCAGGAGCATTTTTGTGCTTAAGAATCTTTTTCGAAAAATTTTTTTTTAAAGATTTTATTTATTTATTTGACAGAGATCACAAGCAGGCAGAGAGGCAGGCAGAGCGAGGGGGGAAAGCAGGCTCCCTGCTGAGCAGAGAGCCCGACACAGGGCTCGATCCCTGAGACCATGATCCGAGCTGAAGGCAGAAGCCCACCCCACTGAGCCACCCAGGTACCCCTCGAAATTATTAATTTGAAGAGGGAAAAGTATACCTTAAGCAAGTTCTTCTTATATTGCTACTTCTAAGTGAAGTTTTATAGTAGAGTAATTAAATAACAGAATCATAGTACCAGAAAAACAGATCGGGCCCTTGAAAACATATTTCAACATTCTCCCTTCTTTAGGCAAGAGAATGATCTTACTCAGTCATGAAAGTGACTATATGTCATGCTAGACTCGAAAAAGGAATATTTTAACCTGGAAACAGGTGTCCACATGCATTAAACAAGTATTTATAGGTAAACTTGTCCATCTGTAACATGGAAACTGTAAGCTCCTCCAAGACGTTTCCTTTGGGATCTAAATAAACTCAACTGTGGTTAAGAAATAATAAAATAAATTAATTAAGGGAAAAACAAAAAACAAACAAACAAACAAAGAAAAAAACCTGTTCTATGAACTCAAAAGGGTTTTTAAGCCGGAGTCCATTTTTTTTTCAGTACTTGGGGACTGTGTCAATGTATTAGTACACTGGTGGGTCACAGACCAACCAGCCTATTCTTGGACATGAGCTTTAGACAGATTCAAAATTCTTTCTGCTGTTTGTCTAGGCTCTAAATCTTTTTTTTTTCCTCTGCACAGGCATATTCTATCCACCATTTACAGATGGACACGCTCATTTGAAAATTGACTAATTAAAATATATTGATCATAAAATATGTACTGTTATCTTTTTTCCTTAACACATCCTAAAGCTAATCTTAGTTGAAAATGTATATGTGCTTATCCTTGTACAGCACAAGACAAGAATATAATTCAATGAAACCTTTACAAAATGTCAGATTAATTACATTTTTTCAGTGCAGATGGATTTAAGGAAATCATCTCTGAAAACAGTACTTCATTTAAAGTAAAATAAAGACATAATCTTCCCTGATAAGTCAATGTGTAGGAGATGCCAAAATATTAAAACTGCCATATATTAAAGATGCTATGATATGAATTTTTAAAGCAAATACAAATCTTTTGTGATGATGCCATGGTAATGTCCTAGAAACAGTAAGGTTCTCTTTGATGGCCCAAAAGGAAGAAGGATTAATAACATGCTACACAAGAAACCAAGTTTCAGTCACTGGGGCTAAAAATCCCAAATTTTAGAGGAACCATTAATACATAACTCGAGTAATGTGTTAAATATTCATTTGATAAACATTTAGTGAGTATCTGCAATGTGCAAGTTCTCAACTTCATAACTCTTTAAGTCAAGTTGGAATTAAACTGATCACATGGGCAAATTTTACCTCTCGTTCAGCACAGGTCAGCATGACATTTCTCTAAAATGACTTCTTTATGAGTTTTTGAAACTCATTGCCATAAAAGTCATATGCATAAATCTCTTCTGGAGAATACACTTATAATGTACCATGCATTGTGCAATGATTCATGTTTTGGTGGACTTAAAAGATTTACTGTTGCTTGAGTTAAGCAGTAACAGAGACAAAATATTTATCTCTTTGCCCAATAAAGCTTAATATGCACCTTAAAACAATTTATATTTATGTATTTGTTGACATAATACAAATAATGTTCTATTCATCCCAAACTGAAATTTGGTATTTAAAACATTCCTTATGTTATGTCTGATTATAAGTGACATTTAAAAACAGTATTCAAGTTAGGAAATGCACAAAGGAGAGGGGCTGAAAAGTGTTATTTCTTGTAAAAAAAATGCTTTCCTTCTATTGTTTCTACTACTATTATCCTTCATTCTGTAAATCTTCAATCTTCTTTTTATTTTTTTAAATACAAATAAAGAAGAAATCAGTTTCTTCTGCTTCTAACACTACACTACATAAAGTGACACTGGGGAATGCCTGAATGCACACACTTTGTCCTTCTTAATAAATCACATGCGGACTGGTAAAGCATCAGAAACAGGAACGCTTAAGGTTCCCTTAGGTTCCTCTCTTTACCGTGGTACCCTAAGTCTGTGAGAAGGACGAAGGGCTCCTCAGGCAAGTTTTCACGGACCATGGACCCTAAACTATTGTCCCAGACCTGTCAGAGGCCACAATGGATTCCTCCAATGAATCAAATCTCTAGGGTTATTCTCTGGCAATAGACTAAAATGCTGACAGCACTTGTACAAGGCATCAACACTCTCTCTTCAGGAAACTACCCACCATGAGACGTCTGAGAGATTTTGCATAGAACTCTTTCCTTCTACATACCCATTGGCTCTTTCAAGAGCCATAACCACAGAAAGTAGGAAAGGAATCTGTGTGAGTATCAATCCCACCCAAGTTCGACTTTCAAATCCCACTGAACACAAAAATTAAAGTGATGGGCAAATTCTATGTAAAAGCTTCTACAATGGTTGATATTTACATTTTTACTCTAGAGAAATGCCCTGGGCCCTCACCTCTCATCAGAGTCAAGGCTAGCTCTCAGGCTGTTCCAGCCAAGTTCACCACTTATATACCTGAGACGTTCTTTGCACACAACCTCATCAAATGATACTTCTCCACCCTCTAAGCCTAGCTCCGATTTCCCTCTTAACACACCCTACTGACAGGCCTTTCCAGGCCTATTACTCCAGTCAATTTCATAACTCCTCCTACTCTTCTGCCTTTAGACCCTCTCCAAATCTTTCTTTAGCACAAGTATAAAAAATTCTGAATGGCTGCCAGTGCATCTCTATCACTCACGGGCATAATATCAGCTATCACAGCTCTGGAATCAGAAGGAAAAGACAGCCATGCCACCCGTCAAGTTGCACCCTGCTCTACCTTACAACACAAGAAAATATAGGACACATTTAAGGTAACCAAATCTATGGTTAGAAGCAAGTGCCTAATAAGGAAAGGGGAGAGGCAGAGGAAAAGGGAGAAGCAGACTCTCCAGTGAGCTGGGAGCCCAACATGGGGCTCGATCCCAGGACCTGGAGATCATGACCTGAGATGAAGGCAGACGCTTAACCATCTGAGCCACCCAGATGCCCCTATCTGATAACTTAAAGACTTGATCAGGCCTCAGGGACACAGTACAGCTTTGTAAGATTTTGTTCATCAGTTTCCCAGGGACAATGCAAGTACATGCACAGCAGCAGAAAACACCAATAATCTCTGTAAAGGAAGGGGAAAGATTACCTCCCAAGAGGGAGGGGGGTCTGCTTAGAGTGGGAGCAGAGAGAAAATGGAAAATATTTATTAGTCAGTAAAGAAAATGTGCTAAAGAATTGGTAAGAAATTACTGTTAAGCCATACCAAGAGTCTAAAATGAAGTCAGAATGACACATCAATATGGTTCCAGGACTTTCTTCTAAAAAGTTCTATCATCAGAGCGCAAAAAGAGAAAGAGCATGTTGTGACCATCACAGTTGGCCAAGCACGTGGTTAGGAGGACCCTGGAGCGGGTACTGAAGCAGCAGGTCTCTGGGACAAGCTAGGCAGGGAATCAGCTGTGTCTAGAAGTGGATGGTCCAAGGCAAAGATCCAACGCCACAGATCTGAATCAAGAGGCAGCAGCAGATGAGGACTCTGCAAACCAGGGAAAGCTCTGCGATCCTAGACGCAGAGAAGTGGTGATGAAGCACAAGGTACACAGAGAGAAGGAGGCGGGAAGAGCTGAACAGGCTGAAGAAAATGAATGCAAAAGCTGATCCCACACACCTGAACCCGGAAGGAGGAGGGCAGAGGATGGAGAAAAGGTCCGTCCCAGGTACTGAGGGTGCCTGATAAAGTAGGGATGAGTCCTAGGGCGGGGAGAGCCGTGATTACTTGAAGACAATGACGCAAGTGGACAGATGACTATGTTTTAATACTTCCTCAGTGAATTGGGAGAAGTGGGGAAAGTGAGGCCATCACAGAAGAGAAATCAATTTTCACTGAGGACAAGAGAAGAAGCCTTATAAAGGAGCACAGACAGGACTTAAGATTGAGGAGGTATGTGCCCAGATGAAATCACAAAGAAAATAACCAACTGTGGGTTGTCTCCACAGTGTTACTATTAAACCATTACTAAAAAACACAAAACATATTATATATTATTACTTTAACTCTTACACATAGTATAGAATTGTTTCAAAATTAAACTGCATGCAAAAATGCTTTTCGAAGAGCATTTGATAAAACATATTCCTATAATGTTGGCTGGATTAATCGAGTTTTGAGTCTATTAGTAAAATACTCTGAAAGCATTTTTTTAAGATTTTATTTATTTATTTATTTGAGAGAGACTGAGAGAGAGAGGCACTGAGAGAGAGAGAGCAGGAGCAGAGCAGAGGGAGAGAGACAAGCAGACCCCTGGCTGAGCAGAGAGCCCAACGAGGGGCTCAATCCCAGGACCCTGGCATCATGACTGGAGCCAAAAGCAGATGCCTAACCAACTGAACCACCCAGGCGCCCCCTCTGAAAGCCTTTAAAGGTACCACAAAAATAACAATTACCAAATTCATCAACGTTGACTCTCGGAGGCCTCTACATGCCCTAGGCACTAGGTGAAATGGTGCACGCCTCATGTTACTCCATCCTTACAACTGGACCATGAGAAAGGCGCTGCGCGCACTCTAGAGAAGAGGATGCTAAGGCGTGAGCGAGTTAACCATATGCCCAAGGTCAGAGTCCGTGATGAAGCTGGGACTGGAACCTAGAGGCGATCCGACAGCCCTCACTGTTCTTGACCACTGACAGAATTCAGGTGGTATAAACGCTTCCCACTTCCCATAGTTCTGCTCTTCGCTCCTTTATCTTTAAAACATTCTATTTAAAGCTATGCAGGACCAATCCTCAACCACGTCGGAGCTCCGGCAGCACACATTTTTTGCAGGGTACAGAATGCTCCGTCCCACTCTCCCATCAGGGAGAGCACAGTGGACGGCCTGGGTTCTCCTTCCCTCCACAGCAATACGCCGCAGCCACGTCAGCAAGTGACTGTTTTGTCTCCATATTTGTTTCCTCGCCTCCAAGGAAAGTGAACAAGTCTAGGTTGTCTGCACAGTGGTATTATGAAACCATTACTAAAAAGCACAGAACATACTATGTATTAACGCTTCCATTCTTATACATAGTACAGTTTGAAAATGAAACTGCATGTAAAAACATCCTTACAAGAGCATTTGACAAAAATATATCCCTGTGCTTTTTCAGTAGCAGTATCGTTTCCGCACCCAGAGAACGAGGCGCGTGTGGGGCACAAACCAAAGACTAACTAATGTGGCTTAAAAAGTTCATGGGGTGCCTGGGTGGCTCAGTGGGTTAAAGCCTCTGCCTTTGGCTCAGGTCATGATCTCAGGGTCCTGGGATCGAGCCCCGCAGCATCGGGCTCTCTGCTCAGCGGGGAGCCTGCTTCCCCCCTCTCTCTCTGCCTGCCTCTCTGCCTACTTGTGATCTCTGTCTGTCAAGTAAATAAATAAAAATCTTTAAAAAAAATAAAAAAGTTTCTGTTCAGCAACCTATGTTGTTTTAGGGATGAAATGAGGGAGATGCTAGAAAAAGAAATAGGGGTAGGATAGTATTAAAAATGACAGAGGGCCCAAGGTAAATTAGGCTGGCGGGAAATGTGGGCTCTTAAGATGTGTGAAGTGTGATGACCACTGTAGGCTGTTCTCAAATCCACAATTCAGGCGCACCCACCTTACGTGGTAATGGTCTGCCATGTTCAAGTTACCACTGGAGACCCTAAACGCAACACTTTTGTGTACTGAGTAATTTGCCTCACAGAAAACATCTCAACACAATGGATACTTCTCTGGCCTTTGCCACAGACTGGCAATTAGGGACACTGGCTGTAGCCTGTCTTCACCAATTATCTGTACCACAGACTCTGACAAGTTTCTCTTCTAGAGGAGGGGAAGCTCATACTTGGCCTCCCAGCCTCATTGGGCTGTGAGAAGGAGCACAGAACAGCACCATGGGCAGGAGAAAGTGCCACGCCAATAGGGAGAAGCAAATCTGGCTGGAATCCCGCGTGCCAGGACCAGCCCTTAAGTCTGTGTGACTGCACTGTGCTTGCCTGCCTTCCTCTCCCACCACTATATAAGATTGTTTTTGAGGCTCATTATTGCTTCACACACTGCTAGGAAGGAAATATTTCTATGCAATAAAAATTCTTTTGCTGTTTTTTACTCCCTTCTCATCCATGCAAAACAGGAAAGCATGACACATTGCCTTTTATGGTTACAAAAGATCCAGACGAAGGTTCTTAATGTTCTTAGACAATTGTAATCACAACACCACCACAATACTTCCCTAACTTAACACTGAAGGGGAAAAGATGCCTTATACGCTCTAGGCTTAATACATTTCCAGGGAAGACATATCCTGACAAATATTTACTTAGGTCACTAGTTAATCAACTAAGAAGTTCAATGAAATAATAAAATTAATACGCTTATAGAAAGCTACTTAAAATGAGAATGTCAAGGTAATTTTACATGGTTTAAAAGTAATTTTCTTTCTATTTGAATCATGCTTCAAACAATGTGGTCTATAAAGCACTGAAGGGTATGGGTTGGTCTCTCATACCATGATTACTTGTTTTGTTCACTGTATTCAACAACCACCACAAAAAGTGCTGTGGAAACTGGACAGTCACATGAAAGGAATGAAGCTGGACCCTTACCTACTACCATATACAAAAGTTAACTCAATATGGACCAAGGACCTACATGTAAGACCTAAAACAATAAAACTCTTGGAAGAAAACATAGGACAAAAAGTTCACAACACTGGATTTGGCAATCATTTCTTGGATATGATACCAAAGGCATAAGTAACAAAAGGGGGGAAAAAAGACAAACTGGACTTCCTAAACATCTTTAAATTTTGTGCATCAAAAGACAGTATCAACTGAGTAAAAAGGCAGTCCACAGAAGGAAAGAAAATACCTGCAAATCAAAAGTCTGTTCAGGGATTAATGTCTAGAATATATAAAGAACTCCCAAAATGCTACAACAACAAAATTAAAAACCCAACTCAAAAATGTGCAAAGGACTTGAATAGGCATTTCTCCAATGCAGGTGTACGAAAGGCCAAAAGCATTAATCATGAGCGCCTGGGTGGCTCAGTTGGTTAAGTGACTGCCTTCGGCTCAGGTCATGATCCTAGAGTCCCAGGATCAAGTCCTGAATCGGGCTCCCTGCTGAGCAGGGAGCCTGCTTCTCCCACTGACCTCTCTCTCTTATCCTCTCTCTCTCTCACAAATAAATAAATAAAATCTTAAAAAAAAAAAAAGAAAGCATTAATCATCAGTGAAATGCAGATCAAAGATACATGATCTCACACCCACTAGAAACCCTTCTACACTGCTGGTAGGAATGCAAAATGGTACAGCCACAGCAAAACAGTATGACAGTTCCTCAAAAAATCCCAAACAGTATTACCATCTGATCCAGCAATCATACCACTTCTGAGTATATATTGAAAAGAACTGAAAGCAGGGTTTTGAGAGGATATATGTACGCTTATGTTTATGGCAGCATTATTCACAATAGCTAAAATATGGAAGCAACCCAAGTGTCCATCGACCGATGAATGGATAAGCAAGATATGATATATTCATACAATGGAATATGATTCAGCCTAAAATGAAGGAAATTCTGCAATATGCTACAGTATGAAGGAACCTTGACAACATTATGCTAAGTGAAATAAGCTAATCACAAAAAGACAAATACATGATTGCATGTGTATGAGATACTAGAGTGGCCACAATCATACAGCCAGAAAGTAGAATCGTGGTTTCCAGGTACTGGAGGGAGGGGAGGGTGGGAAGTTACTGTTTAATGGGCACAGAGTTTCAGTTTAGCAAGATGAAAAGTTATGAAGATGGACAGTGGTGGTGGCTGCACAGCAATGTACATGTATTTAAACCACTGAGCTGGATATTTGAAAATGGTAAGATGGTTAAGTTTTACTTTATATATTTTGTACTACAATGTTTTTAAAAAGCTACCAACTGAATGGATAGCTCCTCTAAAGCAGTACTCTCTTCTCCATTATTTCTGGAGATATTTTTCCATAGGTTGAGAGAGTTGGTCTGTGGATTCCTCTGCCTTATCCAAGTAGTTTGCCCAACACACAAAAATCTATGTTACTGAGATCAATTTTCCCAATGTTCTAATAATACTGCTTTCATTGAAGGATACACAAGTCCTTAACTTTTTAAAATGCTATATGGTACAGTTATTTTTAATGAGCATCACAGAATTTCAAGGCCAAGCCTCAGAGATTACCTAACCTAATTCTGGAATTAAAGGTAAGAAGGCTGAAACGCAAAGAGGTTTCTTAACTTCCCAAGAGTCACACCATTAACAAGGACAAATATGATAAAGGTACCCAGTATTAACTATTTTGAAAAATCTAATCTAAAATTTGAGCTTATAAAGTTATTTGCTTTTATAAAAGGGTTGCCTAAACAGTTTATTAAAAAATGAGCTCCTATAGTTCAAGAATTCACTATGCAAAATAAACGTACACTGAATCTGTAGAAATATATCTATAACATTAAGTTAACTAGAAGACTAAATTCATTATTGATTTTTAGGTAACATACTTGTAAAACAGTATAAAATAACTTTGTTTATGCCACTATCAATAAAACATTAGGGTAATTCTGCCTTCCTCAAAATGGGTCCATTTAAGAACAAAGAGTAAACATTCTACCTTCTAATCCTTTTGACACAGTTTCAATCACTAAAATAAAATCCATCTACCTTTACTTCAAATTAAAGGTAATGCTTGCATTTACAAAGAATTATGTGGCTTAATAAGCACTGTAAATCCAAATAATATAATGAGACTCTGAATTTCCCATGAAAAGAATTATGAAAGAAAAATACCTAACCAGGGACCTAGCTCAAAAAAAAAAACCAAAACAAAACAAAACAAAAACAACTTTTTAAAAGATTTTATCTATCTATTTGAGAAAGACAGAATGAGAGAGACAGCATGAGCAGGAGGAGGGGCAGAGGAAGACAGACAGAAACAGACT
Source organism: Mellivora capensis (assembly GCA_004024625.1). Classification (NCBI taxonomy): domain Eukaryota; kingdom Metazoa; phylum Chordata; class Mammalia; order Carnivora; family Mustelidae; genus Mellivora; species Mellivora capensis. Next base: position 268,265 of record PISX010000152.1, on the reverse strand, counting down.
CCCTTCTGAGCAGGGAGCCTGATAAAGCGCTGGATCCTAGCACCTGAGCGGAAGGCAGACGCTTAATTGACTGAGCCACCCAGGCGCCCCTAGAGCTCAAAATTTTTTTTAAAAACACGTTATCAACAGTAATATACATATTTACTATTTACTACAGAATAAAGTTTACATAAATAATACTGAAATTCCATAATTAATTATAAAACCTTTCTGTAGTAGGCTACATTTCCTAGTAAAGGAAGCAAAGAGCTTTTATTTTACCTCTTCCTAATTTCTGCCTTACTTGTACTATAACAAAAGGAAAATGAAGAAACACTGTCATTGGAGTCACTAAATTCTGACGACTTTCTCAAGAGATATGTGTATTTTCTTTCATGAAATACTCCAGACAGACATAATTAATATCAATCCATTCACAATGCAGATAAAGAAAGACATTAAACACAAAGAAGTGCCTGTGGGCTTCCTACCGCATTACATCCCCTTCCCAATTTCCCACCATCCTGAAATTTCTGTTCTGAGACTAATCTGGCACACTTGATGGCTTTTGAGAAATGTTTTTTATTGCCACTTTTTCTCTCTGCAAATTTCTCTTACTTAGAGAAGATGAAATCAATATTCCCCAAGTTATTTGAGAATATATGTTAATCTGCATGATCATCTGACATAAACATGAGATTAAATATTGGTTTGTGGGACGCCTGGGTGGCTCAGTTGGTTAAGCGGCTGCCTTCGGCTCAGGTCATGATCCCAGCGTCCTGGGATCGAGTCCCACATCGGGCTCCTTGCTCGGCGGGGAGCCTGCTTCTCCCTCTGCCTCTGCCTGCCACTCTGTCTGCCTGTGCTCGCTCGATCGCTCTCCCTCCCTCTCTGACAAATAAATAAATTTTAAAAAATTAAATATTGGTTTGTGCTCCAAATATGAGTAACTATAAGAGCTAAGTTGAGAACCACTTGTTAATGAAGACTAATAGAGAATGAACAAATGAATGAATGGATGAATGAAGAACAAGCAAGCTAGTCACCACACTTTTAACACTGTTTCCTCTCGTCAGTGCTCAGCAGCATTAGACACAGTTGACTGTGCTCTCTTCTGGAACATCTCTCGTGGCTTCTGCAATCTACTCCCTCCTGGTTTTAAAACCATTTCAACAATCATCTTCAGCAGGCTCCTTTATTGACTGCTTCACCACTATATGACCTCTAAATAGTCCTCGGGCCTTGAGGCTCTTCGCTGTCTACCTTCTTCTTGGGTGACCTCAGGCATTCCAATGAATATAAACAAAGTCCTCATGCTACACACTTCCAAGTTTACATTTCTACCTCAACCACTCTTCTGAACTCCAGACTTTCATAGCCCATCTACTGGCCATTTCCACTGAAACGGCTAGTGGGTAGCTCCAAGTTAACATGTCCAAGTTGGAATTCTTGATCAACCCTTCAACCTGTTCGTCCACCCCAAAGTTGTATCCCTCTCTAGTCCCTATCCTCCCCATTGAAGTGAATGGCATCACCATCTACCCACGTACTCAAGTCATCAACCTCTCTGTTAATATTTAATTTTCTTGATATAAAACGGATTTCTTAAAAACTATATTTAACATCGTCCTATCTTCCCAAGACACTGGCACTCTAGAGAACTACAGAAAGGAAATCTGATAACAGGATAGGTGCCTTTGTCTATTTCCTGAGCATTTGCTTTGGGGTGGGGTTGAAGGAGTGGGAGGGAGGTTAAGAAAGGAATTGAAGTGATATGATCATATTGCTAGACATTCTGGGTGTTCACAACAAACCAGGCTGAAAAATATTTGTTCTTCAAAACTAAAGACAGTTGTCCTTAAAAAAAAATTTTTTTAATCTAAATTACCTCAAAAAGAACAGCCTTTATTTTTAGAAAGTAAACTCTAGAATCTTATGTGAAATTTTTTTGTGAGATAAACAGCTCTTCCATACACTACCTTTTCTGAAGTCTGTAATCAAGGATAATTATACTAGGGAATAAAAGCCAAAAGTTACTACAATTTTAATAGCATCTTATACACTCAATAAAAATATTTTAAATTCATAAAACATACAGGAACAAAGAACAGCAAAAACTGCTCTTAAAACTTTAGTCCTTAGAGAGGAAAAACTTGGGGCGCCTGAGTGGCTCAGTGGGTTAAAGCCTCTGCCTTCGGCTCAGGTCATGATCCCAGGGTCCTGGGATGGAGCCCCGCATCAGGCTCTCTGCTCAGCAGGGAGCCTGCTTCCTCCTCTCTCTCTCTCTGCCTGCCTCTCTGCCTACTTGTGATCTCTGTCAAATAAATAAATAAAATCTTAAAAAAAAAAAAGAGGAAAAACTTTACTTACACATGCTATAAGAAGATAATAAAATATAGAAGGTTGTGCTCTGTTGTTCACAAATATTCATGTCCTTTTATAACCTACCAGTCTCTCCACCCCCATTAATTATATTTAATTCTATTGCCAGTAAGTAGGCAAAACTCTGAATAATTTTCGTGTTTGTCTCTAAAACCTAAAGGCTAAGAGATCTGCTGAGGCTCTTAAAATGAAGGACAGTCTTTGAGAGGATATTTATAGATTTTCTAAGACATTTCTCCCACTACCAATTTCCAATTAATGAAAGAATATGTCAAGTTGATGAACATGGCTAATCACCTAAATTAGGTGTTTATGACACAAAGATGAATAAGACACTGAATCTGTCTTTGAAGAGCTCATAGTATAGACATACTTTGCACTTCATACAAAGTAAAAAAAAAAAAAATTAGATGATAAAATTCTGTATTAAAAACAAAAAGTGGGGCGCCTGGGTGGCACAGTGGGTTAAGCCTCTGCCTTCGGCTCGGGTCATGATCTCAGGGTCCTGGGATCGAGCCCCACATCGGGCTCTCTGCTCAGCGGGGAGCCTGCTTCCTCCTCTCTCTCTGCCTGCCTCTCTGCCTACTTGTGATCTCTCTCTGTCAAATGAATAAATAAAATCTTTAAAAAACAAAACAAAAAGTGGTCATCTAGGATTTAAATGACTTCAAACTATACATTAAATTACTGAAACAGGTTATTTTCACAAATATTTTTTAGTAATTTTTAAAAAAGATTTTATTTATTTATTTGAAAGAGAAAGAGAGCATGAGAGTAGGGAGGGTCAGAGGCAGAAGCAGACTCCCTGCTGAGCAGGGAACCCCATGCGGGACTCGATCCCAGGACTCCAGGATCATGACCTGAGCCAAAGGCAGTCGCGAAACCAACTGAGCCACGCAGGTACCCCTTCAGAAACATTTTTAATCTAAAATTTTACAAAAACAGGGATGAAATTTTCTACTTCAGATAAATTTAATTATATCTAATAATCTACATTATAATTTATACAATATAAAATAAATATACATAAAAATATAACATTTATACAGTAAATGAAGGAAAGTACGAGATAATACAGAAATAGTTTTAAGCAAATGAAGTAAAAATTGTTATTCTATGAGGATTCATAAATCATCAATGCTAAAGAACATTCTATCTGAGTTAGCGGCCTATTAGTGATCTCTGAAGTACAAGGAGCGAACATTGTATACTGCATTCAAATAATTAGCTAAAGTAACTATCTATCTGTACCTGCCAAAAACTTCAGGACACAAAGACAGGGGATAGCCCCTAAACAGATACCCTGTGTATGCACACGCACATGGCACACACGTGCTCAGAGTCTTTGTTTGACAGTAGCTATAATTTGAAATGGCAATAGGAAGGTTTAACACTCTTTCAAATTTAACCTTACTTTTTAACCTTTTTTGCCTAAGTACAAATTTTCCCTGCCTAGAAGAGAATTCCATTATGAATTAGGGAGCCACTGTTTACTACAGGGATAGGGCCCCCCAGTTGTAGAGCTCCATCCCCACCTGTTGGGAGCTTGGAAGGCCAAATAATGTGCTTTAAAGAGAAAGAAAGAAAGAAAGAAAGAAAGAAAGAAAGAAAGAAAGAAAGAAAGAAAGAGGCAGCCCTCTCAGCTTTCAAGCAGAGGTGTGGTCCCATTCAGACAACTCTGTCCCAGCAAACCCTGCTAGATCCAAACAGTTTCTGTTGTCACCAAGAAAAAGGCTTACTTGTTAGAACTTGTATTAGATGTATTGGGTGCATTTTATACTAAAAATGGAAGCAAGGCAACAGCTGGATTCTTTTTTTTTTTTTTAATTGTATTTTATTTTTTCAGTATTCCAAGATTCATTCAACTGGCTTCCTAACTCAGTGGTATGGAAAATCTTCAGGGTTCAATGCATATGTGGTACTGAGGGTCCAGGAATTGAGAAAAATCTGTGACAACTCCATTAGGTACAGCCTCCGGGGGCTTCTTCAAGAAATTGCTGTCCTTTTTCCCGGTCTGGATCAAATCTCCTATTCCCAAAAAAATCTTGGCAGAAGCATGGTCTCAGATATCTAGTAAAATGTGCACTAAAAGTGTAAAGTTTACTATTTAAGGAAAATCTACATCTCAAACAAGAGTATGAAATTCCAAATTAATCCAAATCAATGGAGAGACTTTGGGTAGTGAACAGGTACCTTCCCCAGGTCTAGGTGTGACCATGGCTTGGGTGACCATTCCCTCTAGTAAGTTCTCCATGCTTTTCATCTTCCCTCACCCCTACTAATGTCATGGAGTGGGTACAAAAGTCCACAGAAAGGGAAATCAGTCTACTGGAGACTTACCAATAGTACAATGACACTGTTTCTTTGGAAGTAACAATCCTGTGCTACCCGTGACCGTACACAATGAAGCTACGAAGGGCTAACTTTGGACTTGCTCCAGAAGCACTGGCCCTGGCCCTTGCTCTGAGAAGTAAGGCACTCTCTATCTGTTGAATGAAGAAACAAATGTTACCAGTGGCATCTGATATTAGAATAGAGATTCGAGGGACCAAGAGAGGTTAACCTGAACAACAACATGTTATTTGAGTTTATACATAATAAAGAGAAAAGCTGACTTCGAAGCACAGCTGGCTATCAAGTTTCCTGACGCTGAGTGCAAGGAAGGATCTAAAGATCAAGGGGGCTTGATCATTTGGGAACACCACATAGTCAAAGGCATAGTCTTTCACCTACCTCAAGCACCTCTCAAAGTCTGTAAGTGGCTGTTCCTTAGAAAATGTATTTGCGGGGCGCCTGGGTGGCTCGCTGGGTTAAGCCTCTGCCTTCGGCTCAGGTCATGATCCCAGGGTCCTGGGATTGAGCCCCACGGCCGACTTTCTGCTCAGCAGGGAGCCTATCCCCCACCCCCGCCCCTCTGCCTGCCTCTCTGCCTACTTGTGATCCCTGTCTGTCAAATAAATAAAATCTTAAAAAAAAAAGAAAAGAAAAGAAAATGTATTTGCAATCCTAAGTCCCAAGTACCCACGGACCTGCAGCAGGGGCTAGTGTCCTGGAGAGCAAATCAGGGTCACAGAAGGACTCTTTTGTCATGGCTCCTGTCGCAAAAGTAATGTTGTGGTAACAAACGATTCCGATTTCTTTACATACCATTTCAAACAGGTCTGAAAAGTACAACTGACAAAATGCGGTCTGCTCACTACAACATTTAAGGTCTGGTCTCCATCAGCCTCACCAGCTTCAACTCCAATGGAAACACCACATACGCAATTTTCCAAAAGCTGAAATAAAGTTCCAAGATTATGCACGTTGAATTCATTTTTGATTGGGAGGGGAGAAGAAGAGGGAGTGAAACTCTTAAGTGAACTCATGGCCAGATAAAGAAGCAGCAAAGGGCCACCATGACTGGAGTAAAATGGGTCCTCAGTGCACTAAAGCGGGCAAGGGGAGGATAGGAGACCCCGGCAGCCAGCTTCACAGAGAGGGGCATGGGCGTAACACAGCAGGATAACACGGCCCAAGTTAGAGAACACGTTAGGTTGTTGGTGAACAAAATGAAACCAAAAACACTGTGATTCAAAAACAAGTTTTCAATATATGCCATTTTCCATAAATTGTCTTTACTGTTAAAGGAATAAGGCAAGAACACCCATAGTTTTACCAAGGGAACTGGACCCAGACTGTTTCTCCCCCTCAAACTACTGTAACAAAAAAGAGAAAATACCTCTTAACTACTTTACAGGAATTTAATTATTAGGATGCAGAGACTATGAATTAACATTTAACATCAGATTTCCATTACAGAAAGAAAATTAGGGGGGAAAATTCAGTGGTTTTTCAACTTGGGGCAATTTTGCCCTCCAGGGGACATCTGGCAATGTCTAGAGAAATTTTTGTTTGCCACAGCTGAGGGTCAGGAAGAGAGTTCTACTGGCATCGAGTGGCTGGAGGTCAGGGATGCTACTAAACATCGTACAATATGCAGGACAGACCCTCACAAAAAAGGATTATCTGACAAAAATGTCCATAGTGCTGGGGGTTGAAGAACACTAAATGGCACTCTGTCCCCATAAGTCCAGGTCTGCTCTTTATGAATTGTCCACCACCCAAATCCTAATGGTCCCAGCAATTTGCTCCCAAGTGTGACCAAGCCTTAGAATGCTAATCATAAAAATCAGAGGGAGAGTAAATTGATATAATCTTCTGGAAGAAAAAATATATATAATACAAAATAAATGTAAATATAAGTATTAAATATTAAAAATTATATAGACTCGATCGTTCTCTTTTTCTTCCTCTGTTCCTTGTATACTCCTTGAGCCAGCAATACCACTTCTAAGACTGTATCTGAAATCAGTAATTAGATAAATGCATATGTGCTCAGAGACTTTCAGTGGAGCACTAAGAGTCCCACCCTGAAAAAAATTACAACAATTTCACTATCTAGCCTCGGGCCGTTAGTTAAATGATGACTTTTTTTGAGAAGACAGAGGATTAGAGAGTTTAAGTCCCACCTGCTAAGTGGCAGAGCTAGGTCAGTAAAAGAGGGCTCAACCTCACAGAAGAGAAGTAAAAGCAGAGGATGTCATAAAAAAAAAAAAAAAAAGTCAACTAGAGCATTTATAAGTAAAATTGCATCAAGTATGGAATTTGCTTCCAAATAATCCAGCGTGGGGAACGGGAAAGGAGGAGAACACAATTAAAACAGATCAGCTTTCTGTTTGTAATTCTTTTGAAACTAGGTAATGAGTTACATGATGATGCGATATACTGTCCTCCTCACCTCTATGTACATTTGAAATTTGTCACCACCAAAGTTTCTTAAGCACGTTGAATATCTATTTCCTAGCTCCGTACCATGAAAAGGCCTAAAAACTATAGTCAACCCAGTAGCAATGAACATCCTAAGAGCCTAACATGAGAGTGAAATATTTCGTGCTAAAAGAAATCAGAGTTTCTTAGAAAAATGGCTGACTTCAGATGTGGGTCAGGAAATAGTCAAGATGAGTCTCAATCATCTTGTTCTACCAGACATCAAAGACTACTACTAGGGTCATGTCAAAGGGACTCGGAAATCAACCTGAAAAGGTTACTGCTGGCCAGAGATGGGACAATTTAAATTTCAACTCATCAAATATATTTAAAGTCATAAGTTCAAAAGGAATTTGAATATAGACAATTAATTAGTCAACTTCTAAGAGTAACAGACCAATTCGTTATCTTACACTCTGGGCAAGTAGTAGGAAAGAATCAAGCATTTACCCTGCCTTTCTTATATGAACTAAACCACTGGATAACCAAATAGTAGATGAGAGAAATCATCTCCTTATAAAATTATCCCAGCTAATAAATAAAAACAGAATGATAAAATTATAGTACCAGCATTTTGTAACCCTCAATGAATTAAGGGATCTAAGCATGAAGCACCAATGCTTGCTAACATCACGGAAAGAGTGACAACCAGACATTTACCTGCTAAAAGAACCCACCACCACCCATTGTCTTACCAAAGGCACTGAACACAGATCTGATTAAGCCTTTCCATTCAGCTGCCAGTTTGTAGGAAATACAAAGGAACTGGCTGAACTGCACAAAGAGTGTACAATCAGCAAAATCTAAGACAAGGGGAAACTCTTCAAGTAAATGACCTGGGTCCCTCAATAACAAATTGTAAGGAAAAGAAAAGGAAGGAAAGGAAGAACCTGCAGACGGAAAGAGACTTAAAAGACACATCGAATTTTAAAACAATAGGTAAAAACCCAGTTATAGTTAAGGGACGCACACTTGGATGATAAAACTATAAACAGAATCTCAGGGTTTCTTTCTAAAACTCAGGATGGCAGGAGAAAGGTGGCTGTGACTGGGATGGGTCATGTGAAGTTAAGACAGAACCCTAACATGGTGACATGTGGAACAGAGATTACTGTTCTCATTTTATAATTAAGGAAACTGAGGCTGGGAGGAGTTGAGCAACTTGCCAGTGTTATATAATGAATGGTAGGTGTGCAGTTTAGACACAAGCAATCTGACTACATGCTTAAGCTCTTGCCCAGAATTTAACTGTGATTTAACACCTCTTTTTCCTTGAGGTCTAAGTTACAAAAGTAAAGTACACAAATCTTGAACATAACTCTACTTGAGGGTAAAGTTCAATGAACTCCACATCTGAAACACTGTTTTGCTCTGGCGGTTTTCAATGTCCACATAAAGAGAGAAACATATACTCTAAGATAAAATCCTGGTCCTGGCTAAGCCAAGTTGTTAGCAACTTCAGACTGATACGGAAGGTACTTCAAAGGCTGCAGTACTGAGCTTTTCCTGGAACTGAGGATAGGAGAGTCAGGAATGATGCCTCCTATCATGATCTCGTGCTTTTTTTTTACCAACCAAAATAAAAACTTCCATGGGGATTTCTAAAGAGAGCCAAGGTACGGCCACTGGAGGATAAAACACCTCTCCAAAGAAAAAGAGACAAGCACCAGGGATTAGAACAGGAGGTCTCTCAGTAGATAAAACCTGTCCATGTACCTAACAAAGGGGAAAGCTTGCATAGCACCCCAGAACCAACAGGAAAAGACACTAAAAGCTTTGTGACAATTGAAAAATTTTCTTAAAGCAATAAAGAAAACCAGAGTGCACAACTAATTTGTCTATAGTTAGGTTGAATGAAGTTATTTGAACCTGTGCCTTAAAGTAGGTCTCTTTTAAGTTTATTCCATGTAACATCTAGGCTTGGATTTATTGTGTAAATCATAATACTTAGTCATAGAAGTTAGTAAATATTTGTCCTGCTACTTTAAGAATTAATTCTGACCACAATCACAGTAATAGGAATGGAAACAGGTAACATTTACAGAATGCTCTGTGGTAGTCACTGGACTAACTGGTCGGACAGGCATTAACTCACTTAATCTTCATAGCCACTCTCGGAAGTAGGTAGGTAGTTATATGCTCAGGTTTTTTGTTTTTGTTTTTTTGGTTTTTGGTTTTTGGTTTTGTCCAGATGAAGAAACCAAGGTACACACTGGCAAGCGGCAGAGCTGGAATATTGACATTTTGATGTGTTTACCAAAAGCGCATCAAATGCACCCTGAGAGCATTTATCCACTGCTTTGCAGTTACTTGACAGTTCCTCTCCCTGTTCAGCCAATCCTGCTCTAAATTAGCACCACGGTTCCCACGGTGGTGGGACAATCTTCAAGACCTCTCTAGAGGAAGTATCTATCTGTACCAGTTCCACTTCAGGGAAGGAAATATCAGAAGTAAACTTGACCTATAAACCTGACCGAGAAACTTAACTCACTGTAATGCTTTGACCCATTATACACCAAAAACATCTGGAAATATATCAGACAAGATTCAGCCTGTAAACTCTTAAGTTTCTCTAGTATAGTGCCCGGCACATAGCTGGTACTCAGTACTTCTCAAATGAAAGGAAAAATGAGCACAGGAGATAACCTCAGGAAGCATTCAAACACAGTATACAACCTACCTAATGCCAAGGAAGTTAGCCAGACCATCTCTAGTGGCCGCTAAGTAGTACTTGAAAGGTTTAACTGAAGAAAGGGATAAGAAGAGGGAGTCCCCGGAGAGAAGAGAGGGGAAGAAAAGAACAAATGCAGGGACTCTGCAGCTTAGAGAACCACCAATGAGGATAATAGACAGTGATGGCCATGTTCTCACTAATGCATAAATTTACCTGGATATTTGCCTTTATTTTCAGTTTGCTAGGAGTCTCTACTATCCTGAAAGGTGAAAATACAATTAGGGGGTACCCCTTCATCACCCCTGTACACAGATACAAACACACTCACTCCATTAAAAACATCCTCTGAAATAAAAGTGCAAAAAAAATTAGAGAAGAATTTTTTTAATTCACGCACTCTTTTTTTTTTTATCCACCCAGTTATTTTAGGTTGCTATTCACTAAAAACTATAAAATTTGTCAGTGTTGGGGCCATATGTTGAAAGTCAACGGGATTCTTCTTCTTCTAGCATTCTCTCTTTTATTGGCAGGTTTTCTTCGTAAGATCTGTCATCTGGAAGAGCTCATTCTGAACAGTTGATTCTCCATAGGTTATGTTTTCAGGCTGAATCATAATCTTTTGTAGCCATAATCTGCTGAAATTCTCAGCACATTCATATAATATTTAAAACATTTTGTTTTTCTCAAAAGTGAATATGAGTTTTCCCCCACCTTCACAATTAAACCAGTATCAAAATGTCTTGGCAGAATTAGTTAGGGGGGGGTGATAATTAAATTTTAGAACTTGAAACTCCAAATCTACCACAGTTATAAACTTGGTATTTTATGCATTTCTAACAAAGGTTTTCTGCATCAGCCAAGCAAGCTCACAAATGTTATAGTGCGTGACTTGATTCTGATTTACTGTCAAGATTGTTAGAACTTGTATTTTGTGCCCTCGCTACACATGTACATTGTAAATATTGCATAAGAAGACTGGAATGCAATAACCGTAAAAATAATTGTGGGCTCTTACATAATCAGAAGTCTGTTTCTATTCTTTATTAGGCTAGTCTCATCATACCAAATAAAATATAGGTTCTGGATAAAAATAGAATTACTTCTAGAGTTATATTTCCTTTTATGTTTTCTTTAGATTTAGGATTTTAATTGCCGTAATGTAGATTGTGGTGGTTTTTTTTTTTTTTTTGAGTTAAAAATGTAGGGTTCACTTGAATGATAGAAGAACTTATCGATATGGTAACTTATCATCGCTTCTCCGCCTTTTGGCTAAGATCAAGTGATATGGTAACTTATCGATACCATCATTCAATCATTTTATATGTACTAAGCACACAGACATGTATCAATTTTTACAATGAAATCTTATTGAGCAATTGAGCAACCCTGCGTTCAGGGCACTGTGCTGTATGATACAGGGAAATTCAGAGGGGACTTAGACGAATTCGTCCAGCAGGAGTTCAAACTTTTACAAACATCAGCCCTTCCTTCCTATCTGCAGTGCTCCTGGTCTATCACTTCCCTTCTAGACTACCGCAGTGTCCTTCAACCTATGCTCCTTGCCTCCCTGTTCCAGCGCCAGTGAAGCCTTCACTGTGTCTTGCCTGTTTTCAAGTGACTTTCAACCTGACTCTTCAGTGTGTATAGATGAAGTTCAAGCCCTGTAATCTGGCAATCCCTACTCAAGAATCTTGTTTTTCCTTGAACAGGAGTCAAACTTATCCACTCTAGGCCCTTCCTCAAACATTCACTCCTCCCACACATGACAGTGGAATAAAGCCACATATGATGGGTAAGACTTTAATAGAAATTGTGATGTAAAGTATTCCGCATGAAGGGAGACACAAAACCAATAAAGAGTAAGAAAAGTTCAGGCAAATTTTGACTGAAATGTAAGGTTAAGGCAAGTAAGTAGAGAGACACAAGAGTATTGCAATGCTTGGGGCATCTGGGTGGCTCAGTGGGTTGGAGCCTTTGCCTTTGGCTCAGGTTATGATCCCAGGACCCTGGGATCGAGCCCCGCATTGGGCTCTTTGCTCAGCAGGGAGCCTGCTTCCCCCTCTCTCTCTGCCTGCCTCTCTGCCCTACTTGTGATCTCTGTCTCTCAAATAAATAAATAAAAATTTTTTAAATGTTTAAAAAAAAAGAATAACGCAATGCTTGTGAACTTTTAGACCCTAGTATTTATCTTTCTATCTCTCGACCTATTTACCTACTTACCACCTGTGATGGTTTTAAAATGGGTCTACAAATTCTCTGATAGTCCTGCTTTCAAAAGGAAAGCCCAATTTTCTTTTCCTTAAGTGTGGTCAGGACTCAAGCCACTTGTAATGAAGTAAATAAGAGGAAGTGGCAGTACAGGGGCCTTCGGAAACTAGATCTTAAAAAGCACTGCAGCTGCCTTCTTGCTAATCACGCTCCCAGACTGCTTGCTCTGGAGGAAGTCAGGTGACATGTTGTAAGGATGCTCAAGCAACCTGTAGAGAGGCCCATGGGAGGAGGGCCCATGGGAGGAGGGAATTAAACTCCCCTGCCAAGAGCCGTGGGAGGAAGCCACCTTGGATCCTCCTGCCCCGGTGAAACCTTCAGATGACCATAGACACTGCCAATATCCTGACGACAGCCCCATGAGAAGCTGGAACCTCTCAGCTACGTCACTCCCAAATTCCTCACCCAGAGTAACTAGACATAATGCACATTTGTTCTTTTAAGCCACTAAAAGGTTTTGTAGTAATTTATTATGCACCAGCAGGTAAACTGCTTTGCTACCTGTCGATAAATGTCTACCAGTAAGAATGTCAATGGCTTCAGATATAAATCTAAATCATTATGACAATATTCCCAAACAGGATCCTAAAGAGTAAATAGTCTTTCAATCTGTGGTATCACTGACATAATTATAAAGCACAGCGAGGACGCAGATCACATTTATCATGTTGATCACACAGAAATATACACACACACCGTATCTATCCCTCAGCATCAAGTGCAGTACCTGACTCACAGTAACAACTCAATAAATAGTTATTGAATGGATGAATGGACTCCTTTCTAAGGGTGGCTCTGAAGAAGGTTTTCTTATACTATTACACCTCTCTCAGCCTTGGGTTTCTTGGCAAAAGACAAGACTAAGAGCAAAGAGAGAGAAAATATAATTCCCTAGAACTCTCTACAATCAATATATTGTTTTTATTTATATTATTTTACCTTTTTATTGAAAAATACAAATATAAAAACCTTTGCAAAAAATATCTATAGCTTAGTGAATTACTAAAAGACAAACACCCTGGAAAGAACCACTCAGGTCAAGATACAGAACTTTGCCAGCTACCCTAGAAGCCCCTCCAAACTGGGTATGTGTGCAGATGTAGTTTCCCTTCCCAAACCTGACATCTAAGAAAGGAAAGAACCAGACCACTTAGCCCTAGGAAACAGAGGAGATTAAAGGAGAATTAGTTTTGGAGGGGATTCCTGGACCCCTCCTGGCAGGGACCGTATGAGCAGAGTTCCCAGGACACCAAGAACTGGCTGTCAGCTGTAGTAACTCTAGATGAGAAGCCAGAGCGGTACAGCAGGATCATGAGTGGGCAGACTCTCAGTGTGAAGGCATCGTCTTTTTCTTTTCTTTGAACACATGGCGTAGAAGAGGTACAGATGGAATGCTCGAGTGAGAGGTGTGATGGGGATGATAGGTTCAAGCCTCAGACTTGTAAACCAGACAGCACACTTGCTTTGCAGATTTTAATGTGGGGGTAGCTTTATGTTACACTGCCCAGGTAAGCTAAACTGCCTTGAACTGTTACGGTTTAATAATGAAACATCTGGGGGCGCCTGGGTGGCTCAGTGGGTTAAAACCTCTGCCTTCAGCTCAGGTCATGATCTCAGGGTCCTGGGATCCAGCCCCGCATCGGGCGCTCTGCTCAGCAGAGCCTGCCTCCCCCTCTCTCTCTGCCTGCCTCTCTGCCTACTTGTGATTTCTGTCTGTCAAATAAATAAAATTTTTTAAAAAATGAAACATCTGATAGTGTGCTAAGGAGGTAAATAAATTAACTTGAATTTTGACCTAAGTGCCATCAAGGACAAATTTTTTACTACAATTATGGATTGCCTGGGTGTCCCAGCATAAAACCTCAAGTCTCATTCATGTCAATTCTCAGCATATCGGTTTATGACAATTTGCTAAAATGGATCAACTATGAACTCAACATTAGAGTATTGTAATCATTCAAAAGTATGATTCTGAAATGCAGAAGAGCCTCTTGTTGATTTCCAGTTTTTTGCAACATCACTTACAGCAACTAGAAAAGAACGAATTATTCCAAACTTATTAGAAGAACTTGCTTAACTTTATTCAGGGTGGAAACAGATCTTGGCCTTAACAGAGCTCATAAATCCTGCTCTTTAATGATGTAATTGTTTAGAGGTATTAATAAAGTTTCCTGGACAGGCTACAATGTATTTCAAATGAAACAAGGTTTACTCCGCCAATCTACAAGGCACAATGGATGTGGCCACAAGATACACAGGACTGAAGCTGGTTCCACTTACTGCCAAGTGACTTGCTGAAGTCACTTTTCAGAAAAGGGTGGAGGGAGAATGTGTTGACAAGACTACTATGCATCCCCACCAAGAAGTTCCTGTCAAAAAAGAAGTATTTTCGTAATTCCATTATGTCAGAAGCTAGAAAGACTGTGTTCAGCACTGCATGTGTAAGAGTAAAGTTCCATCCCTTTCCCCAGAGCAAAGGGCGTCTCTACACCTCGCTTCCATGGCAATCTCTTGTGGTGGAAAGCACATGAGCTTTTGAGTAAGACAAACCCGACTGAAACCCACGCCTTGTAGTCTACAACTAAGATAACTCTGGGTAACCCAACTTCTTTCAGTTTGTTCATACATACACACACACACATACACACACACACACACACACACGATAAAAAAAAAGTCTTCCTGGTTATAAATGACAAAAATCTAAATCACACTCACTTAAGCTAAATAAGTAGCTTATCTATTGGAAAACTATGAGAGAAGCTGAGACTCCAAAGGACAGCTGATAATGGGAGTTAGCGCCCAGAGAGCAACTTAAAATTCAAGGACTAAAACCAAAATCTCACTGCTGACAATACTCTTTTCTCTAACTCACTCTCTCTCATCTTTACTTCTTTTTCTGTGTTGGTTTTCCTCATTCCCTCTGTGTAGAGCCGTCCTGTCCAATATGGCAACCATTAACCAAATGTAGCTGTGGTGCATTCCAAATGGGAAAAGTCAAAATCGAGAGATAGTACAAAGTAAAACACACACCAGACTTCAAATACTTAGTACCAAAAAAAATCTATCTATATGTATACACATATATCTAAGATCTCATTAATAATTTTAATTTTGATTATATATTAAAATACTCTGGATATCAGTTCAATAAAACATTATTAAAACTAATTTCACCTATTTCTTCTTAGTTCTTTTAATGTGACTACTAGAAATCACAGGTGGCTCACATTATATCTCTCCTGAGCGGTGCTGATCTAGAAGCTTTCCCACATGGTGAGGAACATGGCTGCCTACAGTTATGGACTCGATTTACCCCAGCCTACAAACATCACAACACAGAACAAGTTTTTCCCTTCATACTTCAATTTTCAAATGTTGTAGGGAAGACTCTGACTGGGCCATGACGTACCCCTTGGACTAATCCCTTCCAGGCAGAAGAGGAACTGTAATGTACAGCCCTATTAGAATCACAGGGATGGCACAGGGCAAAGAAGATGAACGTGGAATACTATTACAAGAAGAAGGGGAAGAGAGATGCCAGGCAGACAACAACAGATATCCACTATGCCACCTCGTACAGCATGAGGATTAAATGTGAACTCATGTATAACTGCCCTATCAGTGGCAACACTGGTACCAAAAGCCCTCCCTAAATGCTAGCTGTAACATTAAGCCACACACCCTTTGAATAAATAGGTGGCTCTGAGTCATCACAGGAAATGGCAAATACATAAAAGGGTAGAAGCACTCTGGATCTCTCCATTTGAGTATTCATCAAATGCACCTAAACCAACCACAGTTTGTACTGAAACCCTAGAAGCTGGCAGCTTATGAGTAGAATTGATTTTAAAGAGGAATTGGTAATGATCCCAGGTTTACTCTACATTGGTAGGACCTGATAACACTTTGTTAGTACAATTAACATGACTGAGAATGCAGAAGTTTTATGAAACACATTTATAGTATGCTATGAACCCGTAAGAAATACAACAGGCTAGAGAGCCGATAGTAGCAATCCTCAGATATTTTGGTCTCAGGACCTTCTTTTCACAAGTACCAAGAACTCCAAAGAGCTCTTGCTTATGTGTGTTTATTTTGATACTTAGTGTATCAGAAATTAAAACAGATTTTTTAAAAACAGCCTTATTGCAGTTTTATCATATGCTTTTTTCTAGAAATTCTGTAGTTTTTAGGTTTTACATTTAAATTGATTCACCTGGAGCTAAATTTTGTATGGTTCGAAGGTACGGATTGAAGTTCCTTTTTCGTATAGATGTTTAATTGTTCTGGCACCATTTGTTGGAAAGATCATTCTTTTTCTTCTGAATTGTCTTTCCACGTTCGTCAAAAATCAGTTGTCTATGCAAGTGTGAGTCTATTTCTGGCTACTCTACTCTGTTACATTGATCTGTACTGATCTATTTGCCTTTTTAAAAGCATCACCACACTGTCTTAATTACTGCAGCTTTTGCGTAAATCTTGAAATCAAGCAGTTTAAGTCCTCCAATTTCGTTGTTCTTTTTCAAACTGTTTGGCTATTCTAGGCCCTTCCTATTCCTAAATAAATTTTAGAATCAGATTGTTTTAAAAAAGGAAAAGCCAGCTGGGTTTTAACCTGCTAGGATTGGGTCTGATCTATATATCCATTTAGGAAGAACTGATACCTTACAAGGTTTGAACCTTCTAACATATGAACATGGCACATCGATTAGTTAAGGTCTTCTTTAGTTTCTCTCAGCAAGGCTTTATAGATTGGGTTTTTTGTTAAAGATGGTACTTTTTTATTTCAAGTTTTTATTTAAATTCTAGTTAGTTAACATATATGGTAAAATTGGTTTCGGGTGTAGAGTTTAGTGATTCATCATTTAAATACAACACCCAGTGTTCATCGAAACAAGTGCCCTCCTTAATACCCATTACCCATTTAGCCCATCCACCACCCACCTCCCTCCATTAATCCTCTGTTCTTTATAGTTAAGAGCCTCTTATGGTTTGCTTCCCTCTCTCCCTTTTTTTTCCCCTTCCCCTACATTCATCCTTTTTTTTTTTAATTCCACATATGAATGAAATCACATGGTATTTGTCTTTTTCTGACTGACTGATTAGCATATAGGTCTTTCCTATCTTTTGATTTATCCCTAAGTATTTCCAATTTATGATGCTATTATAAATAATATTTTTAAAATTCCAACTACAAATTATTTGTTGTTAGCATATAAAAATACAACTGATTTTTTGTATATTGATCTTGTATCCCGTAACTTTAAAAAATTCACTTATTGGGATACCTGGGTGGCTCAAGTGGTTAAACATCTGCCTTTGGCTCGGTACTGATTCTGGGGCCCTAAGATCAAGCCCTGCCTGCATCAGCCTCCCTGCTCAGGAGGGAGCCTGCTTTTCCCTCTCTCTTTGTCCCTCCCCCTGCTTGCTCTCTCCAGCATGTGCACTCTCTCTAGAATAAATAAACTCTTTTTTTTTTTTTAATTCACTTGTTATGTACTACAGCTTTTCTGTAGATTCCTTGGGCTTTTCTATATAAATAATCATTCCACCTGTGAATAAAAACATTTTTGCTTCTTCCTTTCCACTCAGAGTGCCTCTTATTCCTTTTTCTTGCCTTATTGCATTGGCCAGAACCTCTAGTATTGAACAGAATTGAAGAAAGTAAACATCTACTAACCTACCAGCTATTAATCTTAGGGAGAAAGCAAGCACTTCAGTTACACACGTGAAAACTTCAGCAAGTCTGAAACATGGGCTTTAATACTGTTTCAAATCCTTTGGACCCTATCAGCTCACTTTCCCAGTCATGTTATATATTGTCTCCTGGCAGATTTCTCTTCCTAAATACAATCCCAATCACAATACTACTAAAAACAACCATTAAACTTCTTAGCTGAATTTAAATTTAAGGCTCTATCTGTATTGTTGTATCTTTAAAATGCCTTTCCTTACTTATCTCCCACAACTTTGGACACATGTTCCAGGACTTAGACAAATTGGACTGCTCTGTTTTTCTCCAAATGTGCTACTGTTGTGAGCTGAAATCAGTCTCCAGCTTCTATCAATACTAACAATCTTTCAGGGCCCATCCCAAATGTCACCTCTTTCCTAACCAGATGTGATCTCTCACCAACTCTCTAAAAGAACCATGTACTTCTCTCGTAGTAGTTAATTCACTACGAATTGCATTACTGTTGTCTATGAAGTCATCCTATGCCCCTAAACAGACTTTACTTTTATTCTGAAAATGGATTCATGAGGACAGGTGACAGTGATAAACCAACTCCTTCAGATGCCAAGCGGTACCTTTATGATGTGAGTGGAGAAAAATCCGTCATAGAGAAAAGCAACTCCAGATTTAAAGTAACAGTCACACTCCATAATCCCTGTGCTACGTGGTTCCGATGTGGTTAAAGGCGGTGACACCTCCCCCATATCCAGGCAAATTCAAAAACACATGATGGAATGAGTCTATACTTTGCCTTAAAAAAAAAAAAACCAACTGCATATAAAACAGGATGAACAAAACAAAAAGGTCTGGGTTTTTTACAAACTCGATAAATACTAACTAATGGTGACGCCTTCTAATGGAACACTGGCCTGATCAATCCTATCTGAAGTTCTGTGCTTATTTCTGGGCACCACAGTTTAAGAGAGATGCTGGCAATCTGGAACATTTCCTGAAGAGAAGCATGAGGATAGAGAAGGATTTAGAACTTACAATATATACTGAAAGTGTAAATGCCTAGCCTATATAGAAGAAGAGACTCTCTAGGTGAAAACACAAGTGATTCTGCTACAACATGATATATTCATTCCTTTAAAAAAAAGTAAACCTGCATTCTAGTAAATTACATATAAAGAATAAGAGGTTGAGGAGAAAAATATAGTAAAGTTAGACTTTACCTTACAGTTACCTGTGTAACTTTGTAACCACAGCATTGACAAAAACCAAACTCCAGGTGTATGGCAAAAGTGAGCCAAGTGGAAGGACATGGAGTGAATGGACCTTGTGTGCCACGCCACATCCCTCCAGAGCTTGCTGTGTTCGTCGGTATTTTGGATTCAGCGGCTGTTATCTATGGTCAGAATAGTAACCTGATGGGAAAAGTCAACCAAAAACCATGGCAGCTTTTGTATTATACTGACACGCTTCCACTACCAATCATGTACCAATTCATGGTACTGAAGCTCTGTGGCAGAAGAGACTATACTTGAAGGATTAGCACCACATACGGGGACAGGGGAGCGGAGCAGGTCGACTGATGATCATTGGAGATACATCTATATTCTACAGTTCTAATTTAGAAAACAAAAACACGAGCACAGCATAAAAATAGAGGCAAAATAAAACTATAAAAGGACATCCAAAAAGAAAGGAAATTCACAGAAGCCACCTGTGATTGTCAGAATTACGACAAATTATATCTAGAAATCTGGGGCAGGGGTAAATTTGGGTTTCGAATTCTAGATGGGGAAAATCAGGAGAGAGGAAAAGAGAAGCCACAAATATAATTTATCCTACTTTCAGTGGGATACTTACTTTCTTCCTAGTCCACAATAAATTCAATACTTTGAAATACAAATTAAATGACTCAATAAAATCAAAATCACTTCTATTCTGCATCTACTCCAAACTCAGACATACATTAAGTACCATTTTATACATTATCTCATTAATATCCCCCAAAACTTGGTGGGTGTGCATAGCCTGACCATGTTTTAGCAGGGACTTTAAGACTTGAAAAAGAGGTTAGTAAATTATATGTTATGAACAGATTATTTAAAAATAAAAGAGACGATGGAATAAAGGAAGGAAGAAAACAAGGAAGGAAACAGAGAAGAAGGAAAAGAGGGAGAAGGTTTTCAATCATGCTGAGGACACTAGAAAAATACACACGAAGGGACCACAGTATTAAAAGCCACTCATCCTCATTGAACCAAATCCCTTTACTTATCTTTCCATGATGTCCCCAGTGCTTGTGAAGAAACAGTCCCCTCCATAGTCTAGAAAAGGGATTGGCAAACAACTGCCAAGGGCCCAAACCCAGCCCGGTGCCTGTTTTTGAAAATAAAGTTTTATTGGAACCCAGCCACACTCATTCATTCACATATTGTCTGTAGCTGCTTTCATGCTGTGACAGCAGAACTGAGTAGTTGTGAAAGAGACCATATGGCCTGCAAGCCGAAAATTTTACTATCTTGCCCTTTAGAGAAGACGTCTGGGGCCCCTGATTTAGAGTGTATTTTTCTCTAAGCCCTGCTTCTCTCTCTAGAGGAGGGAGGTGCAACAAGGACAATGAACAAAAGCACCCAGGGGTCCCCGTTCCCTGCAGAATAAGTTTTTAGACCATCTCACTGCTCCCTTTGTGATTAAGTCTTAAATGCTAAATTTGGCTCAAGGTTAGCAATGATCAATCCGACTTCTTATGAAAATACACAACACCCTACTTTAACAGCACTTTCTTCCAGGTACACACTCCCCCTTTTACGAAAGTATGCCCATTCCTATTTGACTAGACAGAAACTATTTCCTTTGAGATAAGATGAGGGTTCCCCGTGAATTCTTTATGGTCTTTCAAGCAGCAGACAACTGTTTTGCTTTAAAACCAGATTTCACAAGAATGAGTTAAAGCAATCTTTATTTCTAAAAGTGTGACTTTTTTGTGGATCCAAAAAATTCCCTAAACTAAAGGTCTCAAAATCTGAGGCATCATTTAATCTGTGGTTTAGAGAAAAATTTTTGTGAGGTCAGTCCTTGAATTTATAGTCATTTGTCAGGATCAGAAAGTTTTTTAATGTTTGCTATCTTATGCGTGCTGAGAAATGACTTTAATCAATATATATCACCCAAACTAGGGGCTGGATGTCAAATAAAGAGAATATTTGGGGGAAGATTATCAGTTTCCTTCCCAGCAAACACGTAAAACTAAGTGGACTTTCAAACAATTCCAAATGATAAAGGACAATGCAAAAATTCATCCAAAAAAAAAAAAAATTCCAGGGAAATTAATCAGCCTAATTCTCTTTTTCTGGGTTCAGAGAATGCAAAATCTTCTCCCGTTCCTAAGGGAAGGTGAAAAGAATGATAAATTTCAAAACTGCAAATTTACTCAAACTCAATCTTTGATGATAAACTCACAAAATGTGACTGTCACACACACATCATTACCTCTTTTCCCTGACTATATAAAAGAACCAGAACACTTGAAATGGGTTTCCCCAGCAACATTCCCTTTAAACTTTTTATTTTTTTTTTAATTTATTTATTTGTCAGAGAGAGAGGGAGAGAGAGAGTGCGAGCACAGGCAGACAGAGTGGCAGGCAGAGGCAGAGGGAGAGGCAGGCTCCCTGCCGAGCAAGGAGCCCTACGCGGGACTCGATCCCAGGACGCTGGGATCATGACCTGAGCCAAAGGCAGCCGCTCAACCAACTGAGCCACCCAGGTGTCCCTCCCTTTAAACTTTTTAAAGACAAAACACCAGTAAGATTATCATGTTCAAGTCTGTCACGAATTAAAGCTATTTCTTGAAAAGCCTTCTCTATGACTGTTTTTGGCCAGTGTGCTACATCTCCATTGTTCTTCTTAACAATTTCATTTAATCATTTCAGTTTTTCAAGTTTCCATCCCATTTCCACAACTCATTTTGTCAAATACCCACTGAGTAAGTTTTCTCCTCACCTATGTCCTCATGAACACCAACAATCTGGTCTCTCCCTGACCATTACACAGAAATGTTTCCTATTCTCACCATCCCTATGGCTCTAGCCAAGTCAAATGTTTCCCCTCCCCTCCCCAGCCTATTCTTGCTCATTCAATGGCATTTGAGCATTGCCTTCTTCAATAAAATTTTAAAATCTTTGGCTTACACGACTGTGCTCCTGAAGTCCTTCTATCTAGATGACAACTCTCTTCCATTGGGTCCTCCAAGTTCAGGCCTTGGCTCTCCCAATAGCTATATGTTACACTTAATACTTCCTCATCTTGGTTTCATGATCCTCTTCTTCTCCACTTGGATCACTTAGCTCCTCTCTGGTCCCAGCTGCCAATAATTAAGACTAGATACTCTGTCAACAGCTCCAAGTAAATACTTAATGGTCTTGGGCAAGTAACTGGAACTTCTTTGGGCTTCACTCTTATGTCAATTAAGTAAATTCTCTAGGAAAAGATTAAAGAGTAGGGGCTTCAGAGCTGTGAGGGGGAACATAAGCAAAGTGACAGCACTGGGAATTCTCACAGTATTGGCAGGACAATGAGGAGAACTGCCCATTTCAGATTATTAGCACAGGTTGGGGAACAGTAGAAAACAGCACTGAATGCATGGATGGGTAGGCTCTGGAAGCAGGATCCAAGAAGAAACCATTATTTGTTTCAAGAGAAGATTAAAGGAGACTACTCTAGCAGTAATACTGCAGAGAAATTGGACAAGGGAGGGCGGGAAGCCAAGGAAATGAAATAGGAAACTATTACCATGATAATCCAGGTGTGAAGAGATTAAGACTACCTGCTTAATGAAGTCTGAAATCATTCTTCAAGCACTCGAGATCTTTCCAAGTCATCTTTCCAGCTTTCTCTCTCATTATGCTCTGCAAGAAATTTCTTTTCCAGTCTAGATTACTCCCTGCACCCTGAATCCAGTACGCCCACAGTCCCACCACGAATGACTCAATCGGCCACACCTTAGCCGTCCCTCTTCCCTTTCCAGTCTTCAAAAGCTAGGCCTCTTTAGGGGTCTAGTTTATGCCTAAACTTGATCACAAAGTCTTCTCGAACCATTCCAATTCTTCACAATCTGTACATTTTTAAAGGCCTACAATTATTCTTATATTCCTTTTTTTTTCTTTCTTTCTTTTCTTTTTTGCCTGTCTAATCCTCAACAGATTACAGGATCACTTTAAATCAAAATCAATACATCAAAATCGATACTTCTACACAGTAGTACTGCAGTGAAGAACCAAGTCAAGCCAATATGATCAGGGTCAGAGTTAGAGGATGGATGGATGGATGGATGGATGGATGGATGGATGGATGGATGGATAATTAGATACATATAGACATAAAAAGGCAGACAGACAGATAGGAAGGATGAAAACAAGCCTGTTCTGTACACTCTGTCACAGCTATAAATAGCTAAAGATACTGGGGCAGAGGGAAGGGGGATTCTGGAGCTACCTCAGTCCAAGGTTCTCCTTCTGTCATCCACTGGGTCACACTAAGATTCTCCCTCAACATCACTCTACAGTGTAAGTCATGGAAAGACAAGAAGGGTCTGGATCCCATCTCTGCCCCCGCACTAACTTCTCAGCCTCTAACTGCCCCAGTGACATCCCTGTCTCCGAGAGGAACCGACCTCCTCACTTCAGTTAAAACAAAATGACTCATGTATGAACACAATTAGCTCTCCTACAGTGGCAGGGAGTTTCGGCATCCCTTCACATTTCCAACCATCCTGACTGAGAATTACACACCACAAAAGGCTGTCTTCAGCTCCCCCACATTGCTTTCACCTCTTTGCCACTGTCACCCCTTGATTCCATTCTGACTACCTTCTCTCTTCCTTGTGCTGTGTCTGGAGTCCCTGTGCACTGCACCTCCCACTTTTACCTAATTCGGTGACATCCACGTCACTCTCTTCCTTTGTCCTACCCATTGCAGGGCTCCCAGAGCATATCACCACGTCACCTCTGAAAAACACTCTGGACAGATTTGCCTTGGAAAACAGATCACTGCAGCTCTCACTTGAGTATCCTTCCTCAATCTTGTTTCTTCTTTCTACTTCAGGACAGATCTAAGGAGCCCTAGCTTCCCACTCTAGATTCTAATCTAGCAATACAGTGTGTTTCCCGCTGCAGTGTGATGTGCTGGAAAGACCACTGGCTTTCGAGCCAAGGAATCCACCTCCAAATCCCAGCTCCACAAACCACTACCTGGATCCCTTACATCATGGTGCCTCCAGAGTCCTCCTCTAAAAACACGGAGGGAAAAAATTACCTTGCAGAGCTATTGAGAATATTGAAGGAGATAATGTATACAAAGCACCCAGTCCAGTTCCTACAAACAGTATGTATTCAATACCAATAGTTCCCTTTCCCCACCCCCACCCTTCTAAGCTCAGCACTGGCAGCCCCTTAATAAATGAGGCCAGAGGCACTAGAGCGGTTGCAGTCATGCCATCACTGTGCCAATAAATCCATTTACATCCGAGTTTACTGAGCCAAAGCAGAAATCCATAGCTTCTACTTAGAGCAGCAGTTCTTAACCCTGGGTGCACATCAGAATTACCCGGGGAACTTTTAAAATATCAGACTATTTGGGCTTTTACTGTCAAAGATTCCAATTTCATTGACCCGAGGTAGGACCAGGGTATCAGTGCAGCCCAACACGCAAACCACTGATGAAAATTAATGGGCATCTTCCAGAGTTAAATGGAACCCAGCACCCTTGGCACTTGTAGCCAACTGTTACAGGCTCCCCCCAGACAAGGCCATGCAGAATAGATGCAATCTTCCCAAATTTACTTTGGTTTCACAGACTCCTAAAATAATCTCAGGGAACCAAGCCACTTCGTATGGATCTCTATCCCTCAATACGACAGCAATCAAGGTGGAAAAGTAGCCAATAAACATGTAACAAAATTCTGGAGTGTCATACCTCCCAAAGGAAAACACAATACACACCTCAGGAGAAAATTTTAAAATATACTTTCTATGTCCTAGAACACCCGAAAATCTAGGCCTGAGCTGCTTTCTGCATGAAATTATACATGAGATGTGTTTCAGTTAGTGGCTCCAGTCATGAATTCACCACCCTTAGGAACAGAATGTGTATGTGGTGGTTAGCTTTGTTTCAACTTGTCAGGACTAAGCAACGCCCAGCTAGCTGGTAAAACATGATCTCTGGTTGTTCCTTTGAGGGTATTTCAGGAAGAGATTAGCATTTGAATCCATAGACTAAGTAAAGAAAATCACCAATGGGGATGGGCATCAACCACTCCTTGAGGGCCCAAACAGAACAAAAGGTTGAAGATGAATTCTCTCCGCCCCCTTTCTCTTCTCCACTTTTCCTTCTCCTCTCTTGAGCCAGGGAGTCCATTTTCTCTGCCCTTGAACAACAGAACTCCTGGTTCTCTCGCCTTTACACTCCATGCCTTGCACCAGTGCCTCCTCTCCTCCGGCGGTTCTCAGGCCTGTCCCAGTTCTCTAGCCTGCGGATGGAACACTGTGGACTTCTCGGCCGCCATAACCTTGGGAACCACTATTGTAAGAAATCTCCTCTTCTAGAGATTCAATTTTTTCTGTTGCTCTGGAGAACATTGACAAATACAGAATGGTTCCCTGGTTCCGAATCAGCATCTGCACGTCAGAAGGCAAAATGTTGAGTCAGCCCACCCACTGGTCTCATAGCCCAGCCATCAGTGCCCACCCTGGGCTGGGGGAATTGTACTTACGTGCCTGAGACAGTCTTCGGAACACCCTTCCGCAGCCCACCTGGCTTACCAGGCTGCCCTGGCTCGGGGGCATTCTGTTTGGCCAGCAGAGTTATAAAAAAATATGTACCCATGGCCATCACTTCAAAAGCAGCCATTTTTTCATATGAATAAACCCCTGAGATTGCAGTCTCCCTTAAGTGACATCTGCAAACGTGGCACCACGAGGCCCCTACTGTCCGGTGGACCGCCACTGCGCAGGTGTGGAGCAGCGGCTGCTCTAGCTGAAGCTCCGGGCGGCTGGCTCCCTGCAGCTCTCCCCGCCTCCTGCGCTAGTTCAGCCACCAGATGCCCTCCTTCCCCAGACCTGCCTGGCCCTGTGAGTAGCCGAGGCTGTTAAGGCCCGTGCAACCTGGGAGGCAGCTCCTACGCGAGATAACCTCAGCACCCAAGTCATCTTATCCGGGCTCGTCTTATACGTGCTCATCCGGGTTAATGACCTTCTTGGGCCATGCATGATTCCACTCTGGATATGGGCCATGCATGATTCCACTCTGGATATCTCCCTGACACTCTCTGCCTGTCCTGGGCCCCTGAACCTATCCGGATAACTGGACCTGATAATTCCTGTCTTCTGCCTCTGTTTGACACAAAGACCTGTGTGCCACGACCCTGCCCTGAGTGTGCCCTGCCTGACCAGTGTAGCCATGGCGGCTTCTGAGGAAGGATGAGAAGGCTAAGGACCTCATCTCCTGACCCACATGGCCAACTTTGGCTTTTTCACCTTCAATTCATTTCCATACTGTGTCATGATTCAGACACCACGGGGGGACTAAACTGCAGCCAGTAGTCCTTCAGACCACATGAAGTGAAATGATGCCAAGAAGATTCCCATAGAAACTAGAAGTCCAAGTTCTTCAGTCATAGTAAACCAGTTACGGTCCTACCTCTGGACTGGGCTAGGGTGTCATGGTACCAAGTGTGAGGACACGCTAGCAACTATCAGACTACTTCTATAAAATGAATTTTTAGGGGTGCCTGGGTGACTCAGTCGGTTAAACGCCTGCCTTCAGCTCAGGTCATGATCTCAGGGTCCTGGGATCGAGGCCCACATTGGGTTTCTTGCTCAGCAGAGAGCCTGCCTCTCCCTGTGCCCCTCTCCCACCTTGTACTCTTTTTTGCTCTCTCAAATAAATAAAATCTTAATGTCCCCCCAAAATGTATATTATGATCCTTAATCCCCAAGGTGACAGTATTTGGAGGAGGGGCCTTTGGGAAGTAACCAGGTCTTGTGACTGGAGCCCTCGTGATGGGATTGGCAGCATTTTAAGAAGAGACTTGATAGAGAAGCTCTCTCTCTTGGCCGTGCGAGGATACAGTGAGGAAATGGCTGTCTACAACCTATGAAGCAGGCCCTCACCACACAGTGAATCCACTGGTGACTCGATCTGAGACTTCCCAGCTTTCAGAAATGTGGGAAATAAATATTTGTTGTTTAAGCCACCCAGTCTATGGTGTTTTTTGTTAGAGCAGTTGGACCAAGACAATTATATAAACAATATGGTTTTATCAAACAAAGAAAAGTTATTAGCACTGATATTTTTTAAAGGTTATGTTTGTCACATCTACTATCAGCAGGAAATGATTACTATCTTGCCCTCTTGTGCCGTGAGACCCTGCAATTTTCCTGGGTATTTCTATATGACACTACCGACAGGGGTCCTAACTATAAAATTTTGACTATATTCTGAATAAACTGGCTTATTCTTTTAAGAGGTTACTTCACACACATACCATGTTTACAAGTTAAGCTTCTCCTCTCCCAAAACACTATATTCCAAGTTTCTGAGTACTTCTTGCTCAGATGATAAATTTTAATAGACAACTAGAACTTTTCCTTACTTATCTCACTATGGAGTATGCTTTTCCTGAAGTTAAAAAAAAAAGGGGGGAGGCTTTCCCAGCATCATATACTCAGGTTTAATAATTCTCAGAATAAGAATAAAGACAAGAATATATATGTCAATTTTCACCACATCCTGAAGAAAATCAAGGGCAGCATCTTCTAATGACATATGATTCAGCCTCATGACTAGTTCTTTAAGAAAAAGCAATCTTTCTCTGGTTTAGTAACTGTAGTGAATCTTACACTTTTGTCCTTTCAGTAATCCCCCCTTTATCCTGGGGATCACAACTTCTCACATGAACCTACCACTTGAGAAGGGCAAGGGTGCAGACCTGGCCCAAGTGGGACAGACCCGGGAAAGCTGATCTATGCCTATCTGTAGACTGTTCAACTATGGGATCTGTTTCCTGCTATATGGACTATGGAAATAGAGGATTTGAGCTACATTTTCCATTTCATTTATAGTAGTTTGTGCTGGATTTCCACCACCCACAAATAAAGAATCCTAACTAATACAAAAGTTATTTTTTTGTTTTACTGACTGAGTTCTTATGTAAATGATTTATCTAACCTACTGACGCACCTCATCTAAGAATAAAATTGAGACACTGAAGTCAGGACTCACTTTCAGAATAAACTCACTCCATCCCATGTAAGCACCATATATGCCTAAAGCGTAGTATTAAGTAAAATCCTATCACTGAATACTAAGTGACTTTGTCATTCTAACATCAAAAAATTCTATTAGTGGCTAAAAGATGTACGCTTGGAAATATAAACTTGTAAGTGGATGATGACTTCACGGTGGTATAATGACATCACTGTAGCAAATCTAATGACATCACTGTAGCAAATCAGGATGCGGTCAACTCCCTGCTATTCCAATTCACCTTTCATTTCTTTGGGAAGGCAACGTAAAACTACACTGAAACTGGCGAACAGTGTCCTCATCCTAGGAATCTGAAGAGTTTATTCTGGGACTCAGACTATCCATAGCAGCCTGATAATCAGATTAGAAGCATCCACATGCTAATAATATGTAAACCAGCTCCTAAGGCAAACTTGGTTTTCAGAGTAGTACAGCCAAATGTTAAATGGTTATGAAACAACCAACTTTAGGAACTTAGATCTTAAAATTTTCAACAAGTATTTTGGATTCCTTCAGGGATGCAGGTATTTTTTTTTTTCCTGGCTGTTTTGTGCTATACAACAGTTTCTTTTTTTGTTTGTCTGCCTTGTTGCTTTACTCTCTCTGCACAGACTAAAGGTGCAGAAAGATATCAGTGCTGCAATGTAGGCATTTCACCTACAGTAGAAATGTCATTTTGTCGTACTTTGGGGTGTATGGGGAGGGGACACTTTCCCATTTTGCCAAATAGGTTCCACTTTTTTTCCTGTCTGACCGGCAAGGTAAGTAAGGACATAATAATATAAAGTCAGAACTCTTAGAACAGAAAATATAGAAATTTGATTTTGAAGATAAAAAAATTAGATTATAATCCAAGAAGGATTTTTTTTCCTTTGACCTTCAAGAACATGAGCAGAGGCAGGTTCAAATAAGATAACCGTTCAAACTGCTAAGGCCCAACGAATCAAAACAAAGATACTGTAACTGTAAATTTATGGATTAAAGTGATTATACAAACAATGTACTCTTATATACTACTGAATTTGGTTTTAAATGAACTGAAATCGAGTTTTAACTGGAATACACGGAGGTCAATGAGTCTGCGATCTAAGGGTTACCAAAGAGACTGCTTGCCACTCTAATAGAGCATAATAATTGCTAAAACCAAATTAATTATGCTTGGTAATCACAGATCTCATATGTATATTTTCCACAACAGGAGGGTGGAGAAACTAACATAAATTGCTGACTTCCATTCTCACTTGCACTTCATAACCCTTGGATACGGAGTGGAAAACTAGTCAACCAGAAACTAAAAATGAAAGTTTAATGAGGCACAAAATCCCATGTTTTATTTAAGGGAAAAGAAAACAATTTCCCCACCTTGAGTGGAATGTATAAGAAAAAGTGTTCCCGAATCTCTTCTACAGTCTATAGTTTATATTCCACCAGACCATACTTGCAATCATTATCAGGATTAATATCTGGGGCACCTGGGTGGCTCAGCTAGTTGAACACCTGCTTTCGGCTCAAGTCATGATCCCAGGGTCCCAGGATGGAGCCCCGCATCGGGCTCCCCGCTCAACAGATGGGGAGTCTGCTTCTCCCTCTCCCTCTACCACTCTCCCTGCTCATTCTCTCTCTCACTCTCTCTCTCTCTCAAACAAATAGATAAAATCTTAAAAAAAAAAAATAAGATTAGTATCTAATATTATGTGTAACTACTACAACATACAGGAAAACTTATACGAGGTTGGTTTTTTTTTTTTAAAGATTTTATTTGTTTATTTGACAGATCACAAGTAGGCAGAGAGGCAGATAGAGATGGCGGGGGGGGGGGGAAGCAGGCTCCCCGCTGAGCAGAGAGCCCGATGTGGGGCTCGATCCCAGGACCCTGAGATCATGACCTGAGCCGAAGGCAGAGGCTTGACCCACTGAGCCACCCAGGCGCCCTTGTACAAGGTTTCTATCTTCTCTCTAGACGGTCATAAATACCATTGACGCTCTGAACAACATCAAATTAGGAAGGCAGAAACTCTTCTTACACTAGACTAAAGCTATATGACTACAGGTTGAAATACGGGGCGGAAGACAGCTAACCGTAGCTTAAATCACAACCAAAATCCTAATTTGTGATGGACCCAGGCCTCACGTTCAGAACCTGCTCCCTGGTCCACGTGGTTTTCCTTCACACTAACCGGAGCCTAGTCACCTGGAATGTGCCTCCTCTGTGCAAAGCATCTTCCGACCCCGCCCCAAGGTGGCTGCTCTCCCAGCCACACCTTGCCTGCATCACATTTTTTTTTTAAAGATTTTATTTATTTATTTGACAGAGATTACAAGTAGGCAGAGAGGCAGAGAGAGAGAGCTGAGCAGAGAGCCCGATGTGGGGCTCGATCCCAGGACCCTGGGATCATGACCTGAGCCGAAGGCAGAGGCTTTA
The DNA here is from genome assembly GCA_004024625.1 of Mellivora capensis. Classification (NCBI taxonomy): domain Eukaryota; kingdom Metazoa; phylum Chordata; class Mammalia; order Carnivora; family Mustelidae; genus Mellivora; species Mellivora capensis. The sequence continues at coordinate 237,743 of PISX010000152.1, read as the reverse complement.
ACCCACTGAGCCACCCAGGCGCCCCCCTGCATCACATTTTAAACAGCGCCATACACACTGGTCCAAACAGATTCTCAACAGACCAGCTGTGAAGGCGCCGGAGATGAACTGCTGACACAAATAAGGAAAACGAGAGCCCTTTAGCACAGCAGACAGAATGCCTATTACATAATTTCCATGAGAGTCTCTCCTCCCAGTAAGATTACTAATAGTGACTTTCCCCCAAATTTAGTTTACTTACACTAATTTTACCTTACAAGGAAAATTCACTTTGAAATTACTTGTAGGACTACTATTTTTCAATAACAAATTCAGTGAATCCTCATATAATAAATACTTTCAATAAATTCATTGCCTGAAAGAGATGCTGGCAAGCCAATCATACAAATATTCGAAGTTAAATTACTTTAAAAGCTCATTTACATTTAAATAATTACATTTAAAAGCTCATATGTGATAGCACATATTTTTACCTTGAGAAGGTATGTGGGAATGTTGCTGAAATCCACTGGCAACTTCAAAAGGAAACGAGCTGAAAATTCACCAGTCTGTAGGACAAAAGGTATAATAATAAGATTAAAATAAGAAATTGATTGTGAAGTGACAATTATAGCCAAGGCCACAAGTTCAACCTGTTCAAACTGGAGGCATTTTCAATTTGGGTTTCCTAACATTAGCAAGAAAAGAAGGTTGGAAAGCAGGGAAAGATCAAAAAGAATTCTTGAATTATTAGCTACTAAAAGCATAATTAGAATTTTTAAATCTGCATTTTCAATGGGCAATAAAATTATAATGTCATATTACCTTTTCGGTTTTTTTAAGTGTAAAAAGAATACATGAATGCATGATTTTTTTTTTAATCTAAGCAATAGAGACAGACCTTTCCCTTTGATTCATTTCTTTTTTAAAGCACTCAGACCATAAGATTTATAACCCACAGGCGACTGACTTATATCACTATCCTTTACAGTGTGTCTAGAAGTACATACAAAGGTCAAACTTCTGCCCAGATAAAGCAGTTTATCAGTAGGTATCCCAAATAAGATTCTAATTTCTTGAACAATCTATTAACATCATTATCACCAACTAATATTTTTCAGTAATTCTATGAACTAGTCTCCATAGGAAAGATGTACAAAGGTTTAGAGATTTAAAACACTTAAGCCTAAATAATGACTTCTATGTTCTTTTTAAAGGGGGGAAAAAAAACTTATGTGAAAGAAAAAAATCTTCCTCTCATTTTACTATGATGGGAAATCATCAAGTTTTTGTTTTGTTTTGTTTTGTTTTGTTTATGATGGGCATTGCTAAGGCATCACACTGCTTTTTAAAAAACCTTTGTCAGAGTGTAGAGAAGGGGCCTTCTGGTTGGGCCATCACACACCCAGGGGTTCCAAGGAACCTCTGCAAAGGCCACAGAGCAGGGTGCGGAGCTGGTGGGATCCTGGGTCTTCCAACCTCTCTCACAACCAAGCCTGCAGTTCAGCTTGGGATTCTGACACCCTGGGTTTCCCTAGGACATGCTGTTTGAACAAAGAACTTCGGGATCTCTATCATTTTTATATTTGGGGAACACTGAAGAGCTCCCAGTAACTCCACTGCCTTCTCCCCTTAAAAAAAAAACAACAAGCACTCCAAACTCCTACAACACATGCTTCAACACAGCCAGCATTTACAAATATTTTTTTCTGGCTCGGTGGACGAAGGCACATAAGCATACCTACACACCTCTTAGAGAAGATTCCACACCCATCACCACGCCTTTCTACAAATACCCTAACAACTGGCCGCCATTTTTAAACTCTGACCTAAAACCCCAAAAAAGCAAAGAGAAATATAAACCTTGAGCTCAAAAGATAAAACTGGTAACTACCATCTGCACGGTGGTTCGTCGTTTGACTGCTTACAACATCTTTCAACTTGCATCGACCTTTGGCTAAGGACGGAGCACTTCCTCAATGCCACAAGCCTAACCCCATGACACGAAAAGCAGAAATGAGAGCAGTGAATGGACAGACTCAACGCTGAGGCAAGCCAGACAAACTCACAGAAGACACTGGGCTACCAGAAATGCCCGTGGTGAGAAACAGGAGGAGTCACGGGAGCTGGGCACGCTAACACACGTGCGGGCTACTGGAAAGATTAGTCAGGAGCCACCTAGGGATCTACAAACAGCTCACCACGGCAGTGGGGAGGGGAAGGCTTGTGAAAGAGCCTAATAAAATTCTCACATTCTATTACAGTCCGAAATTACTAGAAAGGTACAGTTTGGGCGTTTTGTTAAGCTCCGAGAGTACTCTACAACTAACACTGCCTATTGAGTGTGATTCTTTGGACCCAAGTATGGGGCTCATATACTGACAGAGGTGAGTATAGGGACAACATAAAGCACTACAGAATGATATGGGAGCTTATGAGAGGGGCATCCAGCCCGGTGGGAAATTGGGAGGTGTGGGAAGAACAGAAGGGTCTTCCCTCAGTGCTGGTACAGTGCTACAGAGGAAGGGACATTCATCAAAGAAGACAATTCCCAACCACTGTCCCCACTCTCCCTCCTATATAGTCAATTTTTCCCTCTTTATCCACTCACTCCTATCAGTATGCAAACATCATTTTAAAAGTCCTTACCAAAAAAATATTGTTTTAATAAAATAAAAAGTCTTTCTTAATTTCCTACCTTTCTTCAGGTCCCATCTCATTTCTCTGTTCTACTTCACAATACAACCTCCTGTAAAGAACTGGTCTATATTTCTTCTTTTACTATTCTCTCTGGCACCTTCTCCTGTCAGCCATCTCCCCCCACCCACCAGTCAACCCCAGCAGCTTATCAAGGTCACCAATGACCTCCCCACAGCCAAATCCAACAGTCACTTCTCAGTGCTCATTTTATTACTTGTTCTCTCAGTAGTGTTTTGACATAGCTGATTATTTCTCCTTTCCTGGAACATTCTCCCCTTGGTTTCCAGGATCCCACTCTCTCTTGGTTTGACTTTACTTCACTAGCCCTCCCTACAGCCGCCCCAGCCGCTAACCACCACCACAGCTCAGCCTCCTCTCTCCCTTTCCTGACATTTCCCAGGTGACCTCATCTAGGCTCAAGATTTTCAATACCATTTATATGCTGACGATTCCCAAATGTTCTATCTCTGCCCAGACCTTTCCTTAACTTGTTTCATTTATCCAACCACCATGAACGAAACTAAACTCCTGATTTCCTTCCTTTGATAGTTAGTCTTCATTTTAGTAAACGGCAATTCCATTCTTCGAATCCCTCAGGCCAAGAACCTCAAAAGCATCCTTGACTCCTCTCTTTCCTACGTTCAAAGTGGTGGCAAATCCTGTCGAACCTACCTTCAAGATGGATCTTTAGTCCAACCACTTCTCATCACAGCACAACCACCTGATCTGAGTCACAGCTATCTCCAGCCTAGGCCGCTGCCATCACCCCCAGCTGCTTCATCTGGAAGCATCTTGTTCCCATCTCCATAGGCACAGCAACACTTTCAATACATCAGTCAGATTAGGATCCTCCTTTGCTGAAAACTCTCAAATGGTACAGTTTAGCTCCTTTATAGAATAATCTGACAAGGCAACAACTGAGCAGAGATGTGAAAGAGGTGAGGAAGAAAACCATGTGGAATGTGGAGGAAAAACATCCCAGGCAAAGAGAACACCAAGTGTAAAAAAGGTTGGTGTAGATATAGGCCTAGATGTTCAAGAAGGAGCAAACAAGCACTAACACCGATCAGAGGGGGCCCAGAAACCCTCTTTTCCTAACTGCTATAGGATGTACAATCACTCATAACAGTAGCAAACACTGAAATGAAGACCGCACCTACATGGAATGTTTGTTAAGTCACTCTTGGGGATATTGAGAGGTTTTTTTTTACAAGTACCAATGGGTTAGAAGAGGTTAGAGAAGGGAGTTGGTTGGATAGACAATAATAAATCAAACTCGATTCATCTTCATTTTCAATTTAGAGACACAAACCATCTACAATCAATAAACAGCCATTTCTAACTGGAATACAATGTCAATTGTTGAATTAAAATGGCAACCTCAAAACTCTCGTGTTAGACTCAATGTTCTACATTTTTTTTCTCTGAAAACAATAAAAGGAGTAAAATGTGGGATTTAAAAATTAAAACAAGCCTTGTACATATAAGGTAATGGGAAATATAATTACATATTTAGCACTTGGACTCATGTGAACTGCTAGTTATTTTGGTCCATGTACTACATTTTAGCTCTTTTGCCCTATTTTAGTTTGTACGATATATTTTTATTCTACTGGCTATTTTAGACCAACATTCCTTTAAAAACACTTAGACAATCTCTTCTTTATCCCCTCTCAAAATGTTGATCCTAGAACTAATATAAATTTATGTTTATTGGCAAAAGACTGATTTCTACAACTAAACTCATAATAAAAGGCAAGTTGATCCAAGGACTAATAGGAGGTTGTGTTTATCAGCAATGGACTGATTTATACAACCAGATGACATAATATAAGAAACTTAAGGCTGTGAAAGGAATTCAGTGCTCTGGAAACCACAGAAAGTGCTTTTTGATCTCCTACTTTCCAGCTGACTATACATTCTTTATTTTGGCAGTGAGAGAATAAAGAAAACTTAGCACTTGTTTCTAACAGTGTTGGAAACATTGGAAACTACGACTCAAGAATTCGGTTTTCAGTTCTGCCACTGATTTTCCTTGTGACCTGGAAGTAATCTCCTTCTGGGTAACTAAGTCAATGCTGATTTAAAACATGTCTTAATATAAAACTTAAGCTATAAATTACACAAGAAGCAAAACTAAGTGACAAATCCGTTCTGAGTTCTACCTCAGATGACTTCTTCTGTGTTTTTTATTTGAAGTTCCAACAGTTATTCAAGCAATTTATGGTCACTCTGTTGTAACGTCAAAGATTGCTTCCATAGCAATCTTTCCGGTAAGCTGAAAATGAGACATTTAGATGCAGCCAAGTGAACAGAATAATTTGATTTTTTTGTCAGTCCTTGGTCAAATCTTCTCTTGGAGAGATGCAGAAAATTATCTGACCTATGACTGTTAAAATGTCAGCCATTCTGCCAACTGCCTTAATGGCAATTTCCCCAGCTTAGCAATAAATATGTGCATCCTTCCTTTTTTTCAAGTTATAGTACATTGGCAAGTAACTTAAACTAACAAGACTCTGAGTTTTGGCAGTTTATGAGGTCTGAGCTTTTCTTCTGGTAACAGCAGCTGTGTCACATGACAGGCACTGACAGGTAGACATCTCGTGCAGAATGGGTTCCAAACCCAGGTTGCTCGATAAAGGGAAATTTCACTTTCTTCTCAACAAACAAGCTGTCATCTGAAACTGACTGCTTCTACCACTTGGATAGCTATAAGTGAAGAAACACTCAAGAATGACTACAACTTTAACAGGGTGACAGTCGGATAAGGGTGATTCTTCAAGTGGACTCTGACAACCAACAGCCCAAGTCTACACATTATTCCTTGGCAAATGCGTAATTACCCATTACATATGAAAAGGAAAGCCAAAATCAGTCTAACCAGGATTTCACAACATCTCACACTTTACAAAATGTTTTCTAATGTTACATTATTTATTTATCCCAAATCCCTGTTTCATATATATAATTCCCTTAAACCTATTTCAGAAATGAGAAAACTTAGTCCTAGAACAGTCAAGGAACTTGACCACAGCCATTGAGAGAGCAATAAAGAATCAGAGGTGAACTTCAAGACTCAAGATCCATTTACCCTTTTCATTTGTATGGATTAAGGGCCTAAAATGTGTCTGTCAGGCCCTAAGCATGGCATTGTAAATATAATGAGCAATAGAAACACGGCCCCTGCCCTCTTGGGGCTTATCATCTAGTGGGTAAGTCAGCCATTAATCAAAATAGTGCTCCTATAAGTTACAACCTGTGAAAAATCTATGCAAGAAAGAGCAAAGTGCTCTGATGGTTCAGGAAGATTGGACCTATCTAGGCTTTGGGGTTCACTACTTTGTGGGAACTCACAGAAAGCCAAGTCTTAAGACCATGTGGAAAAATAAACAATTAATACCAGCCAGGAAAACTTCAAAGTAGCAAAGCAATGAGAGGGGGTTAGCTACACTGGATAATAAAGATACAGAAATTACAGGATGGTAATACTGGTATTAAATCAATAAACAGAATGGTAAGTCCAGAAATAGGGCCAAATACATTTAGTGTATGATTGATGATGTGAGACAACTGCATCGCCATCTAGGAATAAAGTCAGATCCACATTTCACATCATATATGAGGATAAAGTCCAAGTGGATTATGAATTTCAGTGCACAAAATTGAAACCATAAGGAAGAAAACACTGACGAATGCCTTTATAACCTTGCAGCAGGGAATGCCTTTCAAATAGGACTCCAAATTCAGAAGCCATAAAGGGGATGATGGGTAAATTTGATGGCCTGAGTATAAAAATTTTGTGGATGGAAAAAACTACCATCAGCAAAGTCAAAAGACAACTGACAGAGGAAAATGTATGTGCAACCCTATCACAAAAAGCTAACGACCCTTAATGAAAAAAAAGATTTAAATAACCCAAGAGAAAAATAGGCAATGAATATATAGAAAAGAAATACAAATAACTCTTAAACATGAAAAAATGCTTAACTTCATTCATAACAAAAGGAATACAAATTAAAACTAAACTGAATATCATTTTTTTACCAAACAGACTGGCAGGAATCAACACATTAAAGGTATTACTGCACTGTGCTCTCTCCTCCACTGTTTCTGATGTCAAGTCAGTGTTGACTCAAGTTACTGCTCACCTACAGATAAAGTGTCATTTTTCTGTGATCACTTAAGATTTTCTCTTTACGTGTGGTTTTCAGTATTCTGACTTGCATTTTTCTTGGTTAGGGTTTGTTGAGATTCTTGAATCTATAAATTTATTTCTTTCACCATATTTGGAAATATCGAGGCATTATTTCATCAAAGATTTCCTCGCTGCCTCTTTTTCTCCTCTCCTCTCCTTCTAGGACTCTACTTTCATGTATATTTGATGTTTTGATTTAGTCCCGTAAGTTTTGCCTTCCTCTCTACCAAGTATCAATTTCTACCCAGTATCTAACTGCTTTCCACCCGTCCACCATCTTCAGGCACAGGTCGTTATGTTCTGTCCAGAGCTTAGAGTTGTTATGTGTGGAAGGGTTAGTCCAGAAGCTACCAGGCCATTATGCAAAGTGGAACTTGACAGAAATCCACAAGTATGTTAATACACTGTTGACAACACTGTGGAGAAATAATCACTTTTATATATTGCTGCTAGATTAATAAATTATTAGTATGAACCTCATGGAGGGCATTTTAGAGATAAAATTATAAACACACATAATCTTTGATCTAGCAATTCCTCTTCTAGTTATCTATCTTACTTGATAATAAGACATACTTGAACACATGCAAAATGACGGGTACAAGAATGAAGGAACTCTCTATATTTGGAAAAAAAAAAATCCCTAAGCTATGTTAGGTCAAAAGCAAGATGCCAAACATGGTATATAATATATGTTACCATAAGCATTAAAAGGGTGTGTGTATGTATGTGTGTGTGTGTGTGTGTGTGTGTGTGTGTGTGTGTATATATAGAAACTGTGAAAGGTACACTAGAAAAAAGCTATACCGGTGCTCACCTGGGGTAGAGGAGGAAAAGGACGGTGGCTCTGATTTGGGTGGACACAGGACAATGATGGGAGAGACTTCCCACTTCAAATATTTTAACAGATTTTGATTTTTCAACAATATGAATACATTACCCACTCAAAAACTTTTAAAAAGGAATTTGCAGGGGCGCCTGGGTGGCTCAGTCGGTTGAGCATCCTACTCCTGATTTCAGCTCAGGTCATGATTTCAAGGTCGTGAGGGTGACCCCTGAGACGGGGTCCATGTTGAGGGCAAAGTCTCTTTCAGATTCTCTCTCTCCCACTCTCCTTCTGCCTCTCCCCCTGCTCACATTCACTCTCTCTCAAATAAAGAAATAAAATCTTTTTAAAAAGGAGTCTTCAAATTAAATGTGTACACATTGAGATGTTCATAATTCACATACTCAATCCTTCATTCATTCATTCATTCATTCAACAAATATTTACTGAACACCTACTGTGCCAGGTGCCAGGTTAGGTGATGGAGATCTTAAGACAAACAAAATACAGTCTCTGGCCTCACGGAGCTTAAAGTCTCCTCTGAGCAGACGAACAAAATACTATGATGTGATGCTTTGACAGGGATATTCAGCGCACGCTTTTGGAAGTAACTGAGTTAGGACTCTGCACTTCAGGTGACAGAATTCCATTTCAAACTCACCTGAGCAAAAGAAAGATAATTTCTTAAAACGCTATGTGGTATCTCATGGAATCTAACACTAAAAACACAGCCCAGCCTCAGTTCGAAAGACTTGAATACTTTCAGCAGTTTCTCCTTGTCTTATCTCTGCTCGCTTTCTGCTTTGTCTTACTTTCTCTGTACCTACCACTTTCTGATTCTTCTGACTAGATAACATGAGAAAAAATGTACGTGTGACCCACCAGTTACTCATAAGGAAACCAGCCTCACTTTCTCTGTGCTAACTCCACATTCCCAGGCAAGAATTGTGTTTGGCTTCTGTGCCTTCTGACCTAGTCAACACGACCTCCATGCTTCATTACAGTAAGAGAGTTAGTGGCACCATAAATTCACCGAAAATAACTGAAAAACTAGGAAAGATTTTTAGGAAGGCGGGGAGGGATTAAGTTATATGTACACGCTCCCAAAGCCATAAAATAGTCTGAGGGTTTCCTGATAGCACACTTCATATACCGGATCCTTCCCCTTTTTCCTCTTACTACATGGAAAGAAAGCATCTGGTCCTTTAAAGACCCTTGTAGATGCCTTTCAGGCTGAGAAAGCTGTGTAAAGGGCGCTCCCTATATCTACATGGCCATGGAGGAAATGCAGCAGGGCACCCAAGGTTTCAGAACAAACACGTGGCCTCCCAAACAGAAGCGGGGGGGGGGGGGGGGGGGGGGGGGGGGGGGGGGGGGGGGGGGGCGGGGAGGTGCACGAGGCATGATTCCTGTCCTTCCTCAGACAATGCTCCATAAGGTACAGGCAAAGGAAATGGAAAGGATTTCCTTTGTGTTTCACATGCCTCCATAAAACCGGTCTTTTCCACTTGATGCACCCTGCTGCTTAAAGAAGCCTGAATTTCCTACCGGTACTATTATTTTAAAACATAACAAAATTCCTTTTACATGTCAATAACACTGAAAAAGCTATCATATTCACCTTTAAGGTCTTTAATTTAGGTACACACACACACATACACACACACAACTTCTTAGGAATGAAGTCAAAATCTGAGATACAAACTGCCGCTAGCAAGATCCTAAGTACGCCAACTGACGTATGGGTCAAGATTCGGTGTAACAAATCCATTACGAACACAATAAAACTGTGAGCCCCTGTCGTGGGTTCATTTATTTTAAATCATGTTCAACTCCTAATAGTTCCATGTGGTTAACAACAAAAACAAATCTGTCAGTTCTAGAAGCGTGTGTAACACAGCTGACTACCACACTACACCCTTTTCAAAGGAGCAAGTGCAAGTTTACCCCAGTCTACAAGTCAAATGCCTTTAGTCCATAACTCCCCAGCAGCGTCAATTCAACAGGGAATATGGGAGAAGCCCCTGGGATATCCGGCTGCACACAGAAGGCTGACAAGCATCACCAGAACACCTACTCCATCCTCGTGGCGGGACGGGGAAAGGCCACATGTTTCCGGGTCCCCCAGATATTCTGATCCCTCTCTTAGCATGCTGGCCCTCCTCTCCCACCTTTCTGGACCAGCGCTCTCCAAGAGAAAGATGGTACAGCACACAAATGTGTTGTACACATACATGAGTACTTTAAGGTGTTTCATATTTTCTCATAGCCACATTTAAAAAGGTAAGAGAAACAAGCGAAATCACTTTTAATACTATATCCCAATATATCTAAAATATTCTCATCTCCACATGTAAACAATATAACAGTTGTTAAGGAGATCATTTTTGGGGACGCCTGGGTGGCTCAGTTGGTTAAGCAGCTGCCTTCGGCTCAGGTCATGATCCCAGCGTCCTGGGATCGAGTCCCACATCGGGCTCCTTGCTTGGCAGGAAGCCTGCTTCTCCCTCTGCCTCTGCCTACCACTCTGTCTGCCTGTGCTCACTCGCTCTCCCTCTCTCTCTGACAAATAAATAAATTTAAAGAAAAAAAAAAGGAGATCATTTTTGTATGACTTCTTGGAATTCTGGTATGTATTTTACGTTTGCGTAGATGTCAATTCGGAGTAACCTTGCATGTGTGGTAGCGGCTCTTACACTGGGCGGCACAGCTTCAGACATCGCTCCATCAATACTAATCCCCACATTCAGTTAGATGCTCATGGTCACAAATGCCTGAAGACCTACTTGAGCCACCAAACACCATGAACCTGGCACACTCCTCAAAGGAAGGCGAATACATGTCATCCGGTTAGTAGGGGATCTGCCCCTTCCAGATAATATGACTTTTCCTCCTTTCTTCAAAAATGTCTAAACCTACTGTTCTTTACTTCGTTTTCTCCACCTACATTCCTGATAACCCACAGTCTGCTCTCCCCGGCTCAGTACTCCATCAGAACTGGTCCTGGAAAGATAAGCACCACTTCTCCCTCTTAAATAGTAACTTTCCCTTTCACCTTGCTTTCCATTCCTTATCTACATCTTAGTGACATCAACCTCTACTAATTCACATAAGGGACTTTCCGATTAACAGCACTTTCAGAGATAATCCGGGAACAACCACTAACCTCGAATTTATGGAGCCCCTACCTACCATAATTCACTTCAACTATTTACAAGACAAGGCTAATGATAATAATAATACTTTGTATTATATAACTCCATGTTTGCTTAATTCTGTTTGCTTCCCACACACAGGATCTCATTTATCTTTGTGTCAAGGGTTACCTCCAGGAAAGTGACACAGGGAAAAAACCTAGTTACACACACACACAGACACACACACACACACACACCTAATGACAGAATTAGAATCTGAAGCTCCCGGGGCACCTGAGTGGCTCAGTGGGTTAAGGCCTCTGCCTTTGGCTCAGGTCATGGTCTTAGGGTCCTGGGATCGAGCCCCACATCGGGCTCTCTGCTTGGCAGGGAGCCTGCTTCCTCCTCTCTATCTGCCCGCCTCTCTGCCTACTTGTGATCTCTGTCTGTCAAATAAATAAATAAAATCTAAAAAAAAAGAATCTGAAGCTCCCGCTTTCCAGAACACTCTCTCTCCAATACATTTCCTATGTATACGGGCCTCTGCTCTGCAGGACTTTACATTCTAACACACACTGCTAGAGAAGTAATCAGCCAAGGAGGCCGCGAGACTGAGGGGGGCTCTCATGCCATGGTAGCTGACTTAAGCAAACTGAAATCTAAGCCAATCATTTCCTATAAATGCCTCCAAATTAAGAAGAACAATCAGTCACAAACAGCCAACTGGGCTTTCCCAAGTAATGCAACCCCTTAGGCTATAGCCAGTCAAAGAAGTCCCCTACTTTGCTTCTGTGTCTTCGCTACAAAAACCCTGCCCCCTAGCTTTGGTCAGTAGAATGCTCCTAGCCACTTCAAATTGATTGTGCTCCAATTCTTAAAAATTTTAATATGCCTCAGTTTATTTTTTTAACCAACCTCATATGCCTTCCCCTCAAACATAACCACAGCAGGATGAGATGACAGAATCCTGGGTCATTAAGCCAAATGAGGAGCTCCTCATGGAATGGCTCCTTTCTTTTCTGCACAATATTCTTAAATGCTGCCAGAGCTTAATTTTTAAGTCATAGATTCCTAAAATCTTACAGGGATTTGGGGTCAACTACAATAACAACAACAACAAAAAAGATAACTGCCTCACATTCTCCATTATATAAGTATATGTCATTATTAAGAAAATACCCACAAAAGGAAAAAATATGTTGCCAAAACCCTCAACAGATCACCCACTGGTATTCTTTAATATGTAAAAAATGTGAAAACATGTGGTTGTGGAAAATCTCAAAACATTCACTTCATAGCAGGAAAAAAAAATGTCTCTGATCCAAATATTAGGTATGATAAACTAACTTTGAATTCTGGGAATTAAAAGCCAAAGGAAAAAAAAATCACAAATTTCTTTACTGTGCTTTGTTACAATTTACAAACGCTGGTTCTTTAGATACAACAGACCCATACAGGAAATGCTGGCAAGGCAGTTGATATATGTTAATATAAAATGAGACCATAGACTTTACCCATTGACAAAACTGATAATGCACCCTTATTTTGATATGATTTTAACACCTGTAGCTTATAAAGTGGCATTCGTCAAAATTTAAAACTAACTCTGCTCAAAGAGGCAGCAGGTACTTTTGTGGTGATGGAATAATTCTATGTCTTGCCTGCAGTGGTAGTTACAGGAAATTATGCATGTGGTAAATGGCATACACATACATTGTGCCAAGGTCAATTTCTTAGTTTCCATACTGTACTATGAATATGTAAAATGCAACCACTGGAGGAAATTGGGTGAAGGGTATGCGAGACCTCTGTACTATTTTAAAACCTCTTACGAATCTATCGTTATTTCTTTTTTTTTTTTTTAAGATTTTTATTTATTTATTTGTCAGAGAGAGAGAGAGAGCGAGCACAGGCATACACAGAGGGAGAAGCAGGCTCCCTGCCGAGCAAAGAGCCCGATGTGGGACTCGATCCCAGGACGCTAGGATCATGACCTGAGCCGAAGGCAGCCGCTCAACCAACTGAGCCACCCAGGCATCCCTCTATCGTTATTTCTAAATAAATAAATATACCTTAAAAATAACCCTGACCATGCAGGCACATGAGAATTGTTCATTCTGGACATACGAGCTTACAATTTCAACGTATCATCTGTTTTCTCCGGATTAAAAAGAACAATGCTTACCAAAAATTATAAAACCACCAGAGATAAGGAATGCAATGTTCAAAACTAACATCTACTCATTCAAGGAGATGGGCAAGCCAATAAGACAAATGACTTCATAAAAAGATAAAGGCTAAGAACAAAGGGTGTTTGTTCGTTTTCTTAAAAATGGTACTTTCAGGTGGGCACTGGCTGAAACCTTCTAGATGGAAGTTTGGGGGGGAAAAGAGTGTCTTTGAGGTGGTATGGAGGGAACACTGAATTTCAAGTTAGCAGGCTTGTCAGAAGGCTGACAGGAGATCAGAGTCCTCTCCCTCTTCTCTACGGCTGTTAAAATTTTCCTTTTGCCAGGTGATAATAACACAGAAGAGGCATCTCAGGTTTTTAAGAGCCTCACACTTTTAGAACAGGAGTGGAAAGTTAAGAATGTAAATATATGTGGCAGAAATAAATTTTCATTGATAACAAGCAGTCATCACCCTCTCAAAAGAATACCGCATTTTGTAATCCAAAGGTATTAAATAATTGCGCACAGTCTTAGAACCATCACCAAGAGTATTTATCAGATGGGCTAGTCGGATCCAAAATAAATGGATTTACACTTAGGCCAGGAAGAACATACTGATCTCACAGTGTTTTATTTGGAGAGCATATTAATGTTTTAATTCATAAACATCCATTTATTTTATATAAAAAGGCTTCAATATTCCAATAAGAGATAACAGATGTGGGCGCCCGAGTGGCTCAGTCAGTTGAGTGTCCAGCTCTTGATTTAGGCTCAGACCACGATCTCAGGGTTTTGAGCCAAACATCAGCCTCCGCGCTCAGCAGGCAGTCTGCCTGAGGATGCTCTCTCTCCCCCTCTCCCCCTCCCCGACATGCGCATGTGTACACTCTCTAAATAAATAAATAAAATCTTTAGAAAGAGAGAGAAGAGATGTGATTTATTGATAAGCCAGTCGTATACGTGTGTTTACGATTCTTGCTTCCCGTGCACGTCATGCCCTTAAGTTATTCTCCAGCCACTGCCTACTGCCCTCCTCCACCAACATACTGTGAGTCCACCTTCCCCTATGGCCCCAGCCAGGTCTAGTTCATTGGGGACAGCTTTCCATAGTCACTTCATTCCTTGGTGACTGGGTCTACTACATTCTTCTACAGGCTGTACTCCCACTTAAGACCATCTATCCAACACTGCTATTTCATTTTTTTACAAATGCGTATTGAGTCTCCTCAACCAGATTTTTTTTTAAAGATTTTATTTATTTATTTGACAAAGAGTGAGACCACAAGTAGGCAGAGAGGCAGGCAGAGAGAAAGGAAGGGAAGCAGGCTCCCCGCTGAGCAGAGAGCCCCGATGTGGGGCTCCATCCCAGGATCCTGAGATCATGACCTGAGCCGAAGGCAGAGGCTTTAACCCACTGAGCCACCCAGGCGCCCTTCAACTGGATTTTGACATCCTCAAGAGCAAAAGCTGTGACTGGTATACTTTTTACCCGAAACTTTTTTAGGCTACCCCTTTTGGGGGAGGCTTACTCTTTTTTACCCAAAACTAGCAGAGGAGACTTTCCGTAAATGGACATTAGTCAAGCACTGGCTTAGCCCTACCAAAATGCATCCTGGGGGGCTGCTGCAGCATTCCAGTGCATAAAAATATAAAATTAATTTTAAAAAGATTCTGCAGTCTTTCATAATAACTACCTTTTCAAACTCCCCGTTACAGAAAATTTTAAAAGCATGCTTTTCAATCTCCTAATAAAACAGTGAACCAAAGAACAAAACAAAAAGACACAACAGGGTCGAATGAAAAGCCCTGTGACATTCCACAAGACACCTAATGGCCGACAAGAGTTACATGCTATCTTTTAGGTGTAGCTCTTCCAAAGATTCAAAACAACCAAGAGAAGAACTTACAGTCAGTATAATCCTAAGGGAGAATGACAGAATGCTTTATTGAAAATGAGATAATCTAAGTCAATGACATCCACCTTCCTTCAAAGGGTAAAATTAAACTGCCATGACTGTTTCTTGGTTACCCAACTGAGGTTCCAATTGAGTACTGCACTCTTATTTAAATGTTTGCGAATCACGCAGTGCCTGGGTGGCTCAAACGGTTACTTGTCTGCCTTCAACTCAGGTCATGATCCCAGGGTCCGTGATGGGGCCCCACATCCATCAGGCAGCCTGCTTCTCTCTCTCCTTCTGCCAGCCACTCCCCCTGCTTGTGTGTGCACTCTCTCTCTCTCCCTGTCAAATAAATAAATAAAATCTTTACACAACATTTTTGCTTTCTACAGTCTTCTAGGATCTTTCTGCTTCTCCAGTTTCTCAAAGATACCTCTGAGAGCACATCTGCCAATTTCTTGAGTACCCTGAAACAGTCTCCCCTAGAGTATCCAGAAGAAACACAGCCTTGCCGACAAGAGACCCACTGCAGACTTCTGGTCTCCAGACCTGTAACAATAATAAATCTTTGTAGTTTTGGGGTTTTTTTTTAAGATTTTATTTATTTATTTGACAGATAGAGATTGCAAGTAGACAGACAGGCAGGCAGAGAGAGAGGAGGAAGCAGGCTCGCCGCTGAGCAGAGAGCCCGATGTGGGGCTCGATCCCAGGACCCTGGGATCATGACCCAAGCCGAAGGCAGAGGCTTTAACCCACTGAGCCACCCAGGTGCCCCTAAATCTGTGTAGTTTTAAGCCACCAAGTTCGTGGTAGTTTTTTAGAGAGCAGCAAAAGGAAACTCATACGTCCCAGGTTCAAAAAATCTTGGCTCAAACTCAAAATCAAGTTACTTGCTTTCTGCCAGGTCCCTGTGTTTATTGCCTGGGTTCTTGGTCTAGTTTTGGATTCCTTTAGCAGATTGCCCTTTAATGCATTCTTGAACCAGTCTGCCAAACTTGAATGTGTTTCATCTCTCAAGACACCTTTATACTCTGTTCCTTGACCAGTGATTAACTCCTACGCCTATCTTTTCACTTCTGTAGTCTCGGCTCCCACTTCTACTAGGCCCTCCTAGGCCTGCTCTCCTGGAAACTTAACCTCTAACCTTGCCTTGTTATGGGATTCTCAGTTTCTTTACTTCCCCGGAATCCATACCCATTTGCCCTAATGCTTACAAATTACTCAATAGCAAATCAAAATAAACTGGGGTAAGTATAGCAGTAGTCGGCTTTTTAGGTGAAGAATGAAGAATCAGTTCACATTAAATACAAAGTTTTCAAAACAAGATAAATTTAAACTCTCTAGCTGCCTTAAATGAACTGAAACTTCACCATCTAGAGATGGACTACGAGTCAAGTATTAGCTGAGCCAATGAAAATAAGATTGACCCTTGAACAACACAGGTTTTAACTGCATGGGTCCATTTATAAGGATTTTTTTTCAATAAATACAGTATAGGACTATAAATGTATTTTCTCTTCCTTAAGATTTTCTCAATAACATTTTCTTTACTGTAAGAAAACAGTATATAATACATATAACATACAAAATATATGTTAATCGACCTTTCATGCTAGCAGTGAGGCTTCTGGTCAGCAGTAGGCTATTAGTAGTTAAGCTCTGGAGAAGTCCAAAGTTATACGTGGATTTTTGACTGCGTGGTGGGGGTAGAGGGGGTGAAATGGTACCCTCACCGCCATGTGGTTCAAGGGTCAACTATAATTTAAAAACTTTTAGATCAGAAAATGTGCCACAAAACAGGATATATTTAAATTCAGCCTTAATATTCAAAGGGTGAATCAGGTGGGAAGGAAAATCCTAAAAACTAAAGACCAATTAGTTCTGACAGTGATTCCCGTTTTCAAATGAGTCTATCAGCACTAAAGACAACACAGGTTCACCAAGAAGTCATGCCAAATTAACCTAACATCTGTTTTTGGAGAACAAAGATGATTATTTAATAAGAAAAATGCTATGATAAGAGGACAGACTAAGTTCAACAAAGTTTTCCTGACTATCCATGTGAACAGATTCAGGATGCAAAATCATCAATAGTTTAAAGCCTTAAACTCTGCACTGTTGGTGGAAACTGAAAATGGTACGGCCATTCTAGAAAACAGTAAAGAGGTTTTTCAAAACTTAAAAATAGCATTGGCGATATGAACCAGCAATCCCACCCTTGGGACTATAATCAAAAGAATTCAAAGCAGGATCTTGCAGACGTATTATCACACCCTTACACAGTGCAGCATTGTTCACAACAGCCAAGAGGTGGAAGCAACTCATATGTCCATCAATGGGTAAATGGATAAACAATATGTGTATATACTTCCAGTGGAATACTACGCAATCTTAAAAAGGAATGAAATTTGTCACATACTACAACCTGCATGAACCTCAAAGGCATTATGCTAAATGAAATAAGCCAGTCACAAAAGGACATATGCTGCATGATCCCATTTATTGGAAGAATCTAAAAAACTCAAAATGACAGAAACATAAAGTAGAAAGGTAGTTGCCAAGGGCTAGAAGGAAGGGGAATTGGTACTTCGTGGGTCCAGAGTTTCAAATCTGCAAGATGGGAAAGTTCTACTGATACACTGCACAACACTGTGAAGAGACTCAACACTATTGAACTGTATACTCAGAAATAATGAAAGTGGTAAATTTAATTTTACGCGTCTTTTACCACAGTAAAATAAACAAAATAATTTTTTAAAAAAACCTTGAACTGAACAAACAAGATGATTTGTAACAATCAATTTTAGACATACTGATTCAAAGGCATTAATCACGTATAAGACCTCAGGAAACATGTCCTTTAAGAAAAGGCTGAAGAATAAAATGGGAGGAAGCATGTTTAACTTAAGAGAAGGAAGACTAAGTGAAACCTGAAAGAGTTAAGACAGAGAAGGGAACCTTAAAGTTATTCTATGATTAAATTAACTAGGTTAGGTTATTCATTCATTCATTCAAATCAGGTTTATTCATTCATTCATTCAACAATGCTTATAGAAACTGAACAACGTGGCAGGTACTGCTCTAGGTGTTTCCGATACAACAGTGAACACAGCCGAGATCCCTGCCTTCCTGAAATTTTACATTCCAGTGGGGAAAGACAACAAACAATAAATGAGGGAGGTAGGCTGCTTCTAAGTGGCTCCCGATGGCCCCTGGTATTCACCCTCTCATGTACGTCCCCCCCGCATATGGACTGGACTTAACAAACAGAACATAGCAAATGAGATGTCACTTCCAAGACTAGATCATAAAGACTGTGATGTCTGCCTTACTTACACACTCCCGCTTGCTTGCTCTGGGGAAGCCAGCCGCCATCTTGCGCGCCGCCCTGTGGAGGCGGTCCGTGAAGAGGCAAGGAGCTGAGGGCAGTCCCAGCCAACAGCCAGCGCTGAACTAAAACCCTCAATCCAAAGGCCCACAGGGAACTAAATGGTACCAACAACCACAAGAATGAACTTAGAATGGACCCGCCTCCAGCTGAGCCTCCAGGTGACCCAGTCCTGGCCAATACCTTGAGTTCAGCTTATCAGGGACCCTGAAGCAGAGAGGGTCTATACACATTCCTGACAAACAAAAACTATGATAGTAAATGTTGTTTGAAACCACTGAATTCTGGGATGGTTACTTTATGCAGCACTATATATTAATACAACAGGCTAATTATGTGTATGTTAAAAAGAGATGCAAAAAAAAAAGTAGAGCAGAGTAAAGGTAGAGGTGTGGGAGACACAATTTTAAAAAGGGGTGTTAAGCAGGGTGCCTGGGTGGCTCGGTCAGTTAAGCAACTGCCTTCCAGCTCAGGTCATGATCTCAGGATCCTGGGATCGAGCCCCGCATCAGGCTCCCTGCTCAGCAGAGAGTCTGCTTCTCCCTCTTCCTCTGCCCTTCTCACCCCCACACCCCACTGCTTGTGTTTTCTCTCTCTGAAATAAATAAATAAAATCTTTTTAAAAAGTGTAGGGGGGTTGTTACAAAGACTTGCATGTGAATGTTGGTAGCAACATTATTCGTGAGCATCAAAAAGCAGAAACAACCCCAATGTCCCTCGTTAGGTAAATGGATAAACAAAACGTGGTACGACACACGCTACACCACGGGAGAAGCTGACACATACTCTGCCAAGTGACAGAAGCCAGCCACAGAAGACCACTTATTAAATGACACCACTGTATGAAAAAAATCTACACAGAGAGAAAGTAGTTTAGTAGTTACTAACTACTTTCTCTTGGGTTGGAGTAGGAAGAGAATTAACCATAAATGAGCATGAGCGATCTCATCGGGGTGATGGAATCATTCTCAAAATGGATTGTGGTGGTGGTGGCTCAACTTGGCAAATGTGTTAAAAAAAAATCACTGAACTGGACACTTAAAACCCGGGAATTTATGGTATGTAAATTGTACCTCAAAGAAGTTATTTAAGAAAATTGGGGGTGTTGGGATGCCTAGGTGGCTCAGTTGGTTAAGTGACTGACTCTTGATCTCAACTCAGATCTTGATCTCGGGTCATGAGTTCCAGCCCCACCCTGGGAGCTCAGCATGGAGTCTACTTTAAAAAAAGTGGGGGGGAGGGGCACCTGGGTGGCTCAGTGGGTTAAAGCCTCTGCTTTCGGCTCAGGTCATGATCCCAGGGTCCTGGGATCGAGCCCCACATTGGGCTCTCTGCTCCGCAGAGAGCCTGCTTCCTCCTCTCTCTCCCTGACTGCCTCTCTTGCCTACTTGTAATCTCTGTCTGTCAAATAAATAAATAAAATCTTTTAAAAAAAAAAAAAAAAGTGGGGGGGGGGAGGGAAGGTATTAACACAGGCATCACAGAGAATATAACATGTGAGTGAAAATTAAAAAGAAAGGGTACCAGCCACGAGAATATCTAGGGGAAAGATGCCCGACAACGGAAAGCTACACAGGGACCCTAGGGCAGGAGCACATTGCATCTGCAGCCCAGCACGTGTGCTAGTTTGCCAGAGTGGGAAACTTCTAGGAGAGGTAAGAGATGAAGTAGAGAAGCCATGATGGGTGGAGGGCGGTGGCAAAGGGAACCAAGTAGGGCCTATCTATGCCACTGGGGGGGCTTTGGCTTCATTACATGAGAAAAATAGAGTTATATGTAAGTTCTGGGCAGAGGACAGCTATGACCCGACTCGTGTCTTTAAAAGATCCTACGAAGTCGAGAAATTCCCAAAAGAGATTATAAATGGCTCCATATAAGCTAGCTACCTTCAGAGTTACTGACCTCTCCTATCTGACTGGGAGAGACATTTGACACCGAAAAGGAAGGGACACTCGGCAGTATCTCAAACACGTGGCCTGTGTGACCTGCATCAGCACCTCCAAGGGACCTGGTTATACAGGCAGGCCCTGAGGCTTCACCTCTGACTCGTGAACATCTGCGGCTGAGGACAGAAGACTCCAAATTTTACAAACTTCTCCAGGTGATCCTTTTGAGGAACACAATGAACCAGATGAACACTCAAGTCCCTTCAAGCTCTAAATTATGAGCACATATGCAGGCAGCCCAAACCATATTTATCCAAGGAAATGGTAAATGAACATCTGAATTATTTTATTACAGATGAAGTGCCTTTTTTTCCCATCCTCCAAAAAAAAAAAAAAAATCTTACCCAGTTGTTTTTCTTCCCAGCATAAATTTCCATGTTCTCTCCATACTGTGGCTCTTCCAGTAACGTCTGGTACTCAAACATGAGGCGGGAGCTCTCCCGGAGGCGGCTGCATTGGAATTGGTGATATTGCTGCACAAGTTCCTTCACCACAAGCAACAGACATTCAGGATTTGAAGGATTCCAGGAGGCGAGGTTCTGTGGAAGCCATAAATAAAAGGCCGGTTAAAAAGGAATTTTCAAATGAATCCAGTATCACATCAGCACAGCAACACAGAGGAAAAGAGTTATGAAAATCTTAAGAGGAACAGATTACTCTTAATTAGCAATAAACTCAGAATTGAAGTTAGAAGGGTCTTTTGAGCTTGGTGACTTCTGCCTTCTACAAATCCTGGCAGAAAAATCAAGGTGGAATTCCATCATGAGGAGACAAAAACAGTAAAGTGTAGAGCAGTGCAGTAATAAGACAAGAAACCTAGATACCCTGGAAGACCATCATTTTAGCCCTAGAAGACTTAATTTCCTTCTTATTCTTTTACAATTTTAATTTTTTTCAATCCGCACACACATCCAGCATTATATACTAACATCATTCAACCCAGGTCCCCAGACCACCTGCATCTGTAGTATCAGATATAAATACACACCCTATAAACACTGCAGGCCCACAGAAAGAAAAGCATACCGGTGATGGTTTGGCCTGGAAATGATAAGAATGGAGTAGAGAAGAGGGAAACTAAATCAGGAAATGCGAAGTTCAGAGAGAGGAAGAAAATGGCCACAACAGCTTACAAGCAAGAAAGGAGCTGGGAATGGGGGAAGATCTGGTCAATAGTCATTGAGAAGCTCACGTTCATTCATTCAACAATAGCTATCAAATGTGTTTGATAGCTAACAAATAGCTATCAAATTCAACAGTAGCTATCATATATAATGCCATCAAATTAAGCAACAGCCACTGTTCTAGGCAGTAAAGAAAACAAGCCAAGCCCTTGCTCTCCAAGAGCTCACATTTTAGTGGGCCAAGATAACTAACAAAAATGAAACAGATCAGTGGATGGTAGTAAATACTGCTGAGGACCATACACCACGCATCCCAGAAGCCCAGGGAGGGGAGTGGTTCAAGGAGAAAGAGGCGATCAGCTATGCGAAATGGTGTTAACAAGGTGAGGTAAGGAAGCCTGAGAGCTGACCCCTGGGCCCAGGGACACACCCATCAACAGCATCTTCAACAGGTGCTTTTTGGTAACGTAAAGCATGACTGTCAGGTGTTTAAAAAGGGATGGGCAGAAAGTGCACATAGGTAGGGCAGACAATTCAAACTGGGAACTAGTGGGGAGTGTAGGGTCAAGGAAAGTTTTGCTTAGATGTTTGTCGTCTGCTGGGATGTCCATGTAGAGAAGGGGGGTGGGGGGATAAGGTGGAGATGGGAAGCAGAACAGCAGGAGAAAAGAAACCATATAGGTAGATAGGGATGAGATCTCCAAGAGGAGATTAGAAATGAGCACAGAAAGCCCATCCACAGGAATGGAAGGAAAAACCAAGTGAATGAGTATAAGTGCAGGCAGGTTGTTTCGTGTGGTGACAGGACGTGTGGCAGTTCTCCCCAGAGAGCTTCTATTTTCTCCTTGAAACAGAAAGGAAGGTCATCAAATAGGAGTCAGGAAGAAGGAAAGGATATTGGAAGTTGGAGAAGAAAGTATGAAACAGTCATTTAGAAGAGTCATTTAGTAGAATAAATGGACTGGAGAAATGTAGGAGGAATTCCAGATAGCACTAAAAGCCCCACTGAGGTTAGAGGGATGGTTTCTAAGTGAGACCAATTAGCATAAATTTCGCTGCCTGGGTGCAAATGTGAAGTTAGAGGAATTTGGATTTAACAAAGCTTGGGACTTTGCCAGAAAAGCACAACAGAAAGAAAGAGAGGCAAAGATCTTAGAGGGTTTGCAAAAGAATGATTATAATTATGGACCATGGACGTCAAGCCAGGAAAAAGCCAAGCAAGTGTGTAAGGGAGATGAGAATTCGTGAAAGGGTGGCAGGATGAGTGGTCCTGCGTTTGGTGGGTCATTAGGTATTACTACACAGGGAAAGGCTTACTGATAGGGAAAATATATAACCTTGAACTAGGGCTGCTGCAAATTCAAGGACAGTGAATAGAGTAAGAATGACAAAAGTAATAAAGGCCTGCAGGCTGATGCCCATTACGGTGAGGTTTGCTCCTCCAATGAGGTCAACACAGCAGTTAATCCTACGGCCAGTGCTATCGGCTTAATAAAAAGACTAATGGATTTGATAACTCTTAAGAGATAACATACTACAGGAAACTAATAGAAAGAATGAACTGGAAAGATGGGAGGTGTGGCCAGAGAACAGGATGGTTACAACCAAGGGAACAGAGGTGGTCTATAACTGGGACTGACCAGGTGTGGAGTGCCACCAAAAGTGTGTCTGGCTCAGAAGAATCATTTATATGCATTTAAATCATATATGCAGAAAATTTTAAGGAAAAGGGAATGACAATTTCCTTGGTAGCAGCACCAAAGAGCAAGGAGAACACCCACCATACCCCCAGACACAATGGTATAAAGGACGGGAGAGAGAAATCAGCTCCAATACTGGAGAACATGGAGGGAAAGGCAGACCCTCCAGGCAGAGGGACAGACTCTGCCCCCGGTGGTTATCAGTCTTTGCTATGGAATCACTTAGCCTTCAAAATACTAAGCCTTGGGCCCTACCCCCTTCACCTTCTGATTTTCGTTCAAATGGGTTAAACTGAGGTCCCTCTTTGAGGTCTTGGGTGGTGGGGTGTTTGTTTTAAATTAAAGCCCCTGGGGTGATTCGAATGCGCAGCAAAGAACCACTGACTTGGAGGAAAAAGGATTATGGAAAAGGTTGTAGATACAGGACATCTGTGGATATAGGACTCTATTGATAACAGCTGACTGTGTTAATACCCCAAAACACCCAATCTCTAGAAAGCTAGAAATTTAGCAACAACAAAAGAGAATACATGTTACACTACCAATGTTCAACAGCTAATAATTATATAGCTTTGCAAATGCTATGTAAATTCTAAGAACTTTTCATATATTCAAGTTAGGCCATATCACAACCGTATAAAGTATATTACGACACCACCTTATAGACGAGGCAAAAGTGGTTCAGTATCTCGTTCAGAGTTGAGTTTCGAACTTAAGCAATTTGGATCCAAGTTCCTGCTTAAGCACTACACCAAAGGTTCTTACACATTTTGGTCTTGGAAACCTCTAACACTCTTCAAAAAAGAAGTATTGAGAACACCAAAGATCTTCTGTGTAGACAAATTATAGGGATTAAATTTACTATATTAAAAATGAAAACCGAGACATTTTAAAAATATTTATTAATTTTTTTAAATAACAAACCTACTACATGTTAACATAAAAACATTTTTAATGGACTCACTAGGATTTCCAAAAGAAATAGAGCACAGCATTGTTTTACATTCTTGTAAATCTCTTTACTGTCTGGTTTAATAAAAAAGAGCTGAGCTCTTATATCTGCTTTTACGTTCAATGTTGCAATATGTTGTTTTGGCTGAAGGAAATGAAAAAAAATCCAGCCTCACTCAAATACGTACTTTAAAAAAAGAGGAGTATTTTAATAGACTTGTCAAATAATTCTAGATATATTCTTCTTGAATACTATACCAAAACTCAACAAGTGGAAGTTTCTTTCTTTTTTTTTTAAAGATTTTATTTAGTTATCGACAGACAGAGATCACAAGTAGGCAGAGAGGCAGACATAGAGAAGGGGGGTAACAGGCTCCCCACTGAGCAGAGAGCCCAATTCAGGGCCCGATCCCAGGACCCTGAGACCACGACCCAAGTCAAAGGCAGAGGCCCATCCCACTGAGCCACCCAAGAGCCCCAACAAGTGGGAGTTTCTTAAAAGCTAGCTGCAATGTGGAATCTGAAACTATATTAATAAACGTTTCATACTCTTACATTAAATTCCATTCACCTATCCTGTACTTTAAATGTATCTTCTACTTACTGTATGATTTTGTACCATCATGCATTTGGTCATTTAGAAAATACTGAGTCATGGAGTTGTGCAGATCTTCCAAATGTTGACACATTTCATTTATATAGTACCACATAATCACATTCATTAATATCATAACTAATCTCACCAGAAAAGTCTTCTATCAAAAGAAAACAAAAGGTTAAAAAAAAAAAGCACATCCTTTCAAAGGACAGCAATTACTCTGATCTACCAAGTGGGTTGACTTCCAGGCACCAAATGACAATGGGGAAATCATGAAATGCTCTCTTATGTACAGGATAGACAGGTTTTAAGAGATGTTCAAATAAAAATTTGATGAACAGAGGAAAAAGTTAGCTCTTGAGCATTACAGTGAATGAAAGACAGTCCTATCTATGAATTTGTTTTGATAAGAAGAGTACAAAAGTCCTCACTGGCCAATCTCTTGACCTCAAGATTCTGAAAATTCCTTTTGAGCTACTCGAGACCACAAAGTTATCAATAGGATATAACAACACAGGGTGCCTCAGCGACTCAGTCTGTTGAACATCTGCTTTCAGCTCAGGTCATGATCCCAGGGTCCTGGGACTGAGCCCCACATCTGGCTCCCTGCTCAGGGGGAGTCTGCTTCTCCCTCTTCCTCTGTGCCTCCCCCTGCTCACTCTCTCCTGATTTCTCTTTCTCTCAAATAAATAAAATCTTTTTAAAAATAAGATATAATAACACAGTAGAGAACTCAAAATGATTATGTAACTTGCTATGCATTTCTTTCAGAGATCATCATTAAACATTAACAGGAAAAATACACAACTTCCCTTTCTTGGTCAGTGGTCAAGTCCCTATTCTAGGACAAAAAAAAAAAAAAAAAAAAAAAAAGTTTAGTGCCTCAACTTATACTTTTTTAATTCTATCATTTCTCTTTACCTGTTTGGCAAGTTAACCTATATCCCACAAGAAAAAAAAAAAAAATAGGGCACCTGGATGGCTCAGAGGGTTAAGCCTTTGCCTTCAGCTTAGGTCATGATCTCAGGGTCCTGGGATCAAGCCCCACATCAGGCTCTCTGCTCAGCAGGGAGCCTGCTTCTCCCTCTCTCTGCCTGCCTGTCTGCCTACTTGTGATCTCTCTCTGTCAAACAAATAAAATCTTTAAAAAATACACACACACACACACACACACACACACATGCATATAAGCTGGCAAACATCTCTTACCAATGTGAATTCATTTCAAGTAATTCAGCCTAATTGTTAAATGCATAAAGATATGCTAACAAGTCCCTTCCCATTAAAATACAATCTCCCAGTACATGAAATTACATTTGACCTCTACCATTCAGTGTATGCTTCACTGGGAAATGACTTAGCCGAAAAGCATCCCCATCAGGGGATGTACAGACAGACTCAACAAAATAAAAATCTCCCCACTATTGCTACATGACCACTTTCACTTACGTAATTTGCGGTTTGAGACACTTTGTTTAGAAGGGGAGAACAGAGAAGATATTACAAGATTGTGATCATGTCCTAACACTAGGACATATTTTTAAAATGGTCTAACGAGGCAGATGTTGGAGCTTTCCACTCTCTTGGGTAGAGACAGAGAAAATGTCCAAAGTTTCTTCAGGGAAGTGCAAGCCAAGACAAAGTAGGGGCGGGGCGGGGCGGGGGTGGGAGGGAAATGGCTCAAGGTATAAATTAAGAGTCCTCTTTAGAAAAAAGAGGAAAAGAAGCATTTCCCTCTGTATTACTATACATACATACACACACAATATATACACACATATATTATTCTATATATATTAAGTCCTATTCTACTTATTTTTTGGACATGCATGAAAGAAGAAATCTGAAATGAAGATGGCCCCACAGAGTAAGCACAGGACACATATTACCAAAGAAAAGAGAATAGAAAAGAGATTTCATGGGGCACCTGGGTGGTTCAGTCAATTAAGCGCCTGCCTTCAGTTCAAGTCATGATCCCAGGGTCCTGGGATCGAGTCCCACATCGGGCTCCCTGCTCAGCTGGGGGCCTGCTTCTCCCTCTGCCTGCCGCTCCCCCTGCTTGTGCTCTCCCTCCCTCTCTCTCTCTCTCTCTCTGACAAGTAAATAAATAAAAAAAGAGAGAGAGATTTCAAAAACAAGGAATGAAACACACATTAGAAGAAAGTGATAAAACCCAATAAAAGTAAATAAACAAAAACAAAAGAATTAACTACTAGCGTGAAACTTTCCTCACTCTCACTGAACACTGATAAAACAGTTCAGGGAGGTGTCATGTCAGTTCATTTGAAAGACTGGGTAACTAGAGCCGTTGAAGAGTTCTTCTCATATTCACGGGTGGGGAAATGACAGCAGAGAATATAAATCTGCCGACCCTCTCTTCAGTTCACTGAAATATCAGTTTCTAACCAAACAACTGGCACCTGCCTCTCCACCGCCAGGACGTACCTCACACCTGGCATTAATTCGGGGTTCCCTATGGTGGCTTGCATGCCCGAGGCTGCCCGATTTGAGGGAAGCTCCTGCGTCTGGGACCCTAAACCTTCCCACATTTCTCTCTTGTCAACGCACTCTGCCACACACGCTACTCCCCAATCAATCAGGCCACAACCTCGAACATGTCCAACCAATCCTCAGTTCCTTGTCAGCTTCCTTAGGTCAGAAACATAGGGATACTATTTTCAGAGGCCCAGCTCACCCCAATTCACATCTCACTTACTGAAAACCTGGCTTCTGAGCCATACTGAGGCAAACATAGACACACACACACACCAGGACATCAATCCAGGAAAGAAGCTGGAAACAGTGTACTGAGTTCTTGTCTTTGGGGAGATAAAGGAGGAAAATAAGCAAATTAGCAAATGAGCCCTGGGACCCATCACTGCCTAATAATGGAGAGAAAAGAAATCTAAGGGGAAAAGACTTTAACAGAAACAAATCTTGTAACAAAAATTTTCCATTGATAAAAGTAATTATTTGACATTTCATACCACAAAATTTTACATTGTCTGGCATTCGGATAAAATAGAAATTGAAATGGATTAACAATATGAGAAAAGCATGCAACCTTACCAATAATCAAAGAAATGTTAATTTCTCTGGTTTCTTCTTTTTCATAAACTAACTTTTCATTGAAGAAATAATATGTACGTGGTAAAAGGAACAGCATTTTTCCAATAGCATAAAAGAGTATCAAGAACAAAAGTAAGTCACCCTCACAACTTATTTTAGATTCCCCCCCATTCCCTAAGTAGACTACTCTTATCCCCCAGAAAGATCCATGCTGGGACTGTGTAGGGTGCCAACATCTGACCCCTCTTGGGTATTCTAGATCACCTCTAGCTTTGCTCACTCTGCACCTTCTCCCCACTCTTTGAAGCTACACACCCTGGCTTCCATGGTTCGACTAGCCTCCCTTGAATCAGGTATTAATCTGAACTCAGTAGCCTGACTTTTACTCCATGATGGGGCCTTGGCCCCACAAGTCGTCTCTTGCTCTCATGGGACTCATGATTTGGCCAGCTCCTCACTTCTCAAGCAGACAGCTAATGCTGGGAAGGAAGGATGCAGTTTAATGGACACTTTTACACATGAGAGTGAAAACTGATACAAGCAGTTTACATATTTCAAGAAGCATAAAAATGTTCACTCTCAAAACCCCTTAGAAGTCCTATTTCTCAGAATCTAAGAAAAAAGCAAAAATAAGGGGGGAAAAAGCACTATAGGCAGAAAAATGTAATTTAAAATATCATGAAACTGCAAATAACCTAAATGCCCAATAATAAGGAATTGTTGAAAAACTGTTATGGTCACTTAAGGAATACTATGCAGCCAGTATGTTTACAAATACTGGGAGACAGTATAGAAAATACTATTAAATACTGACAAAATATTAAATGAAGACAGATATAAAATTGCACATACATTATGATCTTAACTTTGATTATTCCCATTCCTTCCTAACCTCCTATACCAAAAAACATCTATGCATAAAAAAAATTACTAAAAGAAATGTTCACAACTGATGTCTACAGTTTGGGAGCTGTTTACCAGTGTTCTCTTTTCCTTCTTCCTAATGTTCTAGATTTTCTGCATTTTCTAATTGCATTGTTATCCAGACGTATGTATGTATATATGTGCACATACGTAACACATGCACATACTTTCATAATGGAAAACTATAAATTTTTAAAAATAGAATAGCATACTTCAAGTATTTCATTCCAAACTGTGTTTCCATCTCAAAGTTTAAGAAATTCCACTTGCCACTTATATGTTTTATAAGGTCAGGCTTCAGTGGTCTCTTTTAATCAACTCAAAGTTGCCCAGCTCCATAGCCTTCTGGAACAAATCTTGCATCACTTAACCCTAAATACATATGCTTTAAGTAACTCTGAACTGTTTCTTGAATTCTAAACCTCACAGAACATTTCCAGAAAGCTACTGCAATATGCCATCATGCAATGGCAACAGTTGCAGGAATCTATTACGCTTCTCTCAACCAAAACTCTTTTGTGTTACATTTCTCTGAAAGGAAGTCTTAGGAAATGGCTGATGACATTTTACACTTCTAAGAGAACTGTAGCTGGACAGCATGAATTTTTTAAATATCACTTCATCTAGGGAATACAAAAGATAAAAATGAATCTGCTAACCGAACTATTTGTAAGAGGACCAGGCATATCAAAACTGAATATCCACACTGTCCGTTAGAACTTGTCTAACGCATCGCCTAAAATAATTTAAATGAAATTACTTTAAACTTTCTTTATACTTTCTTAAAATAGAGCAACGTCTTACAGTAGAGTTCACATAACATGAAATGTAAGGGCAGGTGACAGGGAAGCTGAATTAAGAGAAGCTAACTGGGACTCCTCAGAGCAAGTCTACTCCCACTTCCATATAACTACCCTCTGCATGTTCACAGTCATGCCACTAGCAGAAAAGACAAGCCAGCACTCCCAATCACATCCTTTACAGTGAACTTGTAGTTAATGCTTTGGGACTTTATTTTTGAGAAAACTCAAGTGTTAAGAACAAAATGGAGTGTGTGGAAGGGGAGAGTATACCACACTTATGTTCTGTTCCACTAAAATGTGTAGGACACTCACAGAAATAAATACTGGTAAGGCAAAAAATTAAATAGGGTCATTTTATAATCCTCAGTGGCTTTATTTTCAAGTACTCTTAACAATTATCTTTATCCTTCTAGGCAGGGCCCTAGTGAGTCTGAGGTCTGAGATTATTGCCACGATGTTTTGAAGTTGCTGTTAATTACGGTCTTTGAAAACTCAGTGGGAAAACTGGGAAGCACAAAAGCTAACTGGAAAGATGCAAATCTCTGACACTGAAATGAACAGGTAAGGAGACAACCAGTGTAATGCCATTTCTGGACTCAACAGGGGCTAATAAAGGTATTCCTAGAAGTAGTTAGATCAAGTCTTCACACCGACTTGGGAACTGTGTCTGACAAGTAAATTGAATGGACTCTGGTGAAACACAGTGATTTGTTGCCTGTGTTCGGTGGCTACTGAGGGAGTCAGGCGTAACCGGAGCAGAGGCACCCCAGACCTCTTAAATCCTGCTTTCACCAGAACACCTCTGCCATTCTGTTTATTTGGTTTGGTTCGGTTTGGCTTTGGTTTTACTGAAGTTTTACCTAAGATGTCATCAGAAAAAAAAAATTCTACTGGAAAAATGGATCTCATCTGGTACACAGTGAACACTTCAGCGAAATCTTATGCTCTTCCGTTCTGTTTGTGACTATCTTCGTTTTGGTACCAGAAGCCCTGACAAGAGGAATCCAAACTCATAAAATGACCTGGAGGAGAAGAAGATGTGCTGAAGAAATGCATTTTCTCTAGTTTAAGACGTTAGCCCCAAGTCAGCCATTAGTCCACAAATACACAGCTCATGCTTAGAGTGAAAGGGATTTGTCACCTTAAATCATACATATCTTGACCATAAGCAAAATGGAATTGGCATCTTCTCAAAAAATCTAATCTATTTGGGCTCACCATGGACGCTTCTGGCGGTGATTTCTCCCCCCGCTTATTCTTAGAGCTCTCCAAGGTTCTGACCTGCCTCCCAACGAAAAAAACAACTTCCCTGATTTTTGTTGTTGTTATTTATTAACTTTTTGTGACATAGGATCTTTCTAAAAGGACTTTGTATTGCCTTGAAGGATAAAATACAGTAGTCCATTCTGTGGCTTACAATCAATAAAATCTTCCAGCTACTAATGGTAAAATGATCCTGATTGTATGTCAGCATAGAACATGACAATTACCTACCCTTGAGAAGGACAAAGGTAATGTCCTAAGCAAAATTCACAATTAACCTTAGTGCCTGAAAGATCACTTTCCCACGTGATTTTCCCAGTGATAGAATCGACAGGCTTGTAATAGGAAAAAAAAAAAAAAAAACCGCAAAACAAGGAATCTTAAATCTGAACTTTGTGAAATGCCATTCAATAGGCAGCCTTACCTACAGTTGCTAGGTAAGGAAAACTTCCAGTTAACAGAGATTTAAAAAACAAACAAACAACAACAACAAAAGAGGAGATCTGGGGAATTTTCTAATATCTACAGAGGGATGACCCACCACTGGCACTTTACATGAGAATTTTTCTATCATCCCAATTTTGTGCTAGGGTGTCAGAATCACTGGAACTGGTTTACTTTACTTATTTAGTTTCTTCCACAGGTAAACAAGCTTTTCATCTAGAATATACAAAAATACCTACAACTATACCCTTGGTTCCATTTAGAAAATTTTAAAAATTGCAGTATCCCGGGCATCTGGGTGGCTCAGTTGTTAAGCATCTGCCTTCAGTTCAGGTCATAATCCCAGGGTCCTGGGATCAAGCCCTACTTCGGGCTCCCTGCTCGGCGGGAAGCCTGCTTCTCCCTCTCCCACTCCCCCTGCTTGTGTTCCCTCTCTTGCTGTCTCTCTCTCTGTCAAATAAATAAATCTTTAAAAAAAGAATTGCAGTATCCCTTCTTGCCCATCAGAAGTTACTGTAACATGACCTTTCAGTTCTCCTTAAAAGGTGACCAGCATGCAGCCCCGTGTCATATTGAACAGCCACTTCACATAAGGTCCCAAAGGTCACCCAGTGCATTTCTGTTTCTTTCTTTGGAACTGGGGATAGATAGATGATAAGACACAAAGGCTGGAGAGAGTAGGGAGGGAAGGAATCTCAAGCCTCATCCCTTTCTCCAGCCTTTCTTGTTTATTAAAATGGAGAAGGCAGAGCAGATTCCTTTCTACCTTGGAAACCCCCTCAGATCCAATGGGGTTGAAAAGAAGGGAAAGAGTATCCTCCACAGAACCTTTATAGCCTTTCTTCTCTCAGTGATAGAACCACTTCAAGAATAGGAATGGGAGCTTTTCTATGACATGGATAAAAGGACTAAGACTGGGAACACAAACATCACTGAACAAAAGTAGCTTGGAGGATGGAGACTTGAATAAAAACTAAAACGATTCTAGCTCCCCTGTAAGATGTTACCTATATCCTCACAGCTTTAAGGTGCTATCTTTTGAATATATAATCAAATCTATTTGGAGCCAAAATGTTCAAGTTTTATACCTCCTGTTCATCAAAAAAGAATGAATAATAATATGAAGTTAATTTTGCATAAAATGCCTGTGTAGACTAAAATTTGATTAATAAGCCCAAAGCATTAAAAAATCCTTTTGTGTGGCCAACAAAGTGTTTTAAAGAACATAAATTTAAATTCCTTTATGCTGAGCACACATCCAGCTCATCAAGATCCCATCAATTACAAAAAAAAAAAAAAAAAATCCTTTGAGGCCCAAATTAGTTGTACCACGGAAATGAATGTTGCCATTTATCTGAGTCACTAATGCCACACACCTTCTCAATCTTTGCTACTCAGATTCTAAGAATAAAAGGCAACACCGCAATAGCAGAAAGAAAATTGGCAGATATGATTTCTAACTTAATTCAAATTGTTTTTCCTGGGGATGTATTGAAATCGTCCAGGTTGCTCGAATATCATCCAGGGATGTGATTTTGAAGGAGACAGCTTGCTACTGGTTTTCCTGGCTGTACTACAAGAAACAACAGTGTGAGCTTATTTTAAGTTAATGTGTGCTTCTGTGTTTCTTTACAAGAAATTAACTGCAATCATTTAGTTAAAGCAAACACTTTGTTAAGGTTTCGTTTCTCAGTAGAAAATGTCTTCAGGAGTCTTTTAAACTTAGAGAGTTACAAATCCCAACTTCTACCCATAGATTTTGAGCTTGGAGCAAATTATTTACATCACAGTAAAAGATGGTTCAAGCTTAATGACCCTTCGTGGCCCTGAGTGGTTTTTAGCCATAGGTGAGTCACAACATCATAGGAGTCCTACCCATTCTCCTGAATCAACACAGTAATTCTTTGCCTGCCTCGGCCAGGACCAGACCTCAGGGTAAATTCTCATTTCTTTCCAACTATGTAATCACAAGGAGACCCATAGGAATGGGCAGTATGGAACAAGACAGAACAAAGAGCTTCAACCAAGTTATTCTTAACTAGAGAAACACCTGCAGGCTCTGGCACCTGGTTTCTGACCCCTGCCCTTGAGGATTTCCCTAGCTAGACTTGGCCTCTGGGCGACAATGATTTTTATTATACAACTGCTTCTCTTGACCTTAGCTGAGCTCTTTTGGACTGAATTCCAGACTTGTGGACTTGCCAGATCCCCTTCCTCTTAGTCAAAACCCCAGTCTTGGGCCTTCCAGGCCAGTGGTCTTAAAGTCACCAGTGCCTTAGTAACAGTTTGTGTGTAAATGATGAGGGGAGATGTCAGCTAAGAAGGAGGCTACCCCAAGCTGTTTCCATTAGTCCAGTCACAAGCAGCTGTAAGAAAGAAAAAAAGAGCAATGCAAAGTAACACCAACTAAATGAAAAGATATCCACAAAATACAATATATGGGGTAGTAGAAGCTTTCAGTGTCTTTATCCCTCCCCCTAAAAACTCTACCTCCTAGCCCCAGGTCCATGTAACGTCATTGTTCTAAATCCCGACTTACTAGACATCTATTGTTTGAGTGTCCAATGTCCATTTCCCTCCTTCTGGTAACAAAGATTTCCTTTGGGAAGCCACTCCTCCCCATTCTCAGGTGTGAGTTTTGAGTAAAAACCTCCACTCCAAGCCCCACGGGTCCTGATTGCCTAACCCTATCAACATTTCCTGTGTACCTAGCATCTAGCCAGCGAGATAAATGAAGACATCAGTTGAGATTTCTGTGAAATAAAAACATTCTTTCTTTCTGTGGTAGGAGAATATAAAGTCTGAACTAGAGTAACAACTCTGTGAAGACAAGAGAAGGGACTGAGCTGCTGGGTGGATATAAAGACTAAGAACAAAATCAACACAGTGAAAGGCAGAGCAGAAAAAAAAGAAACAGAAAGAAACTAGGTTCTTAAATTACATTATTTTAGCCACTGGACCAAGCCTCATCTGAAGCCCACCTCTGATCTTTTCTGTAAGCGAATGAATTCCCTTTTCAGCCAGTTTCAATCAGCTTTTCTGTGAAATGAGAAGAAGAGGAGGAAGAGGGAGAGGAAAAGAGGAAGAAGGAGGAAGCAGAGTAAAAAGAGTGCTGACACATGGTAACACCGTATCTCCATTTCACCTCCTCCAGGAGAAAGGACAGAGGGAGAGGTGCGTGAACCCTTACTGGGCCATACAACAATTCAAGAGACCTATATAATCCATAGTATAGATTCAGTTTGGGTTCTGGTGTTTTCTGCAAGGAAAATAGTTAACTAGTTCCTTACATTATCTTGCAGAAAAACCTACATAAAGGATTAATCTATTCCCACTAACCCAGTAATGACTACAGTCATTTCTCTTAAGGGAAAAATAAAAAGGAAGAAAGAAGGGAAAGACAGAAGACTCTACCCTTGTATCCTTTGTATATTACAATTCATTCAATGAACTTAAGATAAAATGCATCTAAGATAGAGCTCTTCGAACACCAGTATGGTTTTGGATGGGGCCGGGGCGGGTAATAAAGCAAAAGTTCTGTAAAAGCCAGTAGTCCTACTGAAGGGTGTAGAGGACAGAAGTGAACCATTCTAGATCAGATAAAGACACTGTGGTTCCTGACATGGGTTTGGGACTGTATCCGACAAGCCGAGGAACAGCACTGAGCTTACTTACACAGGAGCTCTTCTCTGGCTTTACGGTCCTGTAAACAGGAGCTGTTTTTATCTTTCCTCCAGTTGACCGAAACAACCAGCACACACAAACCATACTGTGGTGGCTCACGAGTGCTGGCTCCATGCCAAGCCTGAAATGTGTACCTTTGGCTAGTAAGCCTTTATGTCTTTTGCACACGTTCTCTCTCCAGAGACTAAAACAGGGCCCCCACAAAGCAGCCACGGTGACTGCCTTTGAACCATTTGTAAACCTAGCAATACACAAAGATCAGTCCATTTTCACTTCCTTAAATTCATCATCCCTCTCCAGCCCCCAAAGCCATTCCTCATCAGTTCTTTCAAAGCTGCGGAGGGGGAGGGGGGTCCTGGGTGGCTCAGTGGGTTAAGCTTCTGCCTTCAGCTCAGGTCATGATCCCAGGGTCCTGGGATCGAGCCCCGAATCGGGGAAGCCTGCCCCGAAGCAGGGAGCCTGCTTCCACCCCCCTGCCTACTTGTGATCTCTCTCTCAAATAAATAAATAAATAACCTTTTTAAAAAGCTGCGGGGCCCCTCACAGCCAACTAAAGAAAAGCATTTGTTTTAAATGTACCACCTCAACCGCCACCCCTGGATCTCAGTTCGGGTTAATAACCATGTGTACACCTCCAAGGAAATGCCTCGAGAACCTTAGCAAAGCTCTAATATGCCGAGCTACCAATTTCTATTACTGACAACTCATTATCCAACAGAATAGAGTTCTTTTTATCACTAAACACCAGGTTTTTTTTAATTCCCTTAATAGAGGGCTGTCAATACTCAGCCTTCACTGACCGAGAAAACCTACTCTCTTCCAGCAAGTATCTGAAAACTTCTCTACCTACAGCTTCCGTTCCCATCCCGGCTATCATCAGAGGAACTGTGGAAGCATCTTAAAAAGGCAGATTCTCGAGTCCCACCCTCTAAGACACTGGTTCGGCAGAGCTGGAGGGTCTTGGCCCTAGAGAATCTGTTTCATGATTTTTGGAGTTGCATTCAGGCATTGTAATGCAAGGCAGAAGCCCAGAAAATCTGATCATCTTTCTGATGAATTTTCTCACTGAGATCAAAGACCCAAGTAATTTCACATAAATTCATTAGGCCTTCACATAAGATCCACTGTATAAATGATGGCGAAAGGCTCCATCTTCTAAAGCTTCCCATTAAAGTTGCCTCACATATTTCTCAGGTATTAACAGAATGTGTCTCCAGACCTCTGACCTACCTCTAATAATTAACACCTGGAATTCAGGGCTCTCCATATCCCAGGGGAGGAGGGGGGATGTTTCACCAATGGGGAGTCAACATCATTCTTACTAATCTGTTTCTCCAACACTAATGATTCTCCTAAACTTGATACCCTCACCTGACTAGATCAATAATATCATCCAGGCTTCTCCTAGAATCCCACCATCCCTAATTGAATGTCACCTATGCCCCAGAAGCAAAGCACCAAATAGATTACTACGTGGTGTGATCATTCTTAAATTGGATGTATTTAACTTTAACTCACCATCGTTTCCCTCCAATGTTTTTTGTGATGCTTCCATTAATATTAAGGAATTATAGAAGGGCTGCAAATTGGCAGTCTCAGAGTGCAGACATGCTTTCTTTGAGCCACACAAATTTTTTATTTTAAAATCTTTAGACAAAGCATACACACTTCAGTAGGTCACAATCCCCGCCAATTACAACTGTCTTCACACCTATGCTTTTCACTCATGTTTATTACTTGGCTGGCTCCTTCAGGCATCTGAGTTTGCAACACCTGAATTAAGATTTTAGGGCATTTCCTAAAGATATTTTTAGTCCCCTCCACGGTTCCTTCACTTGTGGTAGATACATAAGGTGTTTATTGATGTAAGCAAAATGCAACAGCATAAATGACTCAAGTTTCTCAGGCACTGAAAGTGAAAGATAAAAAGAAAGTTTGCCTGTTCAATGTGCCCACTAATGTTTGTAAAATAAATCACTATCTTGGTGACACAGTTATTTCATTTTAACTTCCCTCTATTAGACCATAAACAGTCTGAGAACAGGTAAAGTGCCATTCATCTTTGTGCAAGGGCTGGGCTGGACCTGGGCTATTGAACATGGACACTTGTCAAGTGAATGATCACAACTATCCAACTCATTATAAACTAAGTTAAATGTACTAAAGGATTCAAAATTGTTCCAGGGTCAAGAAAGATACTGGCCCCTGGGAGCTAAGCTGATCTGTGTTTTGAACAAAAGCAGACAAGGGAGACTGAAGGGCAGTTCTGAAAATACAATATTGCAACATAACTAATTACAGTCAGCAATCATGAAAAGTTTGAACAGTCTGAAAAATATTATCTTATAAGCACTTCAAGATATCATTTCTTTCCAAAGGTTAGCACACTTAAAATAAGAATGTAAAAAAAAAAGTTGTAAAAACAAATTATCATTGCTCAATAGACAAGGTCTGAGGGATACAAAACAGCACATTAAATCAGTTCCCAATTCAAAAAAACCTGCATGAGATGTTGATCTTCCTGTTTTTCATAAACCTTATAATTGTGCTTCCAGAAAACTACCAAGCATCTGCCTCTATGTAGCTAATTCATTTAATCTTGGAGCTCTCACAAGGAAATAGAGCGTATACGGTGCCAGGATCACTATCTTCTCTAGCCAAAATCATAATGCCTTAGAGCCAATTTCCTCTTGGTAAATTGTGATCAAATTCCTTCAATTTGCAGCTTCCTTAGTACTGGTAATGGCTGCACATGCCACAAGTTAGTATATACGTGTGTGTGTATGTTTAACAATATACATCATAAAGTTAACAGTAATACGGAGACGTGCACAGAGGTGAACACACCCGTGTATGCAGCCACACATGTATATCCACGCATACTGGGTCCTATACGCCTCTTTATTTGACACTTTGTGAACAGCACAGTCACAAAGCCCGTTCAGACTTCCTTAATCCAGTAATAATTCTCTGGTAATTAACATGACTTTGGAAATCTGCATTAACCAGCTTTACTATGCAGCTCCAACATAATGAAAATCAAGGTGAATGATAATAATTCTGATGGGATAACAATCCATTAAAATCTTCTGAATCATCAAAGAAAGATCAAATCATGTTCCACTTTTAGTGTAAAGGGTATTTTATCAAAATTCAAACTTTTTTTAAAGATTTTATTTATTTATTTGACAGAGAGAGAGCACAAGCAGGGGAAGCTGAAGGCAGAGGGAGAGGGAGAAGCAGGCTCCCCACTGAGCAGAGAGCCCGATGTGGGGCTCGATCCCAGGACCCTGAGATCATGGCCTGAGCCAAAGGCTGACGCTTAACTGAGCCACCCAGGAGCCCCTCAAAATTCAATTATTTTAAAAGAACTGGTGATTCATATACAGCTTATCCAGTAAATTTTTAGAGTCGTAATATCTGATCAATCAGTATCCCTTACTTCCCAGCTATTCTTGATAAAGCAGAATTTCCATAATTTTGAAAATATGGCTCCTACATTTAATGTGCACATATTACATGCATTATTAACAGGGATTGCAGACCAACCATGACAGCACATTTTACAACTATGACACATAATTCTTCAGTCCTTGAAGTGCCAAACTGTTGACTCTCAAGCTGTGTTTGTTACTCTTTAAATCCAAGGCACATTAAATACAATTCACCTTTCCTGTTCAATCAAGGTCGTTATAGTGAGAATATATTACACTGCTGCCTTTTTTTAAGAGTGGTATCATTAGGGGTTTTTAAAGTTAAGTAGGGTACCTTCCTTAAATAACTCTGGGATAATGCCCCTTTAAAATCTTTCTGTTGTTTTTGATAGTTCCTTTCAAATTACTATAAATACCTTTGTCTCATTTGGCTATATAACCCGTGTCATTGTAGATCTTGCTCTGTAGTCATACACTATACACAATTATCTAAATAAAAACTAAAGATGCTTCTATAGCTCAAGTATGAAATAAAGCACACAGTCCCTAGATGGCTGTTATAAAATTAAGAACCTCTTCTTTTTTAGGGCTGGGGGTCATTTTCGTTTGTGACTATGACCAGGTGGTTAAAGGTACATGAAATCGGAGACATGTATCTACCAACCATTTATAGGAAATTCAGAGGAACAAAGGAGAAGGTTAAACTATGCCATAGGCATATAATCAACAAAATCCAGTCTGTGGTAATTTCATAAAACAAATGGCCCTGCTTCTTCCACCATGAACTGCTGATGGAGAAAAAAGGAAGATAGAGAAAGCTTACCACCTAAAAGAAATTTAAAAGACATAAAAATTAATCACAATATACAGGTTTTGGTTCAGAAAATTTGAAATTCAAACACTGACGGGTTACTGGATAATTCTAGA
The DNA here is from genome assembly GCA_004024625.1 of Mellivora capensis. Classification (NCBI taxonomy): domain Eukaryota; kingdom Metazoa; phylum Chordata; class Mammalia; order Carnivora; family Mustelidae; genus Mellivora; species Mellivora capensis. The sequence goes on along the minus strand of PISX010000152.1, from coordinate 198,582 downwards.
GAATTATCAGTAATTTTTTTAGGCAAGATAATAGTATTTTGGTGATGTCTTTTAAAAGATGCCTTATCACCTCACATCTGTCAGAATGGCTAAAAATCAACAACACAAGAAACAATAGGTGTTGGCAAGGATGTGAAGAAAAAGGAACACTCTTGCATGGTTGGTGGGAATGCAAGCTGATGCAGCCACTGCGGAAAACAGTACGGAGGTTCCTCAAGAAGTTAAAAACAGGCGCGCCTGGGTGGCTCAGTGGGTTAAGCCTCTGCCTTCGGCTCAGGTCATGATCCCAGGGTCCTGGGATCAAGCCCTGCATCAGGCTCTCTGCTCGGTGGGGAGCCTGCTTCCCATGCCCTCTCCCTCTCTCTCTCTGCCTGCCCCTCTGCCTACTTGGTGATCTCTCTCTCTCTCTCTCTCTCTCTGTCAAATAAATAAATAAAATCTTAAAAAAAAAAAAGTCAAAAACAGAACCACCCTATGGTTCAGCAATCACACTGCTAGGTAATTGCCCAAAGGCTACAGAAACACTAATTCAGAGACAGAGCTGCACCACTGTCTATAGCAGCGCTATTTACAAGAGCCAAATTATGGAAGCAGCCCAAGTGCCCACCAACTGATGAATGAAGAAAGACGTGGGTGTGTGTGAGTGTGTATAATACACATATACATATATACACACATATATGTGTGTGTGTGTATATATATATAATGGAATATTATTCAGCCATAAAAAAAAGAATGAAACTTTGCCATTTGCAATGACATGGATGGGGCCACACTGTGGTATGCTAAGCAAAATCAGTCAGTCAGAGAAAGACCAGTACCATATGATTTCGCTCATATGTGTAAATTACAAAACAACTAACAAGCAAAGGGGGAAAAGAGACAAATCAAAAAACAGACTCTTAACCACAGTCTAACCACAAACTGATGGGGACCAGAGGGGGTGGGTTAAATAGGTGATGGGGATTAAGGGGGGCCCATGTGAGGAGCACAGGGGTGTCACACAGAAGTGTTGAATCACTACATTGTGCACCTGAAACTAATAAAACACTGTGTGTTAAAATAATGATAATAATAATAAATACAAGATCCCTTATCTTTTTGAGTAAATACCAAAGTATTTACAGATGAAATGAATGTCATAATATGTGGGATTTGCTTCAAAATATATGGTAGGGGCACCTGGGTGGCTCAGTTAAGCGTCTGACTTTGACTCAGGCCATGATCTCAGGGTCCTGGGATCAAGCCTCGCATCAAGCCACCAGTCCCTCAAGCTCCATGCTCAGCAGGGAGTCTGCTTCTCCCTCTCCCTCTGCCCCTCCCCCCACTTATGCACACGCACGCTCTCTCTCAAATAAATAAAATCTTTAAAAATAAAAATAATAATAATAATAATATGGTAGAAGGTAAGTGAATGTTGATACAAATGAAACAAGACTGCCTGGGAGTTGATAATTCTTAAAGCTAGGTGATAGACCCACGAGGACTCATTGAATAAAACTATCTGCTTTTGTGTATATTTGAAATTCTTCATAACACAAAGTATTTTAAAATGAGGCAATTCTATAGTCATAGAGACAATTGTTTTGCTGTGATTACTAAAAATTGTATCTAAGAATTGTGCTTTGATTTCTAAAAATGGATAGTTATAAATTTATAGTCATAAAAATGATGCTGAAAGTTGAAAAAAAAAAGCTGTATCTTCAACTAATCTTAACTTTTTAATCTAGCTAAAAGTGTTTCTCAACTTCCAAAATTTTCATCAATCCTTTACCTTAAATTTTATAAACATCTTCGTTATTTTCTTAGAAAACAAAAATTCTCACAGGACATGCTGTAAACTAGCACAAAAGTTCAGATTACAACTTTAATGACTATAAATAAAAAGGTCTAAAAAAGTACAAAAAGTAAGAAATGGTTTCTAGGCTCTCTTCAGGAAGTTAAAGTCATTAGGTTAATGCATAGTATTTCAACTGTTTATTTTTAGTCTTAAAGGTTTGAAAATTACCATTACAGATTTTCTCATTCAAAAAATATTAAGGGTAGAGACGCCAGGGGTGCTTAGTCAGTTAAGCATCTGCCCTTGGCTCAGGTCATGATCCTGGCGTCCTGGGATCGAGTCCCACATTGGGCTCCTTGCTCAGTGGGGAGCCTGCTTCTCCCTCTGCCTGCTGCTGCTCACCCTTTTTTGTGCTCTCTTTCTCTGAAAAATAAAAAATAAACTCTTTAAAAAATTTATATAAAGAGTGCACTATGAGTTAGAAAACCTACAACATAAATCTATAATATCTCAAAATTACTTCTATTCAGTTCTATTCATGTATCAACATAAACATATAAACTCAAGTGTTTGAAATAGTTATTTCATCTTTTCCTGACTTTAAAATAATTGTAATTTAATGTGAGCGGATTTAGTGAATTTGGGCTCAGGAGTAGTACTTAGGAAGGGGTTGAGAGTAAAACAAATGATCAGCTTACACTTTTAACATAATAAATTAGTTTTTAAATTAAACTCAAACTTCCTGGGACGCCTGGGTGGCTCAGTTGGTTAAGCAGCTGCCTTCGGCTCAGGTCATGATCCCGGCGTCCTGGGATCGAGTCCCACATTGGGCTCCTTGCTCGGCAGGGAGCCTGCTTCTCCCTCTGCCTCTGCCTGCCACTCTGTCTGTCTGTGCTTGCTTTCTCTCCCTCTCTCTCTGACAAATAAATAAATTTTAAAAAAAAATAAATAAACTCAAACTTCCTTGGGACAGACTTTGCATTTTTTTAAATAATTCCTCCAGGGGCCAACCGAGCTAAAGTTCATGTCAATTTCCAAAAACTCCAAATCAATAAAATAAATAAATCCTTTTAAAATGTACCTTTTAGCACAAAAAAATATATAATTGTTACACTAATCACTATTCTTACCTATTAATTTTTTCAAATCTCCTAAAGGACCCCTTTGATTTAAAATGAGTGATGATCTCTGATAAGTAATTATCTGCCTTTCTTTTAAAAAATCAGTAATAATCCAGACTTTTTACTTTTCAATATGGCTCCTTCATAAACGTTCCTGAAATACAGTCAAGAAACTGCATTAAATGTGTTGAATGTTTTACTTATAATAATATTGTGCTTCTATGGTATTTTCACAATACCAATAATTTAAAAACATTTTTTAAATGTATACAAGGTCTACTGAGTCATTGTCAGTTCAAGGGTACAAACCATTCTGTGGTTAAATGATTACATCAGACCAGCGTAAGGGTTGAGCTGGCACTTTGCAGGTTTAAATATCTTGGCTCTCCAAAGCTTGTGTGGGGGCTGCAGTTTGGCTTAAAATTCTCAGCCGGATGCAGATAATTTCTCTGAAAAATGTTTTTAAATGGCTAAGAGGGTTTTTTTCTTTTTAGCTTTTTGAAAATGTTGGAGAAAGCATACATTAGAACCACATTCAAATTTATAAGGCTCTTTTTCCTTTTTAATGTTCCCATCCCCATAGATAACCCAAGTACAGCAAAATGATCCCAAGCCTAAAGACTTTCAATAAATACAAAACCTCACATTTATAGGAATTTAAATGTAAACACAAAAATTAGAATAAACTGCTTCAAATTATGCCGGAAAATTAGAGGACTTCTTTGAAAAAGGCCAGTATTTGCTAAGCCCTCTGGAGTTATGATTATATGTTGCCCATGGTCATTTTGGTTTCCATACCTCCAGTTTTATTTCCATTTTTCCATTCAAATGTTACTTTCTTTACTCCTACAACAGCCTTGTGAAACTGGTACTAATATTAACCATTTTATCAATTAAACATATGCATAGATACTAAGTACCCTGGCCAGCATAATCCACCCAGTAATCAACAGAGCTGACCAGCACTCTTCCAAACTGTCAAGGTCATCAAAATCAAGGAAAGTCTGAGAAACTGCCACAACCTACAAGGAGCCTAAGCAGACATGAGGGTTAAATCTAACATGGTATCTTGAATGGGAACCTGGACAGGAAAAGAACATTAGGGAGAAAAAAAAAAAACAACTAAGGGAACCAGAATGAAGGATGGGCTTTAGTTAATAATAATTTTCAATACTGGTTCCTTAATGTTCACATACGAATCACAGTAAAGTAAGATGTTAACAACAGGGGAAACTGAATGTAGGGTTTACAGGAACACTCTGCACTATCTAATAATTCTGTAAATCCAAACCTAAAAATTCTAAAACTAAAAGTTTATTACAGCTTATTCACTCATCAGGCCCTGTATCCCAAAAGCAAACAAAGTACTAAACTAGTTGTAAGACCAGCTTTGAAACAAGTGGAGAATGTACACTTCAGATTTTGAAGGAATACAGTCAACAATTAACTGAACATTTTTTAAAAATATATAGTAAAAATTTGACTCCTCTGAAAACCTAATGTGCACATATGAAGTTCTTAAGTATTTCCAAAAGTGTACTTCTGGCTAAAAGATAAACATACCAAAAATTTCTGTAATCCTCAATACCAGAGGGGGGAAAATATTATCTTCAGATCATGAACACCTTACAAAAGCTTCAATGTCTTCTTAAACCATATTTTAAAAAAGAAGAAGAAGAAAACAAAACAAAACAAAACCTAAGTCTGTAGCACTTTCTTAAAATCAGAGCCTAAACTAGTAATGAATAATCTTTAGCTTAGTATTGCAAACCCCTTAACAATTTCACCTCAATCTCCTTCTATAATTGCATTTTCTAATATTTGCCTGTACAAACTCTCCTCCAACAAAACCAGTTCACTCAGTGCCTCCCATGTGCCTTTTCTCGGCTTGTGATGCTTCTCTGTTAGCTCTGTCCCCTACCTACAGTGCCATCCCCTCTTTCATCTTCTAAATCCTGCCCCTGCTTGAAGACCCAGCTAAAACCCTCCCTCCTCCAGGAAGCCTCAGATCACCACAGACTCAATAAGGACTACCTCATTAGAACTTCTGACATTCTTGTGGTACTTAGCATATTCCTCCATTTAAAAAGAAAAGAAGGTTCCTGTGTGCTTACTAAGTACCTATACCACAAATAAGTGCTGGGGAAATTAAAGATGAGTAAGGTATGGTCTCTGCTTCAAGGTGCTCTAGGAGAAGACAAACATGGGAACGCACCATTCCTACGCAAAACAGTAGCGGCTCCAGGGTATCAGAAGGTGCCATAATGGGACGCCTGGGTGGCTCAGTTGGCTGGACAACTGCCTTCGGCTCAGGTCATGATCCCAGAGACCCGGGATCGAGTCCCGCATCGAGCTCCCAGCTCCATGGGGAGTCTGCTTCTCCCTCTGACTTTCTCCTCGCTCATGCTGTCTCACTGCCTCTCTCTCAAATAAATAAATAAAATCTTTAATAAAAAAAAAAAAAAAGAAGGTGCCATAACACCCCACTGCCATTTGCTACAGTATTTCTCTTTTTTACATTTAAGTCCGGTTTCACCAAATAAACCAAGGTCCTCTTGAAAGGTAGAGTTCTTCATCTCCTTCTCAATGCTATAGATACGCTATCCAAAAACAAGTCTGATGTTTTACTAAAATTTCATGCCACCCTTATTTTCTTTTTTTTTTTTTAAGATTTTATTTATTTATTTGACAGAGATCAGAAGTAGGCAGAAAGGCAGGCAGAGAGAGAGGGGGAAGCAGGCTCCCTGCTGAGCAGAGAGCCCGATGTGGGGCTCGATCCCAGGACCCAGGGATCATGACCCGAGCTGAAGGCAGAGGCTTTAACCCACTGAGCCACCCAGGCGCCCCGCCACCCTTATTTTCTTAAAAACAGATGTGGGTAGAATCTCTGTTCACAGACATCAGACTTACAATGATGAATTAAGACTGTTTTCAGTAAGTTATTAACCATAGCCAACTATCAATTATTAAGAATTCACAAATTGTCACCATTTCACGTAGTTAACAGCCTTAAACGGCACTCATGGCCTTTTTTTTTTTTTTTTTTTTTTTAATGAGAAACGAATTTAAAACTGAAGAAAAAGGACTGGTTTGAGATACATCTTTTATTTGCCTGGGGAAGTATTAACCATCAGAGACAGGTCCAAAGTACAGAAGCCAATCTTTTTTTTTTTTTTTTTTTTTTTACAGAAGCCAATCTTAAAAGCTGCTTTCAATCAATCTGTGATGTCATGGGAGACATGCTTGTGACTTTACATATAGAGTAAAAACAAATGGTGACCACTGTAGAGGACATGTGTGCATACGACCCAGACACAGAACACAGGGAGTAGATACATTAACATGGTGACCATACTCATCTCTAAACTGTGTGTGACTATAGAATTGTTTCCTTGGCACTTGCCTATATTTTATATGACTAGTAATAAAAATACAATATCATAACTCTTTAAACCCAACTCTTTGAGGAGATTGTAGGAGAGGATAGGAGGTGATAAAGGGAGGATGACCAAGAGAGACAACCAACCAGAGACAACGAACAATCCAAAAGTGGGTCATTAACTGCTCTGGGTAAGCAAATTCCTGAGCTGAAAAGCTTCCCATGTGACTCTGTACCTCATTTTCCCAAAAGCATTTTTACACATTCAATCGAATAAATCAAAACTGGTAACATCTGCTAAATGTTGTATTTGCCATTGGATTTCAAAAAATAACTTGGTTTGCCTTTTTTTTTCATCTGTCTTCTGAGAGTGAACGTTTTAAATGTCCCTTGTTTGTACTTTCAAGATGTTGTTTTTCTACAACTGTGCTTTTTTTTTTTAAGATTTTTATTTTTTTATTTATTTGTCAGAGAGAGAGAGAGAGAGAGAGAGAGAGCACAGGCAGAGTGGCAGGCAGAGGCAGAGGGAGAAGCAGGGTCCCCGCCGAGCAAGGAGCCCAATGTGGGACTCGAGCCCAGGATGCTGGGATCATGACCTGAGCCGAAGGCAGCCACTTAACCAACTGAGCCAACTGAGCGTCCCTACAACTGTGCTTTTAAAGCCTTGTTTATAACACATGCCTTCAAAATTATGTGTCTGTATACACACGTGTGTATGTTAATACTCTTCTCTTAATCTACAACTGGTTATAACAGCAACACCTTTGGAAAAACAGATGAACTCATATATCATAGTCTTTGAACCAGGGCCTCCCACTGTCTCCCCGTAGGAAGTACATTTTACAAAGAATGACATCGACATTCTTCCTACCTCCTAAAATGGTTCCATGGCTGATAAGTAAAAACAGATAATGGTAGAAGTACAAATAGAGTTTTTAATTCATCAGCACATAAACCAATTTTGCATCAAAATTTCTCATAACTTTCTCATGTTCACTTGGATCATACATTGATGCATCCTTCGAAACCAAGATGGATTCAACTCAAGAGAACTAGAGATCCTACCTCTAGATAACGTTACCCTTATTTTTACCTTAGAAAAGTCTACTGGAAGTTAAAAATCTAGATTTTCTTTTCATTATTATTATTATTATTCATTATTATTATTATTATGTTCAGTTAGCCACTGTATAGTAAGTACATCATTAGTTCTTGATGTAGTGTTCAATGATTCATCAGTTAAGTATCACACCCAGTGCTTATCACAGCACATGTCCTCCTTAATACCCATCACCCTGTTACCCCTCCCCTCTGATAAACCCAGTTTGTTTCCTGGGGTCCACAGTCTCTCATGGTTCGTTTTCATAAAAAAGGAAGAAGTACATTATTTTCAAATATTTTATAATGCTACTGAATATTTTTATGAACATCAAACATTTTTATTAATTAATAATTCTATTAATTCTGTATTCTTGCCAACAAAGAAAGCAGTATTCCTTTAACAATTTTATTTATTTATTTTTGTGAGAGAGAGAGAGAGAGAAAGAGAGAGGCAGAGATAGAAGCAGACTTCCTGGGGTGCCTGGGTGGCTCAGTCATTAAGCGTCTGCTGTTGGCACAGTTCAGGATCCTGGGGTCCTGGGATCCAGCCCCATATCTGGCTCCCTGCTCAATGGGTAACCTGCTTCTCCCTTTCCAACTCCCCCTGCTTGTGTTCCCACTCTGTGTCTCTCTCTCTGTCAAATAAATAATAATAATAATAAATAATATAATATAATAATATATATATTATATATTATATATGTGTTATATATAATATATATTATATAATATAAAATAATATAATAAAATAATAATAAATAATAAATAAATAAATAAAATCTTAAAAAAAAAAAGGTGGCAGACTCCCTGCTGAGCAGGGAGCCTGATGCAGGGCTCAATCCCAGGATGCTGGGATCATCACCTGACTTGAGTCAAAGGCAGATGCTTAATCAACTGAGCCACTCAGGTGCTCCAAAGCAAGCAGTATTTTATGGTCCACTAAAATTTTTTATGTTTTTGCTATGAAAGTAAAGGGTAAAATTGTATGTTCTCAAAAATGTAAGACAACTGACTTCTGCTTTTACCCTGGGGACATTTACAAATTCCAGGCAAAGGAGGGAGGCTGAGAATCCAGGCTCTGCATACTCACAAAGCTGCTGCTGGACTCAGAAAAATCATTAGAACTTCTGGCAAAGTCTTGAGAGACCTCAAATATGTAGCCAGTTATCCTCAAGACAATCTGATGAATTCTGGGGCAGCCCTTGGGCAAGAAGCTAAAATTAAGCAAGTACCTCTGAAAAGCAGAGCAGAGCTATCAGCAGTCTTACAATATAAAATTTGGGATTTTGAATCTACTAGGGCAACGATCCACATTGTTTGGGTGTTTGAATATTTGATAAATGATGTTTAATTCTTTAGAATATTTTATAGGCCAACGCACTTACAGACCTTCAGAAAAAAACCCTGAAGAACTCTGTCTCCGAAATCGTAGTGAACCACAGGTAGATGACCCTTAACAAAGGCACAAGCCAGCCTCAACCCAGCAAAGTCCCCATCTGCATTAAGATGATCCATCGACACATTCTGCCTAGGAGAGGGGACAATGAACCCTCTCTCTATAAGACAACTGCATCATCTGAAGCCTTTTTAGTTTTGTTTTGTTCTGTTTTTTTAACGGGAATGCCTGACATTCACTCAAAACTACAAGAAACACCAAATACAGAACCACAGGATTGATAACCAACAAAAAAAAAGCAGGCAAAACAGACCCTAGGATACTCCAGGTATTAGAGCTGGCTCACTAGGACTTGAAACTAAGTATCAGCATGTGCAATAAATGGAGAAAACTGCAGATAAAAAGATAGATTCACCAAAGAACTGTGGAACTAAGCAAAAAAGGACCTAAAATTAAGAACTCATTAGACAGATTTAATAGATTAGACGGCACCAAAAACAATAAACTGGAAGATAAGCCTGGCGTTATCTAGTTGTGCTAGTTACTCATTGATTGCCCCTCATCTTCCAAATCTACTTTTCTCTGTCCTGCTCCTGAACCCGGGACTGGACCCTGCAAGCACGTCCATTATGCCAACTGGTACAATGTCTAGCTTGTCCACAGAAAGTGACTGGGGGGTGGGGGATCTAGTGCAAGGCTTGACAGACGGAGCAGCTTCCTATCCCGCTTCTGATGGACTTGGCATAGCTGCTCCTACCACGCGGCCACCCAGCAGCAGGCGGGAAGCCCAGCAGTGCTCCCCCTCCAGCCTGCTGGCTGGCACCCAGCCCCACTGGCCCACCAGCACCCAGTAGGCCACACCCGTTCTGACCTGCAGCACCCCCAAATGCAGGTCTCCCAACACCCAGGGGGCTGCAGCCACACCCACTCCAACAGGGAGGGTGGAGTCTCAGCCCGGGGCCTTCTCAATTTGTTCCCTCTTGGGTTTTTTTCTCTCAGCCACAGAGTAGCTGCTCTCTACAGCTGCTACACTTGCATTCCTTAGAGTTCTCTTCTGTTCCTTTAAGTAGTTCATGGCCCTTCTGGGTTGCTCAGTCATTAAGCATCTGCTTTTGACTCAGGCCGTGATTAGGGTCCTGGGATCGAGCCCCCGCATCGGGCTCCCTGCTCAGTGGGGAGCCTGCTTCTCCCTCTGTCTGCCTGCAGCTCTCCCTGCTTGTGCTCTCTCTCTCATTACCCCTGCGTGTCAAATAAAATCTTTAAAAAAAAAAAAAAAGCAGTTCATAACTCTATAGCCAATTTTCCCTATTCAAGTTACTGGTACGGTTTCTGCCTCCTAACTAGCCTCAAACTGATAAACTGGTCAAGTTCCATGTTAAGCGTACCTGGTTTGTACTTTCAAGAGGTCCTGTTTTTCTCCAGCTGTACTTTAAAGCCTAGTTTATACCCATATCTTCGAAATTATATATGTCTATGCATATGCGTCTCCTTAGTCCCCTATACCACGTGGCCCAGCAAGTCCGCCCTCCAGCATAAGCCCCTCAGAAAGGCACACAGATTCACTGAGACACACACAAGAATGTTCCCGGCAGCACTGCTCACAACAGCAAACACCTGAAAAGAATCCAAATGCGGATCAGTACTAGAATGGACAAATAAACCGTGCTCTGCTCGCGCGATGGAATGAGCTAACAACAACGAACCACAGGGGTGGTTACACGAAATAAGTCAGATAAATAAATAAATGTTGCACGAAAGAAGTCAGACACCCAAGTACAGGCTGTTGGACTCCGTCTGTAGAAAGCTCAAAAGGAGGAGAAATTAACCACAGTGATGTAAGGCAGCACAGTGTTTACCCCTGGGCCAGGAGTCCCCATGATGGGAAGGGTCACTGAGTGGGGCTTCTGGAACCTGGAAATGCTCTGTTCCTGATCTAAGAGCTGGTTACGTGCTGTGTTTACATTTTGGAAGTTCTCCACGTAACACACTTGTGATCTGCACACTCTCCTGTAGATATGTCATTTGTCTATAAGTTACATAAAAATGCAGATGATTTATACACAAATACTATGCTTCTATGCCTCTGACACCTACTCTTCAGGGAGCTGGTGAAGTGCTCCCCCCCAGCCCCGCCCAACATGGCCCTACAGCACCATGTGTCTCTACGGCCATCCCTGCACGTGTCACCTCAGGGTGCGATTCCGTGCACTTCTCTGTCCTGAGCATTATGTTCAGCCTCAGGGCTGAAGATGAGTTTTCTAAAAGCTTCAAAGGAGGCATTAAATCAGTATTTTAAAAATGACAGAGAATTCTGCTTTAAAATGTACTGTAGGCCAAGGCACAGGGAAGTGTCTAAAAACAGGAGCACCACACACCTGGCCAGCATTTTCTAACAGCGGAGCACGCAGTCCATCTCAGCAAAGTGCACCCTTCACGTGTATTTCATGTACACAGGGAACGGGCACTGTTTTGCAAGGACACATTCAAAAGATGTCCTTCTGGAGGCAGCACAGTGAAGAGTAGGGCAGGAGAAGTGACAAGGTGTCAACACGATGTGTCTTTCTCCGCTTACATTCCATACGAGCAGAACAGAATCAGTGAAGGAACTGATAGCATTAGACTCCCACCCTGAGGATACCTGTCCCCAACCCCTAATGGCCCTCACCTTCTTCAAACTAGGAAGTCCGTTATCAGTGGTTTCCAATTCTGCTATAATTGCAACATGTCCTTCTCATTTAAACTTATGAACCACCCTTCCTCCTTTATGCAATTTTATTTTAAATTAAAGTGAATTATCACTATTACTTTTGGGGAAAAGAATTTCACAATGCCCTTTGAGGTAGCCAAACATACCACAGGGCATTGCAAAACCAAGGGTGAAAATCACTGCTTCGGAGATTCTGTTAACTGATTTTTATCTCCCAGTTTCTCTAAAACTGAATCTCTTCTTCTATTTTGAAATTTTCATCTAAAATGTGCTTTCTAGTCTTGGAAACCAGCAAGTCCCCTAAGAAATACACAACCTTAAAGGAAACCTGCTCACCTAACAAACATGTATTATGCAGCTCGACAGACCAGGCCCTCTTCTAGTTAAAAGGATGTAGGGAGTGAAGAAAACATATTCATTCTCTCATGAAGCTTCCATTCCAGCAAAGAAACAAGGGTAATCTTCCATCTCAATTTACCTGGGACTATCCAGTTCCAACACTAAACGTACTATATTCTGGAAAACCCATCAGCCTCAGGCAAACCAGTGCCATTGATCACCCTGGCAGAGAGATCCCAAATAAGCAAGGAAAAATTTATCAAATAGTGGTTAAGTGTAAAGAAGAAAACAAAGCATGATTTTTAAAAAATGAGAGAGTAATGGGGAGCACGTTACCACTGTTTTGTATAGGGACAACAGGAAAGGCCTCTCTGATATAATGACATTTGAAGAGAGAACAAGCCATTCAGATAAATGGGGGAAGAGAGTTCCAGGCAGAAGTGAATGAAAATGGTGAATAGCAAATCTCTAGCTGAAGCTACAGATTGAATGCAATTCCTATCAAAATTCTAGCTGGATTCTTGGCAGAAATTGACAAGCTGATCCTAGGGAATGCAAGGGACCCACAATAGTCAAAGCAATCTTGGAAAAGAACAAAGTTGGAAAACTCACACTTCCCAATCTCAAAACTTATTAAAAGTGACAGCAATCAAGACAGTGTGGTATTAGTATAAGGTGAAAAGACAGACCAAAGTAATAGAATTGACAGTCCAAAAATACACCCTAACATTTATAGTCAACTGAGTTCCAGCAAGAATGCCAAGACAACTCAATAAGGAAAACAGAGTCTTTCTAATAAATTATGTTTAAACATCTGGATCTCCACTTATAAAACAATGAAGTGGGGGGCATCTGGGTGGCTCAGTCAGTTAAATGCCCAACTCTTGTTTCAGTTCAGGTAATGATCTCATGGGTCATGGGATCAAGCCCCGAGTCAGGCTCTAAGGACGACGTGGAGTCTGCTTCTCTCCTTCTCCCTCTCCATCTGCCTCTCCATGCACTCTCTCTCTCTCTCTCCCCCCTCTCTAAAATAAATAAATCTTAAAAAAAATTTAAAAAAAAAAAAAGAAGCAGGGCTCCTAGCTCACACCATATACAAAAATTAACCCAAAACAGACCAAATACCTAAAAGCAAGAGCAAAAATTATAGAAGTTTTTAAAGAAAGATAATTGTAAGATTTCAAAACCTTGGACGAAGCAATGATTTCTTAGATACGAAATCAAGAGCATATGCAACAAAATAAAAGATAGGTAAGTTAGACTTAAACTTTCATCATTCAAACAATACTACCTAGAAGTGAAAAGACAATCCACAGAACGAAAGAAAATTCTGGCATATACTGAGATACAATATACAAAGAACTCTTACAGCTCAACAATAAAAGGCAAATAACCCAATTTAAGAAAGAGCAAAGGCTTTGAATAGACATTTCTCCAAAAAAGATACAAAAATGGCCAATAAGCACATGAAAAGATGCAAAACATCATTAGCCATCAGGGAAGCACAAACCAAAACCACAAAGAGATACCACTTCATAGGCTATAATCAAAAAGATAATAACAAGTGTTGGTAAGGGTGTGGAGAAACTGGAACACTTATATGCTGGTGGGGATGTAAAACTGGATAGCCATTTTGGAAAACACTCTAGGAGTTCCTCACAATATATACAAATACCAAATCATTATGTTGTGCACTTGAAAGTAACATAATGCTCAAATGTCAATTATACGTCAATTTAAAACATTTAAATTTAACTGTGGTGATGGTTGCACAACTCTGTGAATATACTAAAAACCACTGAATTATATACTTTAAAATGGGTAGATTATATGGCATATAAACTATGCCTCAATAAAGCTTTTAACTTAAAAAAAAAAAAAAATGGAGCCATCCCCAAAATGGAAAATGATACCTCACTGGAAATAATGTCAAGCAAAGCCAAGTGGGCCTTCTGTCAGAAATGTTACTATAAAAGATGGGTTCAATTAGTGATTCTCAAAAGCAGTTCGCAGATAATACATAGAAATGGCCTAGAGAATTTAATGACTCTTCAGCTCCCTAACGGGTCTAATTCAGATTCCAGTGGGATCCAAGAATCTGATTTTTTTTTAAGATTTTATTTATTTATCTGAGACAGAGAGAGCAGAGAGAGAGAGACGGAGAGGGAGAAGCAGACTCCCTCCTGAGCAGAGAGCCTGATGCAGGCCTCGATCTCAGGACCCAGAAATCATGACCTGAGCCTAGTGAGCCACCAAGGTGCCCCAAGAATCTGTATTTGTAACAGGCTTCCTAAATTGTTCTGATAGAGAGTCAGAGGGGAACCACTGGACAACTACAGTTATAACTCCATGATTTTATGATTCTCCGGTATATATGAAATACCTGACTCTGGTTAACCTCGTGTTTATCTGGATCTGGTATCTCCACCTAGTGTTTTCCATTCATCTGAGGATCTTAAAGTTCTTTATGAAACTCATCTCTGTGAATGAAGAGCCTGAATTTAAAAAGAGGTGGCTTCATCTGCTGGATTAGAGCACCTCACATATTTTTATTAACCTTACGTGTATCCTTTACTTAAGTTACTTGAAATCCTTTTAGAAAGAAGCTGGTTTAAATAAACTGAATAAATAAAAGATCACATATAGTCTCAAAAATTTTATTTCTCAAACTAGGACACTTTTTTTTCTCAAATATTTGTAACAATATACTTTTTATTAAAAAGCATAAGACATACAAATGGTTATCAGACACATGAAAAAATGTTCATCATCACTAGCCATCGGGGAGATTCAAATTAAAACCACATTGAGATACCACCTCACACCAGTTAGAATGGCCAAAATTAGGAAGACAGGAAACAACGTGTGTTGGAGAGGATGTGGAGAAAGGGGAACCCTCTTACACTGTTGGTGGGAATGCAAGTTGGTGCAGCCACTCTGGAGAACAGTGTGGAGATTCTTCAAGAAGTTAAAAATAGAGCTTCCCTATGACCCTGCAATTGCGCTACTGGGTATTTACCCCAAAGATACAGATGTGGTGAAAAGAAGGGCTATCTGTACCCCAATGTTCATAGCAGCAATGGCCACGGTCGCCAAACTGTGGAAAGAACCAAGATGCCCTTCAATGGACAAATGGCTAAGGAAGATGTGGTCCATATACACTATGGAGTATTATGCCTCCATCAGAAAGGATGAATACCCAACTTTTGTAGCAACATGGACGGGACTGGAAGAGATTATGCTGAGTGAAATAAGTCAAGCAGAAAGAGTCAATTATCATATGGTTTTACTTATTTGCGGAGCATAACAAATAACACAGAGGACATGGGGAGATGGAGAGGAGAAGGGAGTTGAGGGAAATTGGAGGGGGAGATGAACCATGAGAGATTATGGACTCTGAAAAACAACCTGAGGGTTTTGAAGGGGCGGGGGATGGGAAGTTGGGGGAGCCAGGTGGTGGGTATTATGGAGGGCACGCATTGCATGGAGCACTGGGTGTGGTGCAAAAACTATGAATTCTGTTACACTGAAATTAAAAAAAAAATTTTTTTAAAGCATAGGTATATTATAGAATCAAATGCAAAATAATTTTTATTAATTTTTAAGATAAAACCCAGAAGATTCAAGGAAATTCCATATTTGCCATAGCAACTACTTTGGACTATGGACTATACTCCCAGAATCTAAGGGTATATATATTCATTCCCCCCTGCAGTTAGTACACTTCAGGGGAAAAATCCGAAAAAAATCTCGACATTCTGCTCTCTACTCCATGGATGAGGAAATATGGAAACCCTCCTTCATTCAAAACCAGAGTGGACTAATCAGGTTACTAGTGACTGTGCTTTGTGCATTTCAGGAAGGAAGGGAAAAAGGCTGAACTGAACTGAAGAACTAAACCATAGCCTGTTAACTGATGAGTGAAAAGTCCTTCCGAGGCTTGCTATGCTCAGAGAAGCATCTGTCAACGTGTATCCTGTCCTGTTTTAGCCAGACGACAGTGAGCACCAGGGGCACCGCTAGGGCTGGGAGGACCTCACCGGCTGGTGGAGGGTGGACCCTGGTTGCTTTCCCAGGCTTGCCCAAACCACTGGTCCGTGGAGAAGCACTGGGTAACCTGGCTGAGTGCTCAGATTGACTGCAGCTGGAGAGAAGTATTCCCCTAGACTGGCAATCTTTCTCTTAGATACATGCTTTGATTCTTTTTGGCTGTTCTTCTTCAGCTAATCTCAAAAACATCTGCAGAAACTTCACTGAGGGACTAAATACCAAAAGAGAGGAGTTATCAAGTCTGGCACAATTATATCATTCTACACCAATTTTCTCAATACTAGAAGAGAAAAGTGGTATAAGCTGAACCTCAAGGTCCTGTTTGGCTTTGAAATCCGATGCTCGCACAGTGCCACCACTGAAGATGCGCCTTGCAAATTTTAAAGGCAATTCCAAAAAAACATTTCTTATCCTTTCCTTCACAGTATTCCCTTTCTTGTATCATCCTAGCTCAAAGCCCCTTCCTTCTCCCTCCCCTGGATTTCTGCAACAGTCCTCAACTCCGGTCCTCATCTTTCTTGAAGCCGTGCTGCCGACCACACTGCTGTGAGATGATTCTCCAGTTATCACCTCTTTCTGGGGCTCTTAACCTAGAATTCAACGTTCTTCACAATCTTAGCCCAATCTCCCTCTCTAACCTTTCCTAGCCCTTCCTTGTGTTAACTTAGACTTCAGCAAACCTTCCCGTACCACCTTCTGTAACATATTACACATTTCATTTGTTTATGTCACTTCCCCTACCTGAAATTCTCTCTGCCATACTTCCCACTTAGGCTCCATTCTTCAAGAATGAATCCAAGTCTCACCTCTAACCCTTTCTAACAACCTTTCTGAAATTCCTGGAGCACTTAGCTTAGCACACAACTTTGGCATGTGGCTAATGCTACCCTCCACTGGCAACTTTGGCACAGAAGAGGTCTGGAGAGATACTTCTGCCTCATTTTCTCCAGGTAAGCCCCTCAGCTTCGATGTGGGGTGAATATGTAACACACAGCATCTACAGGAACCATAATTAAACTACAGATTTTTAAAAATCAACTAACAGTTTGAGTGTAATTATTCGAAATTTTGCAGGGATGGGCTTGTTGCCAATTGCATTTTTACAGCTGTATTCTAAAATTTAAGGTCATTCTTTAGGTTTGGGTTGATACTTCCTGTTTAACACTTCCCTTTTTAAAAAGGAAGGGGGGCAAGATTTCACAGTAAATCACCGCAATTCTTAATTACAAAACTTTGAGACAAAAAAAAAGTCCAAAAAACAAAACAGAGAACATAGTTTTGAACTACAGTATAGGCATCTTAGCAAAACTGTACTTAACAAGGAAAAGAAAGAGACATTTTGTCTGGTCAGACCTTTTAAACAAAATGGCACATGTTTTTCTCCACCAGCAATGTGAAATGCACAATTTTTTATGTAAACCACATGTGCTCTGACAAGTACCACCACTCCTTTCCCCACTTTAACACCAGAAACATGTTACTTTAACTACAAAGTTTTTGGTCTTGCTTAATAAAGAACACTTACTCTGGTCTTTTCCCTTCTGATAGTAATACTGAGATAATATGGATATAAGTCCACATTTGCCACTTTCACTTCTATATAAAAAAGGCCTCTTGAAGAGCCAAGAAACCCTCCCCTAACAAGCTCTGTGATGAAGTGTTAGTAAACATTGGAAAATGGGATCACAGGCATGAAGTATTAAATTAAAGCAATGTCTTCAACATGTCTCTTTAAGCTGAAGTAAAAATATTTTAACCAATGTGCTAGAGATTTTAATTCGAAATAGTCTGAAAGTAAAACTGTAATGAAAAAAAATCTTTTCTTTAAACTATGTTAGCACATAAAGAGCTGTACTGATTTCAGAGGACAGAGAAAAAAGGGGTGGAAAAAACCCACATGTTGGCAAATTTATCTGTCAAACAATTGTCAAAAGCTGATTTTATTTTTCTTCAACAAATTAAGATCGTCCGAAATGAGCCTGCGGTACTCACATGCAGGGCCGAGGGGTCTGGCAGGAATTCAGCATCTTCTCCAAAGATGAAATCGGGGGGCAGCTCTGGGTATTGGGCATTGAAAATGATATCCCCTGAAAGAAAAGAAACCATCAGGCCCTTATTATTTCCTTGCTAATTTATGAATGTTCTGGGACATGCATCAGAAATACTTCCAAAGAAGTTTATATTAGCGCAACAAAAAAACAAAATTTTGGGGGCACCTGGGTGGCTCAGTGGGTTAAGCCTCTCTGCCTTCAGCTCAGGTCATGATCCCAGGACGCTGGGATCATGACCTGAGCCGAAGGCAGCCTCTTAACCAACTGAGCCACCCAGGCGTCCCTAAATAAAATCTTTAAAAAAAAATTTTTTTGAAAGGCACTCTCTGAATGATTAATTCTTCAAACGAAAGAACTGATATCATCTTTTAAACTAATATGCACCAGAGCACCTGCGTGGCTCAGTCGTTTAAATGTCCGACTCTTGGTTTCGACTCAGTCCTGGTCTCAGGGTCGTGAGATGGAGCCCTGCCCACAGGGCCCTGCGCTCACAGCAGAATCTGCTTGGTATTCTTGGCCCCCTCTCTCCCTTCACTTCTGCTTCCCCCCCCCCCCCCCCCCCGCTTCATGCTCGCTCACTCTCTCTCAAATGAATAAATAACATTTTTAAAAATAAAATAAATATCCACAATATGCAATCAAAAACACTTTATCTCCCTATCACATTATAAATATAAATACCCACGTAGAAAAGCAGCAGCCACATCCAAAGTATGTGCAGATTTTTTTATAGGAAATATGACTGTCCAATCACTGCCTGCTAATTAATAAACTTTTATTGGGAACTATTTCTCTAGGGATAAAGACCTTATCTTGAAGAAATTAAACATACAGACCTTTGGTATAATGGAAAGAGTATTTGGCCTGAGGTCAAAAAAGTCAGGTTTATATCCACAATTATCCCAATTATTTATTAGCTCAGTTCATCTTGGGCAAATTTTAACTGCTTTAGACATCCGTTTCTTTCTCAGTAAAAGGGGATCTAATAATAATACTAATAGCACAGTTTTGATGTGAAGATAGAGAAAGCATGCCTATCGCAGTGTCTGGCACACAGTAAGCACTTAGTAATGATACAGGAGTTCTATTAGTCATTACTAACACTATCTTGAAACACAAGACAAATTACAAAGTGTCCTTAGCAAATTTGTGTTACATTCTTCCACCTCTGTTCCTTTCCTGTCTCCTTCTTTAGCTTTTTTTTTTCCCCCTCTGCTCACCCCCAAGAACCAGTACTCATCATTCTGCTAGTACCAACCATCAAACTAGTATATCAACAATCAAACACACATACTGGGTTCCAGCATATAAGAGTATATATGGGGGCGCCTGAGTGGCTCAGTTGGTTGAGTGACTGCCTTCAGCTCAGGTCACGATCCTGGAGTCCCGGGATCGAGTCCCACATCAGGCTCCCAGCTCCACGGGGAGTCTGCTTCTCCCTCTGACCTTCTCGCCTCTCATGCTCTCTCTCAAATAAATAAATAAAATCTTCAAAAAAAAAAAAGAGTATATATGCATGTGTACATGCACACACAATTCTATCAGTCCAGTCATTTTTCCTGCTCAAACAATATCTTCATAGTAATATCCAAATTGATACACTCAGACTTCAGTTCTTGTCTGAGCCTTTCTTCCTACATACTATATATTTCTTTTTTTTTTACTTATAGGCACATATCTTTATTTCTCAGAAGTCATTTTTTATCAAGATAAAATTATTTCCTTAAGTACATGAATTCAATTAAGGTTTTTTTTATTATGTCATGTTAGTCACCATATAGTACATCATTAGTTTTTGATGTAATGTTCCATGATTTATTGTTTACGTATAACACCCAGTGCTCCATGAAATACATGCCCTCCTTAATACCCATCACCAGGCTAACCCATCCCTCTGCACTTCTCCCCTCTAAAACCCTCAGTTTGTTTCTCAGAGTCCATAGTCTCTCATGGTTTGTCTACCGCTCTGATTTTTTCCCCTTCATTTTTCCCTTCCCTCTCCTAATGTCCTCCCATGCTATGCCTTATGTTCCACAAGTAAGTGAACCCATATGATAATTGACTTTCTCTGCTTGGCTTATTTCACTTAACATAATCTCCTCCAGTCCCATCCATGTTGATGTCAAAGTTGGGTATTCATCCTTCCTGATGGCTGAGTAATATTCCATTGTATATATGGTCCACATCTTTTTTTTCATTCGTCTTTTGAAGGGCATCACAGCTCTTTCCAGTTTGGCAATTGTGGACATTGCTGCTATGAACAATGGAGTACATATAGCCCTTCTTTTCACTACATCTGTATCTTTGGGGTAAATACCCAGTAATGCAATTGCTGGGTCATAGGGTAGCTCCATTTTTAATTTTTTGAGGAAACTCCACACTGTTTTCCAAAGTGGCTATAGCAACTTGTATTCCCTCCAACAGTGTAAGAGGATTCCCCTTTCTCCACAACCTCTCCAACATTTGTTGTTTCTTGCTTTGTCAATTTTTGCCATTCTCACTGGTATAAGGTGGTGTCTCAGTGTGGTTTTGATTTGAATTTCCCTAATGGCTAATGATGATGAACATTTTTCATGTCTGTTAGTCACTTATATGTCTTCTTTGGAGAAGTGTCTGTTCATGTCTTCTGCCCATTTTTTGACTTATTTGTTTTTTGGGTGTTCAGTTTGAGAAGTTCTTTATAGATCATGGATACCAGCCCTTTGTCTGTAGTGTCATTTGCAAATATCTTCTCCCATTCTGTGGGTTGCCTCTTTGTTTTGTTGACTATTTCCTTTGCTGTGCAGAAGCTTCTTATCTCAATAAAGTCCCAAAAGTTCATTTTCACTTTTGTTTCCCTTGCCTTTGGAAACATGTCTTGAAAGAAGTTGCTGTGGCCAATGTCAAAGAGGTTACTGCCTATGTTCTCCTCTAGGATTTTGATGGATTCCTGTCCCACATTGAGGTCTTTCAGCCATTTTTGAGTTTATCTTTGTGTACAGTGTAAGAGAATGATTGAGTTTCATTCTTCTGTATGTAGCTGTCCAATT
Source organism: Mellivora capensis (assembly GCA_004024625.1). Lineage (NCBI taxonomy): Eukaryota > Metazoa > Chordata > Mammalia > Carnivora > Mustelidae > Mellivora > Mellivora capensis. The sequence continues at coordinate 177,629 of PISX010000152.1, read as the reverse complement.
TTCCCAGTACCATTTATTGAAGAGACTGTCTTTTTTCCACTGGATATTTTTTCGGGCTTTGTCAAAGATTCACAAAGATGTGGTATATATGCACTAAGGATTATTACTCAGCCATTAAAAAAAAAAATGTGATCTTGCCATTTGCAATAACATGGATGGACCTAGGGGGTATAATGCTAAATGAAATAAGTCAGAGAAAGACAAATACCATATGATTTCACTCATATGTGGAATTTAAGAAACAAAACAAATGAACAAAGGGGGAAAAAAATGGAAGACAAACAAAAAACAGACTCCGAACTACAGAGAACAATCAGATGGTTACCAGGGGTAGGACAGGCAGGGGGATGGGTGAAATAGGTGATGGAGATTAAGAGTACACTTATCTTGATGAGCACTGAGTAATGTATGCAAGTACTGAATCACTATATTGTACACCTAAAATTAATATAATGCTGTATGTTAACTATGCTGGAATTAAATTTTTTTAAACAGAAAGATTAACTTTCATAAATTAATTAAAAATTAAAATGGACAAAATATTTGATAAGACAGTTCTCCAAAGAAGATATAGAAATGACAATAAACATACAAAAAGATCCTCAACATTATTAGTCATCAAGGAAATCAAAATCAAAACCACAACTTGAGGGGCGCCTGGGTGGCTCAGTCGATTAAGCAACACCTTCAGCTCAGGTCATGATCCCAGGGTCCTCGGATCAAGCCGCATGTCAGGCTCCCTGCTCAGCAGGGGATCTGCTTCTCCCTCTCCCTCTGCTCCTCCCCCTACTCATGCTCTCCCTCCCTCTTGCTCAAATAAATAAAATCTTTTTTAAAAAACCACAATCTGGGGACACCTGGGTGGCTCAGTTGGTTAAGTGGCTGCCTTCAGCTCAGGTCATGATCCCAGCGTCCTGGGATCCGGTCCGCATCGGGCTCCTTGCTCAGCAGGGAGCCTGCTTCTCCCTCTGCCTCTGCCTGCCACTCTGCCTGTGCTCACTCTCTCTGACAAATAAATAAATAAAATCTTAAAAAAAAAAACCACACACACACAATCTGGAGTGCCTGGGTGGCTCAGTTGGTTGAGCGACTGCCTTCGGCTCAGGTCGTGATCCTGGAGTCCCAGGATTAAGTACTGGCATCAGTCTCCCTGCTCAGCAGGCAGTCGGCTTCTCCTCTGACCCTCACCTCATGCTCTCTCTCTCAAGTAAATAAATTTTTAAAATCTTAAATAAAAAAAAAAAAACGCAATCTGATACTACTTCATACCACCTATGATTGCTACAATCCAAAAGAACAAGTGTTGGTGAGGATGTGGAAAAATTGAAACCCTCATACTCTGCTGGTGGGGATATAAAAGGGTGCCATCACTTTGGAAAACAATTTGGCAGTTCCTCAAACTGTGAAATAGAGAATCACCTTATGACCCACCAATTCCACTGCTAGGTACATACCTAGGAAAAATGAAAACACACATCCACACAAACACTTGCACATGGATGTTTGCAGCAGCATTGTTCCCGACAGCCAGAAAGTAGAACCCAAAGTCCATCAATTGATGAATGTAGAAATAAAATACAGTATATACATACAATGGAATATCATTCAGCTATAAAGAAAGAAGTATTAGTGTCTTTTATACTATGGATGACCAGGACACCTGGGTGGCTCAGTCATTAAGCATCTGCCTTGGGCTCAGGTCATGGTCTCAGGGTCCTGGGATCAAGCCCCGCATCTGGCTCCCTGCTCAGCAGGAAGCCTGATTCTTCCTTTCCCTCTCCCCCTGCTTGTGTTCCCTTCTCACTGTCTCTCTCTTTCTGTCAAATAAATAAATAAAATCTTTAAATCATAATAATAATATGGATGACCTTGAAACTTTATACTAAGTGAAAACAGATACAAAAGACCACAGATAGTGTATGATTATTGTATAATTCCATTTATATGCAATGTCCAGAATATGTAAATCCACAGAGATAGAAAGAAGACTAATAGTTGCCAGAGGCCAGGACAGGGAGAGTGGGGAAGGGCTGCTAATGATAGTGAGTATAAAGTTTCTTCTGGTGGGGATGAAAATCAATGTTGGAATTAATACTGATGGTTGTACAACTTTGTGAATATACTAAAAACCACTGAACTGTACACGTCAAAGAGTAAACTGGATGGTGTAAGAATTATATCTCAATAAAACTGTTTTTTAATCTGATGCAAAAATCTGCTCCATTTTAATCTTAACTTAAACACAAATATATTAGCAAGTGGCTACTTAAGGGTTATGAGTAAATTTATTTTTTATAAATGAAATCATCTTGGGGCGCCTGGGTAGCTCAGATGGTTAAGCTGAGTGGCTCAGTTGTTGAGCGTCTGCCTTTGGCTCAGGTCATGATCCCAGGCTCCTGATCAAGTCCCGCATCAGGCTCCCTGCTCAGAGGGGAGTCTGCTTCTCCCTCTCTCCCTGCCTATACCCCTACTTGTGTTCTCTCTCTCTCTCCCTATCAAGTGAGTAAATAAAATCTTTAAAAAAAAATAAAATAAAATAAAATAAAATCATCTTGAAAATAGAGTTAGAGAGCTTTCTATTTATAGAAACCCTACAATAAGGTCTTTTTAAAAGCAAAGAATATTTTTAAAAGATGAATACTAACAAAGATTTTTATTTTCAAGAAGATCCCCCAGGGGCACCTGGGTGGGACTCAGTCAGTTAAGCATCTGACCCTTTTTTTTTTTTTAAATTTTATTTATTTATTTATTTGACAGAGAGAGAGAGAAAGAGCACGCGCGCACAGGCAGGGGGAGGCAGAGGGAGACGCAGACTCCCCATGGAGCAGGAAGCTGGATGTGAGGCTCAATGCCAGGACCCTGAGATCATGACCTGAGCCAAAGGCAGAAGCCTAACCAACTGAGCCACCCAGGCGCCCCAAGCATCTGACTCTTGATCTCAACTCAGGTCTTGACCTCTCAGCTCAGTTCTTAATCTCAGGGTGGTAAGTTCAAGCCCCACCTTGGACTCCATGCTAGGCATGGAGACTACTTTTTAAAAATTAAAAAATTAAAAAATTAAAGTTCTTCCAAGTACCCCCCCTTTCTTTAAAGATTTTATTTATGTGACAAAGAAAGACAGCGAGAGAGGGAGCACAAGCAAGGGAAGTGGGAGAGGGAGAAGCAGGCTTCCCGCTGAGCAGGGAGCCCGATGCTGGGCTTGACCATGACCTGAGCCAAAGGCAGACGCTCAACAACTGAGCCACCCAGGCATCCCCAAATGGCCCCTTTTTAAAGGAAAATACTGGGGAATTTTTTTTAATGCAGCCAAAAGTATTTGAGTATACAATAATTCTTTAAAAAACAAACAAGTGCATACCAGATTAGCACGCCCTCAACTAAAAAGATCTCTTCGGAGAGAAAGAGGGAGATTACTATATTGCATACGGTAAAAACATTATACAAGTATTTTTCAAAACAAGGGAATAATTTAAATATCTTTCAGAATCTCATACTCTTACATTTTAGAATCTCTCAAATACTTACCTCCAGACCTCAAAGAACTCCTGAAGCACTTTGTCTCAATACTCTCTAGCCTCTTTGGAATAAAATGTGGCACTGTTTTCTTGCTATGGTGAACAGTCAGTAAATCAGTCAAGAACATTTATTAAAAACCCACCATGCACAGATGCACATACCGGACACCTGGGGAGTTATACAGGAAGTAGAGAACATAGTACGTGACCTCAAGGCAGAGATGGTGGAGAAAAGACCAACACAAATCATACAGGAGAGCAATAACATTGTATTTCCTTTATTCCACCCTGGAGAAGATGAGACGAACACAGAGTACACATTACTTGGATACTGCTTACTTCAACTTTTCATAAAATGGAAGAGTAGGCAAGAGAACAAAGAAATCAAAATAGGTCCAGAGGTGATAGAAGGTGAGGTTAAAAAAAGGAAGAAGGAAAAAGTAAAGAAACAAAACCCCTAGAATGGCTGGAAGTGTTATGACCACCTGACAACCAAGTGGTAGTTTCACATCTTGTTTCCCAGAACTCCTTAAAGTTTGCCAGGCTACCACAGTGGGACCAATGGGGCAGAAGTTCTTCCCTTTGAAAATACCTACCTAACGTGGCTCATACTATTACACATACATAAACTCACAGAAATTCCAGATGTAGTTAGTTTTTATTCACACGCTGGTACCTTGGCAGCTGACAATCTTTTTTTTTTAAAATATTTTATTTATTTATTTGACAGAGATCACAAGTAGGCAGAGAGGCAGGCAGAGAGAGAGGGGGAAGTAGGCTCCCCACTGAGCAGAGAGCCCAATGCAGGGCTCGATCGCAGGACCCTGAGATCATGACCCAAGCTGAAGGCAGAGGCTTAACCCACTGAGCCACCCAGGCGCCCCGGCAGCTGACAATCTTTAGAAGCTATAGCACCGTCCCCAGAAGGCCAATCACCAGATCTGCAGGATGGACCAGATGTCCCGCCCCCCAGCTACAGAAAGAACACAGCAGGTCCATAGGCTCCTCTCCTTACTCTTACACCAGTGAAATACCATCGTGTTAGTTTGTCTATCTTAAAGTTTAAATAAGTGCCAGGAAAACAGAGTTTCAAAGAAACAATTCAGATGGTAAATAATCAAAGACCAAAGAATTATCCCTATCAACTGCTGCATAAAATGGTAACTTACTGAAACTCCAAGTATAGGAAATAAGAGTCAGACATCAATCTTGTGGAAATGCCAGAGTGATGGAGATTTTCAGTGGAAAGGTAGGTTCAAGCAGTAGTTTTACAAAAGACTTCAGAGAGGTGATCATTTCCAAGAGTTCACTCCAACTCTCGATAAAGTTTCCTTACGCTTAAATTTAATTCTGTCTCTCCAAAAATTTCATCCACTGGATCTTAAAAATTTATGGAATGATTCTAGTTTCACTTTAATATCATAGCCCTTCAATGATCTACAAGCCAGGGGAAATACTCCAGTTTTTTTCACTATTCCTCACATAACGTGGCCTCAGTTTCCTTTATTGCCCTCTCCTCTCTCTTCTCTACATGGGTACCAGTTTGTAGCCCTCCTCCAGGATAATAACCCAGAACTACACATAAGATTCCAGGTTTGCTCTAAAGAATACAGAATCAAGTTTAAAAAAAAAAATCCATGCCTTCATTTTAGATGCTAAACTTCTATTAATAAATACCACTGCAAACTGAAATTGCTTTTTTGGCAGCCACATCAGTGTTGATTTGTATTGTGCTTCCTATCAACTAAAAGCCCAAAGACTTTTATATACACACTATTGCTAAGCCATATATCTCTCATTCTTAATTTGGACAGCTGAATTTCAGAATCCATTTCAGGATTTTAAATTTATCCCTATTATATTTCAATCTTGTTAGATTTATCTCTCTATTTACTGCCTGTTATAATATTCTTAGATTCTATTCCAATTTGGGGTTGGCACTCCCAGTTCTGAGTTATAAACAGATATAAGCATGCTTCTGGAAAACTCCCTCTCTGGCAGCCACAGTTCAATTAATCAGTACCTCTTGGGTACAATCATTTAAATAATATTTACCCAATAACACCATGAGACTAAACATTCATCACAAGGATATCATTTAGAAATTTATCATGTGCCTCAAAGATGTACTCTTTGCCCTACAAATTCAGAGATAGGGCCAATGATTCCATTGTACAGCACACACTCTGTCTTGAGAGGTAGAATTTCTTTTCCTATATCAAGGAAAAGAGACTATAAAGAATTATCATATCTGAGAGTTGGCATAATTTGCATGAAACATGTCCTCAAAAACTACCTGTAGGAGAAAGGATGGAAATGGGGGCAGATGAAACAGGTCACTTAAATTGGCCTCCTTTCCTTATGAGACTTCCTTCTATGAGATCCCTATCTCCAGACTGAGACTACATCTAATCCTTCTTTGCATTCCTAAAACTGTGCTGTACAACAGAAATACAAGTCACGTACCTAATTTTAAACTTATTAATAGCCACACAACAAGAATAAAAGGTTGAAATTAAATTTTAAACTATTTCTTATAATTGTATATATAGTACAATTCTCTTTTGTGTACAAGCACATGAGTTTTATGGGATGCATAGGTTCTTGCATATATAGATCTGTGTAAACCACCAAAACTAGGATACAGAACAATTTTATCACCCTCCCAAATTTCCTCAGGCTATCCCTTTGTAGTTAAACTTTCCCACCATCCCTCAGCCCTGGCAAGCTCTGATCTGTTTGTTCTCTGTCCCTTCAGTTTCACATCGGCCAGAATGTCATACAAATGGAATCATATGGTATGTAACCTTTGGAAACTGGCTTCTTTTCACTTAGCAGAGATATTTAAGAATCGGCCAAATATGCTGATATATTTAAGTGCATCTATCAACAGTTTGTTCCTTTTTATGGCTGACTAGTGTTTCGTTCTATGGATGTACAGTTTGTTTATCCATTTACCCAATGGATGACATTTGGGTCAGTTCCAGTTTTTGATGGTCATGAATAATGCTACTACAACTATCAATGTATAGGTTTTTGTATAAATATAAAATTTACATTTCTAGAGAAATGATTATCCTTTCTGGATACCTAGAGTGGAATCAGTAGGTCATATGAAAAAATGTATCTTTAACCCTAAAACAAACTGTTTTCCAGAATGGCACTTTCATTGAACAGTCACACAAAGCATGAGCATTTCAATTGCTACACATTCTCACCAACACTTTATGTGGTCAGTTTGTTGTTGTTGTCACTGCCCTTGTTGTTTTTAGTCTTTCTAATAAGTGTATCACGGCATCTCAATGGTTTTAATTTACCTTTCCCTGATGACAAATGAAATGGAGCATCTTTTCATGTCCTTACTTGCTATGTGTATATCTCCTTTGGTAAAATTTGTCTTCTGTCAGATACGTAATTTGCAAATATTTTCTCCCACTGTGTCTTAACTACTCAAACCCTCAAAAGCATTTTCAGCGGAGCAAAAATTTTTTATTTTGGTGAAATCCAATTTATCAACTTTTTTTGAGGATTGGGTTTTTTATGTTGTATCTAAGAATTAATTGTCTACCTCAGGTCACAAAGACTTCCTGCTATGTCTTCTCAGAGTTTGATAGTTTGAAATTTTACATTTCAGAATATGATTTGAGTTACACTTTGTATATGGTTTAAGATACAGGTCAAGATCCTTCTTTGGAGGCAGGCAGAGCATATGAATGCCTAACTGTCCTAGCAACATTTGTCAAGAAGACTATCCTTTTTCCATTGAAGTGCTATTGCATAACCGTGAAAAATCAACTGACCATATTTATGCGGTTCAATTACTAGACTGTTTTGTTTTATTGATCAGTATCTATCCTTTTGCCAATACCACAATGCCCAAAGAATCAGTCTTAAAATTTAATAATCTGACTCCTCCAACTTTGTTCTTCTTTTCAAAATTATTTTTATTATTCTAATTCCTTTGCCTTTCAAAATAAATTTTTTATTTTTTTTTATATATTTTATTTATTTATTTGAGAAAGACTGAAAGTGAGAGAGAGAGAGACAGTACAATCAGGGGGAGGAACAGAGGAAGAGGGAGAAGCAGACTCCCCACTGAGCAGGGAGCCTGACATAGGGCCTGACTCCCAGGATCTGGGATCATGACCTGAGCCGAAGGCAGATGCTTAACCAACTGAGCCACCCAACCACCCATATTTTGTTATTTTTTATTTAAATTCAGTTTAATTAGCATATGCTGTTATTAGTTTCAGCAGAATTCAGTGATTCATCAGTTCCATATAACACCAAATACTCATTACATCAAGTGCCCGCCTTAATGCCCATCATCCAATTATCCCATTCCCCCATCAACCTCCCCTCCAGCATTGCTGTTTCCTATAGTTAAAAGTCTAATGGTTTGTCTCCCTCACTGTTTTTATCTTATTTTATTTTTCCTTCCCTTCCCTTATGTTCATATGTTTTGTTTCTTACATTCCACATATGAGGGAAATAATATGGCAATTGTCTTTCTTTGACTGACTCATTTCATTTAGCATAAAATACCATCTAGTTCGATCCACATCATTGCAAATGGTAAGATTTCATTCTTTGTGATGGCTGAGTAATATTTCATTATATATATGGATAAAGAATATATATATGTATGGGTGTATATATATATATGTGTGTGTGTATATATATATATATGTGTGTGTGTGTGTGTGTATATATAAATTATATATATCTCCATTCATCTGTCACTGGACATCTGGGCTCTTTCCATAGTTTGGCTATTGTGTTGAAGACATTGCTGCTGTAAATATAGGGCTGCATGTGCCCCTCTGAATCACTATGTTTGTATCTTTTGGTTAAATACCTAGTAGTGCAATTGCTAGATCATAGGGTAGCTCTATTTTTAACTTTTTAAGGAACTTGCATACTATTTTCCAAAAGGAGCTGCACCAGTTTAAATCCCCACCAACAGTGTAAGAAGGTTCCCCTTTCTCCACACCCTTGCCAATACCTGTTGTTTCCTAAGTTGTTAAAATAATATTTTTTAAAGATTTATTTATTTATTTATTTGACAGAGATCACAAGTAGGCAGAGAGGCAGGCAGAGAGAGAGGGTGGGAAGCAGGCTCCCCGTGGAGCAGAGAGCCTGATGCGGGGCTTGATCCCAGAACCCTGGGATCATGACCTGAGCCGAAGGCAGAGGCTTTAACCCCCTGAGCCACCCATGTGCCCCAAAATAATATTTTTAATATTTATAAAATCCTGCTGGGATTTTCATGGGGATTGCACTAAAACTGTAGATAAATTCAGAGAAAATAACAAGTATATTGGGTCTTCCAATCCATGAATATGGATTGGAATCCATGAATCTTTCCATTTACTGGGGTCTTCAATTCCTTTCACTTGCATATAAATCCTGAACATAGCTTTTTAGATTTATAACTAAGTATTTTTTCTTTTCCTTTTTTTGGTAGGATAGGTATTATAATGGCACTTTTTTTATATTTTCTGTTTCCAATTGTTCTTGCTAGTATAAAGAAATAGGATCTAAAAAAAGAAATGGGGGGCACCTGGGTGGCTCAGTGGGTTAAAGCCTCTGCCTTCGGCTCGGGTCATGATCTCAGGGTCCTGGGATCGAGCCCCACATCGGGTTCTCTGCTCAGCGGGGAGCCTGCTTCCTCCTCTCTCTGCCTGCTTCTGTGCCTGCTTGTGATCTCTCTCTGTGTGTCAAATAAATAAATTTTTTAAAAATGCTGTCTAGCTTTTAAAAAAAAATCCACTTGGTCATAAATGTACATGTATTTCATATATACTTTTTTTCTGCTGGATTTAATTTGTTAATGTTTTTTAAAGAGTTTTGCTTCTGCAAATGAGGGATACTGATCTATCGTTTGTCTTGTTTCATTTTTCTTGTACTTTCTTTGACTGGTTTTGATACCAGGAGAATGCTGGCCTTATAAAATGAATTTGGAAATTCTGTGTCCACTTCAATTTCTGAAAGAGACTGTATAGGATTGGTGCTATGTCTCCTTTAAATGTTTGGTAGAATTCATCTGAGATAATCTGGGCTTCACTTTTATTTTTGAAAGACTATTTTTAACTATGAACTCCATTGTTCTAACAGATAATAAAACTATTCAGATTATCTATTTCTTCTTGAAAGAGAACTGACAGGGGGCGCCTGAGTGGCTCAGTGGGTTAAGCGTCTGACTTTAGCTCAAGTTAAGATCCTGGGGGCCTGCTCAGCAGGGTATATGCTTCTCCTTCTCCCTCTGACCCTTCCCCCTGCTCATGCTCTCACTCATTCTCACTCTCTCGTTCTCTCTCAAATGAATAAATTTTTAAAAACTTAAAAGAACGTTCTAATGGTTTATGTCTTTCAAGGAATGTGTCCACTGCACTGAAGTTGCTGAAGGAACTGGCATAAAGTCCGGCTCAAACTAAAAGTGCTAAGCCATCTTCTGTGGACTTGGTTCAATGTAAGTGTCATTTTCAAAGCCATTTCATGCTATTCTAGTGTTCCCCAAGTGTGCGTTACCCAAAGACCAGTCTGGGATTTAGACACTGGTCTACACTACAGATCAGTTCTCAAAGCCTTTGCTATGTGGATTCTGCCCGGTTCCATACATGTGCAGCTTGAGGACAAGCCTGAGACTTCATACACAAATTAAAAAATCCTTTTCTCCAGCTCCCTCCTCTGTAGGACATCCCCCTACATAGTCTCTGGTTTCCAGGGGTGTCTTTTCCTGGTGCTCTGCCTAGAAAGTGCGAGTTTCAGCCTCGCCATGTTCTTGTGTACTTGCCATGACTATGTCCACCTAGAGGTTAACACAGCAAAAGAAAAGTTGGAGAGGCTGCTGAGGGAGAAGTCCAGTTTCATCACTGTAACATGCCTGAGTTAGGACCAAGAGAGTTAAAGAAACACTCCAGCCTGAAGGGCCCCTCCCCCTCTGGTTCCAGGATCTAGGGTGCCCTATAATCTAAACCAGGAGACGTGAAAGAGAAAAAAGGGGAGGTAAAACACAGAAAACTAACTTTACATGGGTCATTCTTCAAGTTCTGATTTTTGTTCTTAGTATGTCTGTTACTATCTACTTTTAAGAGTCCTCAGGTATTTGCCATAGGTATTCCTCAGGGTACTCTAGGGTTTTTCATTGCAACCAGTGAGAGAGATTGGGTGGAGAGTGTTTACATCTTCTTATCTAGAACTGATCTGTACTCTTAATAAATATTTAAGATATAAGCATATGTAAAATAATTAATAAAATTATTTAGCCAATATTTATAAAATTGTATCGTTTTACCATGTAATCAATGTCAAAGTAATTAGTGAGATATTTAACACTATTTTTAGAACTAGGAGTTCAGAATCTAATGTGTCATACAGCTCATCTCAATTCAGACTCACCATATTTCAAGTACTACATTGCTACAAGTGGCTGGTAGTGACCATGTTAGGCATCACATATCTAGAGGAACCAATGAAAAGGAAGAAGAGAACAAAGGGAATGAAGGAAAAGCCATGCAACCTTCCATGACTCCTTCCTCGTGAAATGTACTCACTACTTCATTAGGCAGAACCTCTGTTGCTGTGCAATTATTAATGGATGGAAAAAATTCTTTCATATGTTGAAAATATACATATGCCTACAAATCACTTTTACCTTCCTACCCTAAGCATTATTCTATATGGCTGTCCCCAAATCCATCTGCAAATGATTTTTCTTTTAGTCATCTCCAAGTTAAACATGCCTGGTTATTTCAGTGGTTTATAATAAAAGACAGTTCTCAGGAAATTAAACCACATGATTCTTAGGTATATCAGAGAGAGTTTTCTATGCTGCTGATTCTCAGAAACTCGGACTAATTAGGAAAGGTAATAAAACCCCATCTTCAGACGTTATAATATGTTTTAAATGAACCTTTAACCTTGTATTTTTGTATACTCATTTCAGTGCATAAAATAACAAGATTTAAGTCAAATGTTATGAATTAGCATTCCTTTATTGAATAATAAATATTCTACTGCAGAAAATTTAGTCCTAATAATTTTCTAATGCATATTCACAAACTGTTTCATTAATATAATGTATTACCAATTCCTTTTTAATGACTGTAATGCATTGACACCATAAAAAGAAAATACACTTTCTCAACCTTCCATGATATTTTTTTTTTGTAGTTTTAAAAGGTAGTTGGGAACTAAAGATAATTTTAAAACAAATCTGTAATGATGACTTGTCATGAAATTGTGAAAAACTGTGAAAACAATAATAAAGGAAAACTTAGCAAATAAGCTTGATTTTCATACACATATCATTAATTCAGTTGTAGGCTCTAGACGACCACGTATTTACATTTCACTTTCTGTGACCTATTTCACTTTCTGTGACCTAACCTGTCAGGGATATGGATAAAAAGACTGCTTTAAAGGTATGGTGTAAGCAGTTTTGCATTTATAGACAAGAAAAAGAAACACTATCCTTTAGAGAACACTATGGAAAAACTCCTGAAATGTGAAGCAATGCAAACAAAATGGTAACAATTACTCTAGACTTGAGGAAGCTTAAGAAAAGGAGCACATGATTAAAGATTTGGGTTAAGCTGACAGGATAAAAGAAGATTTTTCTTATTTTTTCTTATTTTCACATCTCCACTTATTAATTCATTCAATACCTCAAAAATTAAGCATATGCAATAACTCCATGCAGTGTCAGTAACAGAAAAAATTAAGAGATTCTGCCCCCAATAAAGCCTGTAATCTAAGAGATAAGATCTTAGAGGTAAGACATTTATAAAAATAACTACAAACACTAATAAATTGATTCAGGATAGGATCATCAACGGACATAGAACCATTCAACAAAAGGTTACTGGGATAATGAACATTTTTTCATGTGTCTGATAGCCATTTGTATGTCTTCATCGGAGAAGTGTCTGCTCATGTCTTCTGCCCATTTTTTGACATGATTATCTGTTTTGTGTGTGTTGAGTTTGGGAAGTTCTTTATAGATCCTGGATATCAGCCTTTTGTCTGTACTCAGGGAGATTCAAATTAAAATCACATTGAGATACCACCTTACACCAGTTAGAATGGCCAAAATTAGCAAGACAGGAAAGAACGTGTGTTGGAGAGGATGTGGAGAAAGGGGAACCCTCTTACACTGTTGGTGGGAATGCAAGTTGGTACAGCCACTTTGGAAAACAGTGTGGAGATTCCTTAAGAAATTAAAAATAGAGCTTCCCTATGACCTTGCAATTGCACTACTGAGTATTTACCCCAAAGATACAGATGTAGTGAAAAGAAGGGCTATCTGTACCCCAATGTTTATAGCAGCAATGGCCACAATAGCCAAACTGTGGAAAGAACCAGGATGCCCTTCAACGGACGAATGGACAAGGAAGATGTGGTCCATATACACTATGGAGTATTATGCCTCCATCAGAAAGGATGAATACCCAACTTTTGTAGCAACATGGACGGGACTGGAAGAGATTATGCTGAGTGAAATAAGTCAAGCAGAAAGAGTCAATTATCATATGGTTTCACTTATTTGCGGAGCATAACAAATAACACAGAGGACATGGGGAGATGGAGAGGAGAAGGGAGTTGACGGAAATTGGAGGGGGAGATGAACCATGAGAGACTATGGACTCTGAAAAACAATCTGAGGGTTTTGAAAGGTCGGGGGGTGGGAAGTTGGGCCAGCCTGGTGGTGGGTATTATGGAGGGCACGCATTGCATGGAGCACTGGGTGTGGTGCATAAACAATGAATTCTGTTACACTGAAAAGAAATTAAAAATTTTTTTAAAAGGTTACTGGGGATCAGGATACAGTCTCAAAGTATCACCTTACAGATTACTAATAAATTACAATAGAAAAGGGCATCTTTACAATGGAGAAAGTTGGCAGATGTCGCCGTAACTTAACCAATAATGGAACAAACGGACACCACGGACCTTGTGAGGACAGAACATTACTTATTTAGAAAGCCTGACCAAAATGTTTCACGGAAATACAACCATGGAGAAATAATGAGACAAACCAAATTATGGGACATTCTCCAAAACAGGCCTCCACTCTTCAAATGAACAACAACAAAAAAGGGTTAGAGAATTGTTATAGATTAAAGAAAATTCAGTAGATATGAACAGGAAATACAGGGTATTTCAGGTAACACAGGAAATACAGGTAACATAGGAAAAAAGCTCAAAGGACATTAACGGACCACTGTGGGAACATAAATATGGACCACTTACTAAATAATCTTATTCAGCAATGTTCAATTCCTTGAGTGTGATAATGGCACTGAGACTCCACAGAAGAAAAATTACCCTTTTCTTGAGAGATATATACTGAAGTATTCAAGGCGAAGTATAGAAATGTTTGCAACTTACTTTAAAATGGTTCAGCAAAAATATTTTGCTATATAGATAAAAATATATATCTATATCTGCATACATATGCACATATGTGTGTGTCCAGAGAGAGAGAAATAAACTGGCAGAATGTTAACGAATGATTAACTAGATAAAGGGTTTACAAGATACTCACTGTACGTACAACTCTTCCAAAAATTTTATCAGAGGAATATTATTTTTAAAAATAACAGTTTGAGAGGAAAAAATAGTCAAGGGTAAAAATTAATTAGTGTTGCAAGAAATGTCACCAATAACATGCAATGGTAATTCTGAAAATAGAGGAATTAGTAAAGAGAGTAAGAGACAGCTTCACCGAAGAGTGGCCCTTGAGCTGGGTTGGGTGTCCGGCAACACAAACAATTCTAACAGAAACATACTGTATAAAATACATTGATAGTCTTCTATAAAAAGTGAAAGAATATAGAATATATACCCCAAACATTAAAGAAGAAAAAGGATTTAGGAGTAAGGCTATGAGGGGAACACCGTGAGCAAAAGCAGAATGGCAGAAGACCTAGGACACGTCGATGGAAGCAGAGCAGATGCCGTTGGTGTCCCAGCCACTCTCCCTCAGTCCGCCCATCCCAGTGGTCACCTGCTGCTCTGGGTTCCTGTACATCAGAATTTCCCATCATCAGTACTACTGACACCTGAGACTGAATAATGCTTTGTTGCAAGCAGGGGCCCTATGATTCGCAGGATGTTTTGCAGTATCCCTGGGCTCAACCCACTACATGCCAGCCAGTGGCACTCTCCTCTGCCCTCAGTTGTGACAACCAAAACTGTCTCCAGATATTGACAAATGATCTCTGGGGAACACCACCACCTCCCCACTCTGAACCCCATTCCCATGCCCCTACCTCTCCTCTTCATCCTGCTACACCCTACCTCACCCCTATGCATTCTCACCTCTACCCTGACAATAGCCATAAACCAGTGACCCCCCAGCCCCCAGCTCAAAAAGCCTTATCTATCTGGCCTAAAGGGAGCTTGGCAAAAAGGGGAAAGAAATAGCAACAATAACAAAAAGCCCCTGTGCCTGAAAATGAATGACACTAAGAGTAGGAGATGAGAGTGAATATGTAAACAATTTCCTTGTCTTCCTTAAAACAATGCCGAGATGAGTTATGCACAGTTGGGAAGCTGGAAGTAGGATTTAACCCCTCTGACCACATTACTAACCCACTCATTTATGTACCCTTCTTGGCTTTCTCCCTCCCTGTCTCTCTTCCCTACTCCCTCCTTGTGCTTCCAGGGATCACCTCCCAAATAAGCTGTTTATACCAAGACCCTTGTCCAAGCTCAGTGTTTTAGGAATCCAAACGAAGTCAAAAAATTTGGCTGTTCAATAAAGAAATATATGCTGCTCCTGGGACACCTGGGTGGTTGAGCGGCTGCCTTTGGCTCAGGTCATGATCCCAGCGTCCTGGGATCGAGTCCCGCATTGAGTCCCGCATCGGGCTCTTTGCTCGGCAGGGAGCCTGCTTCTCCCTCTGCCTCTGCCTGCCACTCTGTCTGCCTGTGCTCGCTCTCTCGCTCTCTCTCTGACAAATAAATAAAATAAAATCTTTATAAAAAAAAGAAATATATGCTGCTCCTGAAGAAATGACACATCTAATATTGAACCGTGGCTGTGTGTGGTTTTCCAAAATCTCATCCCTGACAGTTCTGCTTGTTCAGTGATGACCTCCCAAAAAAGCAGCACTCAGTATGGGACACTCAAGTTCAGTGCCATGAGCCAGGGCTTCAGTACTTCCCTTTCTATCCCACAGCCAATAAAGAAATGCTGCACCCAAAAGGCAAAAAAAGGAATAAAAGATGGAACAAACAGAATTATTTCAAATAGAGGAGAATGGTTCAAGCTATCAAAGCTGCCTGATATACCAGCTTAAAATCAAACCAAAGCATAGCTTGAGACCTGAGAGAATCAGACTTAGCAACTCACTAGACACAGGCACACAACTCTGCAAAATGCAGCAATTTCATACAAGAAATTGCTTCCCCACTTATTCCCTGGAGGGCAAGGAAGAGTGATGAGACTGGCCTGAGGCCCAGAATGAAAAAAAACACAAGATGAGCCTGGGACATCTGGTCATGCCAGAAAGCATGAAAGCTATCAAAGGCTTTTAGGGTCATATCAACAGGACACAGGAACATCATGAAGAGGCTCCCACTAGTCAAACATGGGTCACTTCAGTAACAACAGTAAGGGGCTAAAACACATCAAATTTTAAAACCATGAGTCAATAACAACACTTCTAAAAAACCATAGTTAGAGTTGTCTTTGGGAGATACACAGAAACATACTCAATATTTGGAAACCAGGAAAAAAAAAAAAAAGAATCAAGCATCTATTCTCTCCTTCTAAAGGAAATGTACTTAGGATTACCAAATAGTTAATCAGGAAAAACTTTTTACAGAAATATTTCAGGTAGGGACACGTGGGTGGCTCAAGCATTAAGCATCTGCCTTTGGCTGAGGTCACGATCCCAGAATTCTGGGATCGAGCCCCACATCAGGCTCCCTGCTCAGTGGGAAACCCGCATCTCCCTCTCCAGAGAACTACCCCTGCTTCTGTTCCTGCTGTCACTGTCTCTCTCTCTCTCTCTGTCAAATAAATAAACAAAATCTTCAATTAACAAAAAAAGAGAGAAGAAATATTTCACCTAATAAGTAAGGAAGAGATAACAGAATATCACATTTTGCAACTCTTAACAAATTAATGGATCTAAGTCATGACCACCGAAGGCTCTGCTACATCAAAAAACAGTAACACATTATAAGCCTCAAGCGGAGGAACATGTGACCCTGTGAAATAGTCCTGCCAAACAAATGTTAAATAAAGCTGAATATGATTAAGCCTCTACCAAATTAACAATTCATACAGGATATACAGGAGCAATGGAACATGTTTTAATCACAACATGGGGCTAAAATCATCAAAATTCAAACTGAGGGAAACTCTCTAGGACAAATGGCCCAGTTTCTTCACAAATAAATTGAAAACAAAGAAGAAAAAGAAAAGAGAAAAAGGAATGAAGGAGGAAGAGGAGAAAAGGAGGAAAAAGAATATAAGGTAGAAAAGGAAGAAGAGTAGAAAGAAAAGGAAAAACAAAAGGGAGCACAGGTGGTTGAGGGGACTATCAAGAGACTTAAATAATATATTGATCTATTGTGATGTACACACTATGAACATTGAAATTAGCTGTAAAACCCACACACACATGCGTACATGCACGCATACTCAATTCACATGTGTACGTGTGCACAGGAGTCTGTGTGTATGTATCGGCCGAGGAAAACTGAACACTAACTGGTAGCAACAGATTTAAGAATTAGTGTTGGCTTTTGAAGTGTGACAATGATATTAAAGTTACATTTTTAAAAAGTCATTACCTTGTAGTAATACACACTGAAATATTTATGGATATGACACTTTGGATTTGCTTCAAGATCATCTGGGAAAATATGGGGAGACAACACATAAAACATGGTTGACCATGAGCTGGTAACTGTGAAGCTGGGTGACAAGTACCTCGGAAGTCATTATACCACTCTCCCTACCTTTATGTTTGAAATTTTCCATTAAAAAATTTTTTCAAGTGACTTTCTCAGATGCCACATACTGCCACTAGGACTTGATCTCTGTGGGTAAACTAGATAACACATGTTAAAATAATTTTCATACAGCAGACACAGAGTTGGAAGAAACCTTTATAATAAAGCCAATCATACCATTTATCACCCAAAGTAGAGCATCCTAGAGTGGGAAGGGGGACATTATTAATAATTAACCAGGACAAGAGATATAAAGAGGAACATGGTTGATTGCTTCGCCACATATGATAATCCAGCTCAGTTCCCGACAGCTCAGAATTATCCCCCTTTAGGCAAATATCTCCAATAAAGAAGTTACATGGTATCTATTCAATTCTCCCAATAACAAAGAATTCATTTCTCCTAATACAACACCAATTTTTTTTAAAGATTTTATTTATTTGACAGACAGAGATCACAAGTAGGCAGAGAAGCAGGCAGAGAGAGAGAGGAGGAAGCAGGCTCCCTGCTGAGCAGAGAGCCCGATTCGGGGCTCAATCCCAAGACCCTGGGATCATGACCCGAGCCGAAGGCAGAGGCTTTAACCCACTGAGCCACCCAGGTGCCCCACAACACCAATTTTTTAACTACAGTTTTGTTTTTTTTTTAATTAAGTAAACTCTATACCCAACATGGGGCTCAAACTCATGACCCTGAGATCAAAAGTTCCACACTCCACCAACTGAGCCAGCCAGGTGCCCCAGATCTGGATCAATTATTAAAACTCTTGTATGAAGTCGAAAGCTGCTTCCTAATAACTTCTCCCTGGTAATATTGGTTTTACTTTCTGGAAAAGCAAAGTGTGATGAGTAGAAAAGAACCCTGTACTAAGAGAAGAAAACTAGATCTGCCATTAGCTAATACCATGCTGGACAAGTGACTTAACCTCTCTGAGACTCCATTTCCAGTCATTTTCTCTTTAAAAACTAGGACCCTGAGTTTCTTCAAGCACTGTTGATGTGTCAAGTACACGCTAGTTTCATGTCAACACACAGCACTCATGTATGGTCTGCTATGCCACAGGCCCAGCACAGGGACCTCCCTCCATGCTACAGACGAGATGTTTCTGTTAATACAGAATAAGACTGCTGGCTTTCTCTACGGTCACATCACATTAGTGGTTCACACTATACATCCCAGATCGTTCCTCAGGTAAATGCTCTCCTTTACCTTTGCAGCTAATTTTTGAAATCTAAATGAGGGACTCCACACTCTCCTTGTCCAATTTCATCCTGTTGTTTCTGATCCAATATACAAGCTTAATGGGATAAATTTAAGTTTTGCACATACCATATTATCAATCTCTTTAAATGCGTGCTCTCCCAAAAGTTGAAGAAATATATCCATATCATTCACCAAAATGCTGAGTAAAACATATGACCCTAAAAACCTTCCAATGATTAACCAATTTATCATTTTTCAGTTCAAAAACATAAAATATCCAGCAAACAACACAGGGAAATGGTCAAGATCTTCTGCTGAAATGATTTACTATGTCAGCTGATCAACCATCAAAAGAGAAATAATGTTAGTTTGACATAACTTGCTTTTTTTTAAAGATTTTATTTATTCATTTGTCAGAAAGAGATAGTGAGAGAGAGCACAAGCAGTGGGGAGAGGGAGAAGCAGACTCCCCACTAAGCATGTAGCCTGATGCGGGGCTCATGATCTGAGCCAAAGGCAGATGCTTAGCCAACTGAGCCACCCGACATAACTTGCTTCTAAGTAAACCTCCATTGGGTACTAAAGACAAAACATGTTTCAAATGCTCTCAAACCATTTGTTTAATAATCAGTTCTCGAATCTTACCCAATGCTGGTATAAAAATTAGACTGTAATTTCAAGAATGTAGCTCTCCTTCATTTTCTCTAAACATAGGGACCATGTTTTTCTTCATCTCTAGTCTGCTGCCACTATCCACAATTTCTCTACCCTGATGGTTATTTGGCAATTCTAGTAATTCCATTTTTCAAAAAGATCACCACTACAAAAAGAACATGCGTATGGCTAATTAATTCAAACAAGAATTCTACTGAGCTCTCCCTATTCAGTACCATGAAACTTCCACACAGATAAGGAAATAAAGTTGTTCTGTCCCTGGGACAAAAATATTTTTTGAATGAGCACTGTAATGTTGTCTCATGAATAATACGATTTGAATTAACAACAGTAGTTATACATCCACTTACCAAGGACACTAGCAAGGAAGCTGTTACAACGGGTAGTAAAGTAGATAGCAGCAAAGGATCTTTGCCTCTAAAAATAGAGTTCTTTTGCTTCGGTTAGTTATTAGGATGACATAAGTTCTGACAAATCCACGTCTCTTAAGAGGAACTGTAGCAAGACTAACAGGCTGAGGGGAAAATAGTCTATTTTAATTACATTTGCCTTTGATCCTATCTCATTTCTTTCAGATCCCTTCTGTTTCAAAAACTAAAACTGGGTACTTAATCAGCTAGTCACTTAGACTCTACCCTGAAGTACAGGCTAAGGTGAAAATCTTTCGATAATTTCATCTATAAATAAATTTTAAGTACATTTTAAAATGAAAACCCAATTTTTTCACTCACAAATGTCCAAAGAATTCAACCATATAATCTGATCCACCTTATTATCTTGACCCTTAAGTCTTCCTCCTTCATCTTTCCACATTAAAGAAAAACCCCCAAGTGATTTTACAAAGTGGTTCAAAGCTGTTGTTTAATTTGTGATCTGACCATAAATGACAATTTTTATTATATCAAAAAGATAAAATTAAGACAATTAAAGATGTATCAGACGAGATAACAGACCAGAATCATGAAGTTATGTTACTAGGTCAGGGCCTCCAAGATAAGATCACAGGCAAACTAGTCATGAAGACACATACAATAAAATACAGCATTTAAGACTATTCCCTATCTCTCAGAGCTGAAACTCAGCCTTTATCTCTCATAAGCCTGACTAACTTCTCACTCTATCTTCACAAACTTCTTGTGAAACTTGCCCTCAGAAAGAAAACCAACCCCAAGCGTCCAAGAGATATCCACACAAAAGTGGAAACCTGTCAGTTAAGTTCCAATCAGATTTTAGTCAACGGACCGCCACCCTTCCTAGCAATGTATGACAGATGTCACTAGCATCTGGTGTTGTGTTTACTTCCTACTGAGCGATGCCATTGCTTATTTTTACTTCCTGCTGAACTTTCTCACTGTGAGCCGCTGATTATTCGCGTTTATTTGCTATTATCTGCTTCTACTGCGAAGCACACTGTTACCGTAAGATAATAAAAAACAATACTTATTTCCCAGCATGGTATGATAGGAAAAGCATTGAGCTTATCCTCGGAAGTCCTGGATTTGAGTTCTGGGTCCCTGACTTCCCAATCATGTGACCTCGGGCTGCTAGTCACTTAAAACTCTATGAGCTCCCCCTTATATGGGAGATTAGAATGAGATCACTGAGGTAAAAATACTTTGGAAAATATGGACTGCTATACAACTGTAAATACTTCTTTCTAATTCCTCACTGAATTATACAAAGCAGAAATCCGCGGCTGATGTGGCACAGCGTGACGCAGACAACACTTGCCAAAAAATCCGGAGAAATAACCACAGAATGCAAGATGGGGGGAAAGAAACCACACCAATCTTTCTTTCAGTTCTGAGTTCATTGTTTAACAATGTGACTTCTGCTGACTGCATCCACAGGCACAAACCAGAGCACCAGAAGCAGAATCAAACTAGCACACAAAGAACAATCTCAGACCAGACTTTATGCTCCAGCTCCCACAAAAACAGGGCTTGGAAGATGCTGCAAACGCCCACTCATAAACTTGCAGAAACTTTGTGAAAACCAAACGTTAGCCTGTGGAATTCATGAAAAAAGAAAAAAAAAACACTCAATAATACTTCCTACTGTTAAATAATTCTGAAATGCCCAGCAGCTGGCCCAAGAAAGATGTTTCAAAAAAAAAAAAAAAAATAGTATGAAGGGTCCTCTGAGTTCACACACGACAGAGCTAAACAGGTCTAACAATGAACAAAAGCAAGTCCCCGTAATCCACAGAAGCTAAAGTGGGGGGAAATCTGTGGAAATGAATGAAAATTTAGGATGCTGAAAAATAAGGATAAATAAACTAAAATTCTTCAAATGTCGATATAAAAAAATGCTTTTCAGAAGCAATGAAGGAAAAAATTCTTACAAATAAAACTACTATCAGAGTAAAAAACAGTGAAAGGTGTACAAACTCTAGCCAACATTTACTGAAAATATGAAAAAATCAAAAACCAAGCAACAGAAAATGAGCAGTTTTTCTCTTTGGTCTTTTTTTTTTTTTTTTTTTTTTT
>PISX010000152.1:0-150512 GCA_004024625.1 Mellivora capensis | reverse complement strand
AATAGTGTACTTCCTGGCCTTAGGAAGAGGGAGACAGGACTCTCCAGCTGCACTTCCTAGAGAAATATGCCAGCTGCCTTCTGTAAACGGAGATCAAATTGCCAAGAATGTACAGGATAGCAGTTATGAGAGATGACCTAAAATACCGATCTGTTGCAAAGAGGATGTAGTGCAAACCACACAGACACTGACAGGAAATCAGCCCTTGGTCTGGCACTTAACACATTCGAGAAGGCTAGGAATCCTGGACCTCTGGCAGCCAAATTTCATCATCTTCCTTTGTAGGAAGAGTTATCCTTCAGAAGGAACAGTCCGAAAACCCTTGTACTGTTCCTTTTTAATAACATTGCCCCCTGCCTGAACCAGAGGTTTAACACGGCTAAAAGTCCAGCTGAGGTCCTCTAGCACCAAAAATCACATGTTTGCTGGCACACACACACACACCCCCTTCCTTCCCTCAGCCATGAGCCCGCTGGATGCCATCAATGATTCACAGCCTGGGCTGATGGTAAGGAGAAAAACTAATATTTGGAGTTCACCAAATCGTGAGTCATCCTCCTGGAAGAAAAGAAATCCTTACAACTGGCAGGACTATGGGATGAAATTTTAATAACCATTTTTAACATTAGTATTAATGCCATAAAAGTTGGCAGAAGGAAAATCATTTAGAAGCATGTGATATTTGGTTTGCTTGTGCCTTATAAAAGTCCAGTTCATGCTCCAAGAAAAAGAATGAGTAGGATATCTACTACCTATTCCTAGACTTGCCTTCTGGACTCACTGCTGCCAAGTTACTCATTCTCCCACACAACACTTTCCATATTAATTTTGACCCTTCAGAATCAGAAAGAAGTCCTGCCTTCTTTGCACCCAAATGCCAAAATGGAATCTTTTAGTATTTCACCTTTATAATGGGAATGTTTGAAAACAGGCCTCTCTGGCTGTGACATCAGTGAGTTACTGAGGCCTCCAAGGGCCGGAGGAAGCATTCCCAGTCCTTCGCAGCGCTGCTGTACTCCTACGGTGCAATCTGGCAATGGCCAGGGACCAAGTCTTTAAAGCTGTTTTATGGTATTTAACATATGGTCATAAATTGCTCAGTGCTCTAAAGAGGGGCTAAATTTGCCACCCCTATTGATGAGAAATGTTCTTATTTATTTAAATTTAGTGGCAAATTGGCACTGGTCCAGATGGAAAGGTTTAGGCATCAGTACAAAAGAAGAACTAACTGGAGATGAGTTGTATGTAACTTTCCTATACACTGAATGCAACCACATCAACTTGGGCTCACAGTACCACTATCCAACACAGGGCATGACAGTACTGTGCAAAGATTCTAATTTCTAAGGCCCCAGGAAGGGGACAACATAAATTTTATTCAGACTGCACAAGAATTTTTTTTTTTAAATACTTCTCTCTTCTCCTCAAGCTAACTCCATTTCCTCCCTGAGTCCTTCATTCCTCCTCACAAATTAGATGTATCTGGTCTTCATCTGCAATCCCGAATTTACAAAACTCCCTGGAATGTCCTGAGCCTTCTAGCCACCACCTTCGTCTTTTGCCATATTTTTGGTTAAGTTGTTTGTGTTTTTTTTAATGGCTCTAATTCCCCATCACTAAAGACATGATCTTACTAAAACATTTTGTTCCCTTCCTTTTTACAACCTAGCCCTGTAGCCAAAGGCAGAAGAAAAACAAGGATTTTTGTTTTGTTTTGTTTCAGTGGGGTTGTTACCAATGGTACTAATGTGAATGGTATCAAAAGAGAAATGGGAAGGGTAAAGCCACTACTGGCTTTCTTTTCTTATTTTCTCAAATGGGCAATATAGAACTAGAGTCACCATGCTATAGATTACATCCCCATGACTTATTATATAACTGAAATTTGTACCTTTTGATACAAAGGACCACAAGAGAAGTACAGAAAGAACAGCATCAGATATAGATACAAATGTCCTTAAATGAATATGAATGAACCAAATCCAGCAATACCTAAGAAGGATAACACATAATGATCAACTGCGATTAATCCCAGGAACACAACATAGTTCAACATCTGAAAATCAGCTTACTTACATATTAATAGAATAAAAAAGAGATAAACCATGTCATCCTCCTAACAGAGAAAAAGCATTTAACATATTAACATTCTTTTCATAATAAAAATTCTCAGCCTGTTAAAAGAGATGGCGACTTTCTCAAACTGATAAAGGGACACTACAGCTGACAATTGTGCTTAGTGATGAAATGCTAAACACCTTCCCCTTAAGGATGGAAATCAGGCAAGGATGTCTGATTTCATCACTTCTACTCAACACTATGCTGGAGAGCCCATTCAGTGCAGTAAAGCAAGAATAAGAAATATAAATCCTACAGACTGGAAAGGAAGAAGCAAAACTGTGATATGATTGTTTTTAAAGAAAATACATGAGGAGCCTACAAAAAAGTTACTAAAAACTAATAAGTGAATTTAAGGATACAGAGGAAATAATACCTAATATTGGAGAGACTACCATTTTCATCTACTAGAACGCTTGATATTAAGATGTAGGTTCTCTACAAACTGATCTTCAGATTCAGGACAATTCCAGCAGGACTTCTACATTTGACAAGCGGATTCTAAAATCTCTATGGATATACTAAGGACCTAGAATAGCCAAAACAGTTTTGAAAAAGAAGTTCACAGCAGCACTGTCCGCAGTCGCCAAACTATGGAAAGAGTCAAGATGCCCTTCAACAGATGAATGGATAAAGAAGATATGGTCCATTTATACAATGGAGTATTATGCCTCCACCAGAAAGGATGAATACCCAACTTTTGTATCAACATGGATGGACTAGAGGAGATTATGCTGAGTGAAATAAGTCAAATAGAGAAAGTCAATTATCATATGGTTTCACTTATTTGTGGAACATAAGAAATAGCATGGAGGACATTAGGAGAAAGAAAAAAACAAAGAGGGGGGAATCAGAGTGGGAGACAAACCATGAGAGACTATGGACTCTTGAGAAACAAACTGAGGGTTTTAAAAGGGAGGGGGGGGCAGAGGGATGGGTGAGCCTGGTAATGGGTATTAAGGAGGACCCGGATTAAATGGAACACTGGGTATTATACACAAACAATGAATCATGGTACACTACATCAAAAACTAATGATGTACTATATGATCTCTAACATAACATAATCAAAACTCTAAAAATTATTAAAAAAAAAAGAAGTTAGAGGACTCTACCTAATTTAGAGACTTACGCTAAAGCTATAGGAATTGAGGCAGTGTTACAGGCACATGAGGAGAGGAAACATCAGCGGAATACAATGTAAAGTCCAGAAACAGACTCATATGTAAGTGGTTAATTAGTGTATATGTGGTCAAAAGGTAAAAATATAAAACTCCTAGGAGAAAATCTTCAACACCTTCAGATAGGCAAAGATCCTTAAGAAGCTGGAACTATAAACTATAAAAGAAAAATTGTTAAACTGGACTTCATCAGTATTAAAAACTTCTGCTCCTGGAAAGACATCATTAAGAAACTAAAAAGAGAAGCCACAGACTGGGAGAAAATACTGACAAAGTAACAACTAAGTTCTTTCTAGACTATACAAAGACTACCTATAACTCAACAAAAAGCCAACAATCCAATCAAAATGTTGAGCAAAAGATGTCAACAAGGGGGCACCTGGGTAGCTCAGTGGGTTAAAGCCTCTGCCTTCATCTCAGGTCATGGTCCCAGGTTCCTGGGATCAAGCCCCGCATCAGACTGTCTGCTCAGCAGGGAGCCTGCTTCCTCCTCTCTCTCTCTGTCAAATAAATAAATAAAATATATTAAAAAAAAAAAAAAGATGTCAACAGGCATTTCACAACATGAGAGACGGACAGATGGACATAAAAATGCAAATTAAAACCACAATGAGCTATCACTACACATCCACTAGAATGGATATAATTAAAAATAATAACAATACCCAATTTGGCAAAAACATAGAGTAACTAGACTGTTCATAAATTTCTAGCAGGAATGTAAAACAATACAACCACTTTGGAAAACAGGTTAGCAATTACTTATAAACATACAGTTAGCTTATGACACAGCAATATCAGTCATAGGAATGCACCCAGGAAACTTAAGACATATCTCCACAAAAGACATGTACAAAAATATGATAGCGGCTTTATTCCTAACAGGCAAAACCTGGAAACTCAAATGTCCTCAATAGGTGAATGACTACAAAAAACTGTGGCACATATACCTGTATAATGTCATACTGTGTGGCACTAAAAGAAATGAAGTACTGGGGCGCCTGGGTGGCTCAGTTGGTTAAGCGGCTGCCTTCGGCTCAGGTCATGATCCCAGTGTCCTGGGATCGAGTCCCACATCGGGCTCCTTGCTCGGCAGGGAGCCTGCTTCTCCCTCTGCCTCTGCCTGCCACTCTGTCTGCCTGTGCTCGCTCTCTGGCTCTCTCTCTCTCTCTCTCTCTCTCTCTGACAAATAAATAAATAAAATCTTTAAAAAAATTTTTAAAAAAAAAAAAGAAATGAAGTACTGATACGAGAAAAATTATGGACAAATCCCAGAAACATTATGCTGAATGAAAGAAGCCAGATGCCAAAAACTTACATCGTATATTATTCCATATATATGAAGTTCTAAAACAGGCAAAACTGTTCTATAGCTTGAGAGAGAAGGGTCAAGGATTACAGGGATCGTGGTGGAGGAGACAGACTTAGAGAAGGAATGAAATGTTCTATATCTTGGAGGGATGGAAATGTTCTGTATCTTGACTATGGTTGAGTTATTCGGGTGTTTACAACTAACAAAGTGTATTAAACTGTACATTTTAAATGGGTACATTTTATTATATACAAATTATACCTCAATAAAGTTAATTTTTTTTAAGATTTTATTTATTTGAGAGAGAGAGAGCGCACGCACAAGCAGGCAGAGGCGGAGAGAGAAGCAGGCTCCCTGCTAGGCAGGGAGCCTGATGTGGGACTCGATCCAAGGACCCTGGGATCATGACCTGAGCCGAAGGCAGCAGCTTAACCGACTGAGCCACCCAGGCGTCCCAATAAAGTTAATATTTTTAAAAAGGAATATAAATTTCCACCTCAGACTCACTGTGTGATTAAATGAGATCATTTATATAAGCCTAACACTCTACTTCTGCTAAATAAGTTATTTTAATAATTATATCAGCTATTTTTTAATAAACGATAATCAGAAGGTTTTTTTAACATTCCATGAATTCCAAGAAAATAAAACGTTCTGAAATACCAGGACAAAGGAATCCTCAAAAATCTAAGGGAGAGATAATGTCTAATCCACGAAATTAGCACTTCTTACTTGCCTTTCATGAGCATTTTTTAGAACATTCACTACATCAAAGGTGACCTGCCTCCCTAATTAGCCTCTAAAAATACTCTGAATGCTAGATAATAATAATCTTTAAGTAAATGAATCTTTTAAAAAGATAAAAATAAAAGTAAAATGAACTATGCTACCAAGGAAAATTATAATGCCTCTCAGCATGATGCAAAATACTAAGTCCCTGGACACAGTGTCCAACTTTTTCCTTAGCTCAACTGTTACAAGTAAGAGGGAGCACGGTTAACGCCTACTCTCCCTGCAGGTGATCTTGGGACCAGACGGGCGCCAGCCAAAGAGCGCATCCATTAGAGCGGCAGACTTGTAAGTGCAAGTGAAGAATCAAAGATGCCCCTAAAACAGTCAGGCTACTTTATTATTTCCTTGGCCCGTCCTACTAAAGCCAAAACGGTGTGAACAAAAGCTGAAACTGGAAAGGCGGGGTATTTAAGAAGTACACCACGCGCAAATCGGTTGTGTTGGTTTTTGGCTTGGATCGTTGTCAGCTGAGCCCCAATGGCGGGGGCGGGGGTGGTGGCAGGGAGGCAGGAACGGCAGGCTGTGACAGCCTTGAATACCAGGCTGAGCATTTCAGTCACTAAAATACTGAAAGGGAAGAGGACAGGGTTAACGCAGAAAGATTACTCAGTTAACACTGTCCAAAC
The DNA here is from genome assembly GCA_004024625.1 of Mellivora capensis. Classification (NCBI taxonomy): domain Eukaryota; kingdom Metazoa; phylum Chordata; class Mammalia; order Carnivora; family Mustelidae; genus Mellivora; species Mellivora capensis. The sequence continues at coordinate 144,483 of PISX010000152.1, read as the reverse complement.
AGATTATTTATTTTAAACAATGTAGAGAGAAATCACACTGCCGTCCCGGTAAGTGCCAGCAGCTACAGCCACTGTAGCCAGCTTTCAGATCTGTTGGTCAAAATGCAAAATACAAGGGATAGAAACAAAGTGCAAACTTCTTAGAGATGAGATTAAATCAACAGGACCTTAATAACTTTTTCAGCTGGGGCAACACTCGCCACAACACCCCAGGGCCTTTGCAGGCTCCCACCCTTGTGTTCAGTTTCTGTATCAGGACCCTGAGGCTCTCTACACAGTACTGCATAAGAAAGATCATAGAGGATAAACGCCAGGAAAAGAAAAGGAAAAAAAAAAAAAAAGAGCATTCTGAGTTGACCAATGCGGCTAGCTTAGACAAAGCAAAACGTGGCAGATCTGAGAGGTGAGAAGTGCCGGGTAAAGAGCACGTGCACACATGGAGCAGCCAAGCCACACTCTTGTCTCCTGCAAGGAGACAGGATCCAACGTGAAGTTGAGTTTCAAGCTCCAGTAAAGCAGAAGTTCTGGAACACTATTTGCAATGTGTCTGTAAAAATCTTTGTGTATGTGTGACCACTCTTTTTAATAAAACATCCCACTGAAGTTGCAGTTCTAAGGTTGTCTCATTTTAGTGTAATCATTCCCCAAAACATACAAATTTAAATTCAGTGATGAAACCTTGGAAATGAACAGTAACTTTATGATGTTCCTCTGAGGACATGGGAGGGAATGTATTATCCAAATCATAATCTTTTTTTTTTTCCACTTTTTCTCTTGGAAACACACATACACACACACACACACACACAGAGAGAGAGAGAGAGGCTTTTCCTCTGGGAAAGACTTTCCACTTCAAAACCTTTGGAGATAATTTTTTGGCATGACTTCTTCACTCTGTTGCAAATGGCTTTGAAATGTTCATCATTCCTCTCAAATAATAAACAACCATACGGCTTCTATTGTTAAAGACAAAAGGAAAAAGTCTATAGTTTCATTTGGAAGCTCTTCCGAAAGAATCCCTGTAACATTGTAACAGATACCTCTCTGGGTACCTGCCCAGCTCACGCTTACCTGCGCTAAACTGTCCCCCTGTAACCATAACCCAGGACTCTTGATCAAACCCCTGGATCAAGAGTGGACACCCAGTCCAAGCTGCCAATAAGACCATCTCTCCCAAGAAGTGAGCCTCAAAGACCAGAGGCTGCCTCTGGTAGCCTTGAACTGAGTCACAAAGAGAGTTCAGCCATTTCCACTCTATGTGAGGAGAAACAGCGAAATCTGGGGGGAAAAGAATAAAGTAAATTTAAAAAAAAAGAATAAAGTAAATAAAGTGACAACAGATTGTGCTGCAGGAGAAAGAGACAGACGAACAAGGGCACAGATGCTGATTGTCTGCTATGGTGTCTCCCATCCTGCTAGTCCCAGGCTCCAGTCCCTCTGAGGCCTGGCTGTACTTCCTGCCCTTGGGCACCATGGAATTTATTTAATTCCTCATGAAGACAAACAAATGCTTTACATTTCTTTCATTGGGTTTCTTATAACCAAACAGTCCCTGATTAAGAAAAAAAAATTGTTAGTATGAAAAATACAAATTTTAAACAAAAGATCATTTCAAACTTGAAACCGATGTTAGCTAACAGCTTGATTTACTGGTCATTAATTTCCTCAGTATACTTAAAATATTTCAATAACCTCTTTCTGTAGATACATAAGTAGTGCCATTCAAAGAACTTGTAAAATTGAGAATACTTCAAAGTTCTGTCACTCCTTCATTAAACCTCATCATGGCCAGATCCAAAGAGGGAACATGGTTAATGTATTCCGCCAACATCTATTAAACAAGTCCCTCTATATGCCAGGCAATAAGCTAGAGATTGGAAATAAAATAGCAGAACAGCCTCACTCCCTGCCCTATTTATAGGGTCCACAAAAACATCCACACAGTAATTTCTTCAAGAGTTAAGTGCTAGACAGAGTGACTACAGTCGCCATATCTTCAAATCTGTGTTTTTACGAAGCTCACTGCTCTTTCTCTGAATTTTGTTATAACTGGGAGATTTTCATTCGTTTTAGTGACATCATCCTAAACCTCAACATGCGTTTTTCCTTAAATCGGTCTCGATCACTAAAGATTCACTTTTGCAATCGTCTCTGGCATAATGATGAAATTCAAGGACTTGTCTTTGACTCAGACATTCCCTGATACCCTGCACGAGAATCTTACACAAGCTGGCATCTCTGTCACTGCCCCACAGTTGCCTCTTCACATTGAAAGAGCTGAAGAAAAAACAGCATTCCTGATATACCATAATCTTCTGGTCTTTTTCATTGCAATGATTTAATTCTGAGTGTGGGTAATTCTATAGACATCAATTCACGAATTCATGGGAGAAATATGTCCTCTCCCTTGTCTTTCGTCCTCAAGATTACGAACTGCACAGTGTCCCTTATTCACAGAGGCAACATTTATAGAACTATTTTCTAATATATAAAATATGCTGAAATGCAGATTTTAGTTACATGCTATTTTCATTTCATCTACTTTAAGGCAAAGTGAAATGTACACAGACAAAACAGCTACAGACTCCAAATCTACAAAATAACCCACATCCTTCTTTTTATCTGAATTGTTAAGAGCAGTGTTCCAATTACAAATTCCCTGTATAATAAATAACTTCTAAAGACTGAATTTCTGTTGGTAGAAGACTGATACAAGTAACAGAATGCCACATTCTTTATAACACGATACTTCAACTGACAAAAATCTGAATACTAAGCTTCATTAATTCATGCATGCATGCATTCACTCCATTCCTTCAACAAATATTGAATTGAATATCTTCACTAGGCTAGGGCCTGGAGATACCATTTAACAAACAAAACAGTCTCCATCTCTAACCTCACTGAATTTAAAGCTGTGAAATAAAATTACTATAAGAGTCAAATAATTTGATTCAGCCTGGGTTAAAATTATAGTTGAAACCACCCACCACAAGTTTTCAATAGGCTTTAATGAGAAACTTTAGATAAAGATGTTGATTATATAAATAGCTTTGAAACTGTAGAGCCCTGGGTTAGCCATTGCCCGGTGTTTAGAAAGATAAAGGTAAAAGTCAGAAAATATTTATCTAGTAGTTACCATAGAATATAATTTAAATCAATACTTATGAGTTTCTTGTTACCATCATATTAAGTCTCTTTCTGGGTCTGTTTCCTAAATAAGGCAAAGAGCTTTTCTGTTTGTTGTGACAGTTGTTTTCCAAGGACTATTAAACTTTATAGCCTTTCAATTACATGTTTGTTTTACGAAACTACGTGTGTTAAAATATTTATTATAGAGAGTAATAGTTAATTATCTAAAGATGAACACTGTGGTGGTTGTAGGAGGTGGAATTCAATCACAAATCTTGTGGTATTTAGCCACTATGCCCTTACTGATCTTGAATATAATACATTTGAGATTATAAAAACTGATGGAGTAAAAACATATGTAAAAAGTGTTTGGCGTTGCCAAGTTTTTTAAAAGTAAAATGAAGCAGTTTAAAAAAAAATAGAAAAAGGCGTGAGTCTAACATTACTTTTAAAGCAATGCAAGATCTTAGTGTTCTCCAAGCGGGGAAAATGATTCTTTGCAAATTCATGATTTGCCCGGAATGATCTATTCTTTTACAATAAACTTGGTTGCTATAGGAAATTATCTGTTTCCGTGAACTTCAAACCACGCACAAAACAAACCTATATTAATTAATGTGGTCAATAAAAGATCTAAGTGTTCTACGTTACGACTGCCCTCAACATATAACAACTCGACAAACTCCTCACAGAAACATTTATTTAAAAACTGGAAACACTTAATTTTGAAATAATTTTAAAATAAGTACAGTTGCAAAGAAAGCAAGTTGAAATAACAATAACCTAGATATTCCACAAGTTAAGGAAAGTATTCCACAAGTTAAGGATAACCTTGCTGTGTAATCACTGGCACGAACAAACTTATGTGGGAAGATTCACAAAACACTGGTGCAGTAAAGATGGTTCTGCTGATCTTCAGTTCAGTTTTAACTGTATCAAAAGGTTTGTGTTTTTGTTTTGATTTTCTTGGTGTAAATTTTTCCATATTTTATTCTGTCAGAGAACAGTGCCTTGTGTTTCATAATTCATGGAATTGATTTATTTTTGACAATTCTATCACATTTTCAACAGCTATTAAAAAACAATTTCCAGGGCGCCTGGGTGGCTCAGTCAGTTAAGCGACTGCCTTCAGCTCAGGTCACGATCCCGGAGTCCTCGGATCGAGTCCCGCATCAGGCTCCCAACTCCATGGGGAGTCTGCTTCTCCCTCTCACCTTCTCCTCGCTCATGCTCTCTCTCACTGTCTATCTCTCGAATAAATAAATAAAATCTAAAAAAAAAAAAAAAAAAAAAAAAAAAAAAAAAAAAAAAAAAAAAAAAAAAAACAATTTCCATCTGCAAATTTTAGAAGGTTCGTAGTCTGGAAGCACTGCGGCATCTCAAAACATACACTTTTAGAGTTTAACGCGTAATTTTTTTAAAGCAAGGGATTCTAATACTAAACTTAATCATATAACCAGTATCTTTCAGAAAGCCTTCCTAAATAATGTCAAGAATTTCAAAAGAAAAAAAATACTCATTCTTCCAATTCAATGAACTTTTATAAAAATCGTGTATAATCCATTGTTTTTTCCTTCTATTCGGCTGTGGGCTGTTGAAGGATAGAATGCTAGAATCTTGATTTATCTTAATGTGGAAGACCCTCAATATGCAAAGTTCATTTTTTATTCCATTATTACAGAGCATTCTATGGCTTAAGTCTCTAGTACATAATGATTATATAGAACAGTAGCTTAAGAGGACATAATTAACTTATATGGTGAATGCCAGTCCAAATACCGTAATCATCAATGTTATGCGAGGCTTCCTGTGAAAATCATAGAGCAATGAGAAGATACAGAATATTAGTAAATGCTTTCTAACACAAACTCATAGAGCGAGTAAGATCTTTATGAAGTTACATTATTTCTGGCTCAAGACTGTGGACTAACCACACACATTTATTTCTTCTCCCTTGTAAGAACCATCCTTTCATTAAATAATAATGAAACAAAGAAAATAAGAATCCAAAACAATATTAAGTGAACAGGAAGGGAAGAGAGTAGCAATCAGTATGATGAACAATTTCTACAAATTCCTAGAAGGCAGGATGGAGACCGAGGAGGAGTCACTGACGAGACAGGGCAGAGAAAACTTTGGCTGCGGTAATGTGAGCAAGAGGCTACCGATGAGAGGGAAGCCATGTATCCTAGAAAACCCATAAAAACTTGTAGTCATTCAGTGTAGGAAAGGGGAGAATGAAAAATGGGGCTAAGAATGGGGAAATTAACAAAAAGCTCCATGGGGAATAGTCTATGATACCCGCCCCCCAAAAATAGCATGGTGACCAGGTGTGTATCCCCCCCCCAAAATGTAGGGGATTTTAAGTAATAGAATGATTTCAGGGAGTGCCAGAAGAGCTTAACTCCCTAATATGACACATAGGAGTTCCTCATACTAACAGCTAGCCCACCATTAACCCACACACTCAATAAGCTCGGTTCACCCATACAGAAGTCTTAATCAATGTTTTATTGTCTGTCGTAAATATAAGTAGACAACCAAAACCCATCTTTTTCACTTTTTTTTAGATTTTATTTGAAAGACAGAGCCAGAGAGAGAACACAAGAAGGCAGAGTGGCAGGCAGAGGGAGAGGGAGAAGCAGGCTCCCCACTGAGCAGGGAGCCCAATGCAGGACTCAATCCCAGGACCCTGGGATCATGACCTGAGCTGAAGGCAGACACTTAACCGACTGAGCCACCCAGGCACTCTAATCCATCTTTTATTTAGAATAACAGAGAAGGACAAAGATGATAAACCAACAAAAATAACAATCCCCGGAGAAAATTAAAATAATTACAAAAACTTCCTTTAAAAATCTATATTCATTGAAAGCTTTCAAGACCCTGTATTGATAAAATAAGTACAAGATGTTGTGACAGAGGAACAGAGAGCAAGAGCAAGAAAGAGCTCTCAGAAACTGAGATACCAAATTATGACTATGGTAAATAACAATTACCAGAAGCGCTCCAGGAAAGGTAGAAGCGTGGAGGGAGGAAAGGAATCTAAGCAAAGTATCTGTCTGTGTTCCAGCAATTTCTTTAACCTACTAAAACACGGAATTTCCAATATATATATACTCTACAAAACAAGGCTGAATCCAAGAGAAGAAACCAGGCAAACCCCACAGCAGGACTACAGATCACTCATTCAAGCGATTTATAAACAAAGCACAGAAGATAACGCAAGCTTTAGAACAGACAATTAGTTACTAGTTTTGACATTGCAAAAGGAAAATAATACAAAAGTTGGGAGGTGAAAGAAGAGGAATGGAGGGAAGGGCAGGAGCTAATATCTTTGTCTCACAAAGTAGGGAGCTAAAAGACACTCTCTCTGATTCATGGGAAACTACATAAAAATATCCTAACCCAGAGATTGTGCTTACATAACAACAGTGCTGCTACCTGTGTGCCGGGAACTTACTAAGAACATTCTAGAGGTTGTTCATTTTAACTGTACCATATGATGTTCAAAATGATCCTTGAAAAAAGAAAGGAAAAATGTTAAAGCTACAGGGTAACCCACACAGGAACCAGCAGTGGTGGTGATAACTATATTAAAGGGGAGGAAAGAGAAAGATAGAGAGTGTGGTGAAAATAGGCAGATGCCTCATGTATCAGAGCAGGAAGTCAAAAGATAACAGTATCTAAAACTGGTAAGTCAAGAAACAGAGGCATAAATATTATTTAGACAAATGGCGATCATCCCCAGAAGAACTACATACTGAAACAACATCAACAAAATTTAAGTGGTTCCCTTGGGAAACAGGATTAGACTTGGGAAGAAACATAACAGAAGACTACCACGCTTATGTGTAAAAAATTTCTGAACTTTTTCCATTTTTAGCCATGTGAGTGATTTACTTTGATCCTTTCTTTTAAATTTAGTGAATAATTTTTTTCAAAAACACTCACAATCTAGAATGTCCTATGGGCAGGTGAAATTCGTAAGTATTTTAACGGTTTCCAGTGAATGAGCTAATAACGCCAGCTCCATAAGTTAGCATGTCCTACATTTTTCATTTATTTTTTTAATATTTTAATTTTTTTATAAACATACAATGTATTATTAGCTCCAGGGGTACAGGTCTGTGAATCGCCAGGTTTACACACTTCACAGCACTCACCATAGCACATACCCTCCCCAATGTCTACATTTTGCATTTAAAGCTGCACTTGTGATTCTACAGAATACCAAGATGTGGCCCCTGGTGGCCTGTCATTGTAAGACACAGAATCCACAGTCTGAAAGGCACTATTTCCTCATCTGTCCCATCTTTAACATTATGTTCTTTATTCCTCTTGTTAAGAATGGACCCTGTTTACCACAAGAATAGGTTCACGAGAGAAAATTCCTGGTGAGACCATTACTAACTAACCAAAGCCACCATTACTTCCACACTGGGCTAGAGTGTCAGCACTGGTCATAACGGCAGAGAAGGGCGGATACAACCCAGGGCGTGTAGACGGTGGACTGAATCAGCAGCAGTAGGTCTTGCTTGCTCTTCTCCAAAGTTCCAAACCAGCGGTCCAAGAGCTCCGGCTACACCCCACACACATGTGGCTGGAACTGCATTACATGTTGGTCCACACTATGTTTTTAACTTTTAAAAAAGTAGTCAGCATCCAAAACTGATATGGATTTCTACCTTTTCCAATAAATCAACAGAGGCAGTCCCCTCCAGGAGGGTAGGTGTGCCCTAATTTGCCCCCCTAGCCCGCTCCCCTCATTTCTGTTACCAGTCCAGCTGTGGTCCATTTGCATTTCTGACTCTTGGAAACCTGTCGGCTTTCCGAAACTATGCCAAGAGTCTCTGGGGTAGGACTTGTAGGCTCAGGGGGCAATCAGGAGCACATCAGCAACAATGGCTCTTGGGAGCAATGGCTCCAGAAGGAAGTTAGCGACAGTGGTGCATAGCAGCCATTCCTACCGAAATGTTGTTTCTAAATAGTAGGTATTTTAAAGCAGTGGATTCTCTCTATTGGGGCATTACATAAGATCTTCCAGTGGAGAAAAAAAAAAATACAAGAATTACCTCATAGGCCTAAAAATTGAGAATTTTGGTGTATGCCTCGTTGACCACAGCTTATTCCCTGCCAAGTGCCTTACTTTGAATAGAACAAGGAATGAAAGACAAACTTTTAAAAAGTGGTAAATCCTACTGATAACACCTAACAGCCAGAAGCAAAAACGGAAGCAAAGTCTGATAACTATTACTGTAATCTACACTTTCGATAAAAGAGTCATCCTTTACTTACATTTTAATGTCTCTCCAGCATATGGTATGTGCAGTTTAAATCGGTCACAGTTGGGTCCAGGAGTCAATGATGTGCAGCTTTAACGAAAGAAAATAAAAGATTTTTTTTTAAGCCCACTTATTTATGACATCTAATAAAGTAAATGAAAACTGCTCCTTATAGATAAAAGATTAAAACACTGGCTTATAAAGAAAATAAAAGTCCTTGATGGTCACGGAGGCCAAGACAATAAGACATCCCCTGAAACAAATAATCCATTTATCTCACAATAAAACTTATCTGCTTTCTAAGGACAAACACCAAGGAAGCTTCAACTACTTCTCTCCAACAAGTGTATCTTGGCTTCTGATGCATGTGTATTGTCCAAAACAGTCTTTAGTGTCAAGAATTTTAAGAGTTTTATGGACATATTTTAAATACAGACCCTTAACTTGCACTCATACTAAAAAGAGTCCACTTTTTTCTGACACCAGATCATTTTCTCTCTCCGCAGGTAGGGCACCTCCTCTGGACTTGGCACCCCAGGACTTCCATGTACCGCAGAGCATAAGGCACTGCCCTTGTGTTCAGATAAAATGCAAATGGAAAAGGAGAGTGAATTAGTCATTCAGGTCTGGATTTGTTTCTTTTCGATCTCTTATTTCACAAAATTATATGATGTTCTTCGTTCTTTACCCAGATTTACTTCACAAGATCTTTTATGACCTCACAAGTCATAATTTCAACTGCACAACAGCAGTACTGGCTTCATAAATTAATATAATATTAATATGAAGTCAACTGAGGAAATTATAAGCCTTCATTTAGTTTTTAAAACTGAGGTTTTTCAATTATAAAGTAAAGCAAAGAAGCACTAAGTTTCTTTCATAATTCCAATACTGACTATGAGACATCTCTGAAAAGGATATTTGAAGGAATGGAAGCATTGTTAGAATACATGGACCACCTCCCTAGATGCCACTTTGAAGGCAATAGTCATTTGAAAATAAATTTAAGAAATGTTGACTCTATGGGATGCCTGGGTGGCTCAGTTGGTTAAGTGTCTGACTCTTGATTTCGGCTCAGATCTCAATCTCGGGGTTGTGAGATCCAGCTGGTGTGGGGCTCCGAGCTCAGTGCACTCTGCCTGCGATTATCTCTCTCCCTTTACCCCTTACGCCACTCAGGCACCTAAACGTAGATGCACATGCTCTATTTCTCGGGAAAAAAATGTTGACTCTAAAAAAACTAACGGAGATCTCATATTAGATTTACCCTTACTTTTACCAAAACTATCTCCACGTGAAAGAGAAAAGAACCAGATGGAAAGTTTATCTCAAATGTATTTAACATAAATCACTAGGTTGATTATTCCTCTAATCTTTAGGGAACAATAAAAAACACCAGTTTACAAACTAAACAACAAAGTTGCACTAGTAATTGTATAGTAACCTATTTCAATTTTTTCTTAGAGGTTTTATGAACACATTCTCTTTTACTGTTCAATATAAAAATTCTTTGGGGCACATTTTATTAAAGGTAGTAAAATATTTCCCTTATAGTACAATCTTTCCTAGCCCATAGCATGGCAGTTATTTGAAAACACTTCTGAAAAACACATAAATTAAAGCATTACAAAATATAAAGTATGACCTAATGACAGAAATGACCTACAAGCAACACGAAGAATTTTTTCTCATATATATTCAAAGAACAGTATTTTTTTTTAATTTTTAATACAAAAAAACACCATTCACAATCAAGCATCTCTTCTGGGCGTGATGATCAAATTATCTACCTATCTCACATAGCTTAGCAACTGAAGTTATTAATAGTACAGGAAATCCTCAGGATTAATCTGATTCTAGTTTGTTTGAAGAACTTGTCCTTCAGTGTGAAATGAGTTGTGCATTCACTGTTGGGCCACATTTTGTACTCTTCACTTTACACTTTAACGAGGACTGAAAAGCGCTTTAAGCTCTGCCCCTTCACCTTCCTCCGTTCCTACGTGAACAGCTGGTTCCAGCCACCCTGGGGTGTTAAGAAGCACATTTCTCCATCTGAGTGATTCGCTCACTGAGTTTTTTTTTTTTTAACCTAGGCGTAAAGATTTACTGAGCATTGTTCTATGGGTTAGGAGTACAGGGTGAACAAGACAGACAAGCTCTACCCTCCCCTGGAACTCAAATTCTGACAAGGGAAAAAGAGGCAATAAGAGAGACACAAAGATGGTTCCAGATGCCTAGATGTTGTGCAGAAAATAAAACACCGCCGCTGTGAAACAGGAGCTCCACTGCACTGGAGGACTGGGGAAGGCCTCCTGGAGGAGGTGACATCCGAAACCTGCGTAACCATCACCAAGAGGCCTCCCAGGGTGAGTTCATGGGCAGAACACTGGAGGCAGAGGAAACAGCTGGTGCAAAGGCGGGAACAAGTCTGATCTATCTGGGGGAAGCAATCTTGATATGTCTGGGCGATGCAGCCCGAGCAAAGTGAACGAGGGAGAGACCATCAAAAGATCAGGACAAGGGGTAAGCAAGGGACAGATCTCGTGGAGCCTTGTAGGTGGTGGCAATTAATGCAGATTTTATTCCAAGCACAAAGGAGGGTGTTAAGAAGAGTAACATTATCTGATTTTATGCTTTTTTTTAAAAAAAGATTTTATTTATTTATTTGTCAGAGAGAGAGGGAGAGAGAGCGAGCGAGCACAGGCAGACAGAGTGGCAGGCAGAGGCAGAGGCAGAGGGAGAAGAAGGCTCCCCACTGAGCAAGGAGCCCGATGTGGGACTCGATCCCAGGACGCCGGGATCATGACCTGAGCCGAAGGCAGCTGCTTAACCAACTGAGCCACCCAGGCGTCCCTGATTCTATGCTTTTTACGAGATCACTGTCTACTATATGGAAAAAGAGAAAGAGACTGCAAAAACGTCCAAAAGAAACCAACAGGAGTCTGTTTCAGGAAAGAAAGATGAGGTATCCTTGGGCTAGGGGAGCAGCAGTACCAATGGAGAGATGCAGATTTACTCACTGGAGCAGACTGAGAGGGGAGCAAGTTTAGGAAGAAGAGCTATCAAGAGTATACAGTGTGAGGGATGCCTGCGTGGCTCAGTCGGCTGAGCTGTTGCCTTCAGCTCAGGTCATGATCCTGGGGTCCTGGGATTGAGTCCCACATCAAGGTCCTGGGATCGAGTCCCACATCAGGCTCCTTGCTCAGCACGGAGCCTGCTTCTCTCTCTGCCTCTGCCTGCTTGTGCGCTCGCTCTCTCTCTCTCTCTCTGACAAATAAATAAATAAATAAATAAAATCCTTTACAAAAAAAAAGAGTATACAGTGTGAGACAACAGCCAAATCATATACAGAAACACAGCCAGAGTCATGGGGCGGGAGGGGAGCAGCCAATCCATGAGAGCCATGAAAACATCATGGAAAAGACAGAAGAATAATTTGCCAAAACTCACCTTGGAGCGAGCGCTGTATATTGTTGAAAAGACCACTTACTTGTTGTGGGGACAGGGACAAGGGTCATACTCCCCAAAGAGCATTCCCAAGTTAAAAGGGCTAACCTTCAGTTAACTGCAGGTTTCTGTTTTGCTAAGAGGAATATACAAATTCAGGGCCAAGAACTTCACAGTTGAAGGCAACAGGGGAAAGACGAAGCTGCCATTAGCAGGTCTCTCTCTCATAAACAGCATTCTGTTTCTCTCATGAAATGTTGAACAAATATTTAAAATATCTCTTGTGTTCTATCTTCCATACTACCCAAGATAAACAGCTGTATGGGAAATAAACCAATGTCGTGTTACTTAAAGTTTCTTTTAAAATTAAACTAAGAATGTTTCCCCTTCTTTAAAATTACCTCTGTCTAAAATTGGTTTTAGTCATGTATTTAATTTACTGTGAAATTTCAGATCGCATTCAAGGTTTTTTGTTACTCAAAAAAAGACATGAGTTTAAAAAGATCAAAAAACACATATGAATAGTATGATTTCCATTTACGAGAAAGATCTATGTGTGTGTATGTCTATGCACATAACCAGATTTCAGAAGGAGGGTTGCCAAAAGGTGGCAGGATCTGGGGTACTCTTTACTTCTTTTGTTACCTTTCTGCATTGCTTTGACTTTTTATGATGAACATGGACTAGTGTAATTACATAAAAAAAATTAAGGTAGATCCTTTATATATCTGACTAGATGGCTTGATTTATCATTTATCTTTGTCTTCTAAAAAGCGTCGCTCTTTTTTTGAGAAAAACTGCAAGGATAATCTACTGATGAAGTTTTCAAGTTAAATATATATGGAAGTCTTTCTATCGTGATATCACAAAACTTCACACCACTACTATTTATTATCCCTCACGGTTCCATTGTATTAGAGTTTGGGAATGGCCTGACTGAGCAGTTCTGGTGTAGGGTCTCCCAGGAAATTGCAATCAGACATCATTAACAGATAACTAATGTAGTGGAGAAGTTCATTCATCTAGAAAATCATTTCTTTATATAAGTATGAAAAAGCTACTAAATAATAAGCTGCTGGCTTCATTAAAATTATATTTGTATAATGGCAACTTGTCCTAACACCATTAGATCTAAGATTTAAAAACCAATATTCTAAATTGAGTATCTTTGAATAAGAAAATAATTTTAAATTATTTTAAAAGTGCTGACAATCAAAATGTAACCTCAAATTTGTCTCTCCACTGAATTTCTCGAGTGCTTACCACTTGTCAGGCACTGTGCTAGGTACAGAGAATAGAGCAGTGACAAAAAATGTCTTGGCATTTTATTGGGGGGAAAAGAGGTTTTGCATGAAGAACTATACTCTAAAAATATATCTTGTACTGCAAATGCACCATTTTCAAAGTTGCACACATGGGAGAACAAAGGGAGTTAAACCACCATATTCTGCAAATGATGCAAGTGGGAATTATCAAGTGGGACTTCCTGATAACATCAGAACAGGTAGTTTACTGGGTGCTTTGTTACAGAAATTAGAGCCAGCTAACCACAGATACAGTAAAATGCTAAACGTAACAACCTCCACATACTCTTGTCCCTACCATGGCTTACCTACATCTATCTAATCACATGACTCCCAAGATTACTATTTACCTATTTTCCAGTTGTGATTTGTCTTCCCAACAGGTCTTAAGATGCTTAAGCCCCTGGGGGGGGTCTGTCAGTTAAGCCTCTGCCTCTGGCTCAGGTCATAATCTCAGGGTCCTGGAATCAAGTCCTGCATTGGGCTCCATGCTCAGTGGGCAGTCTGCTTGTCCCTCTCCCTCTGCCCCTACATTCCCCCATGCTCTCTCTGTCTCTGTCTCTGACTTCAATCTCTCAAATAAATAAATAAAACTAAAAAAAAAAAAAAAAAAGATTCTTGGTGCCAAAACGGTTTTATGTCCTACTGGCGCCTCTAGCAGAGTACCAAGCATCCAGCACCGGTGACACTTCAGCATCTACTAAATGTCATAAACTAAACTCAGCAGCTATCGCTTTACAAATGATGACAGTGAGGGCCGAGGGTCCCACAGTGCTCAGTGGGAGCACTGGGACTGGAAACCATGTTCAGGGTTCTCCAGCCACACCTTAGTCCCCCTGACCCAGGCATACTTCAGTCATCTGGGAATCTCCAGGATCTAACACTGCTGTCAGGGCCATGGATACGTCAATAACGACATGGCTGAAGGTTTGCCAAATGAATGCATAGACTGTGACTCCCAGCCTTATGCTCTTTTCATGACCAAAACCACTGGTTTAACTGGACCTGGGAAGCCGCTCTTATCCTCACCTCTGAGATAAAAGCGTGATTATTTGTAAAAGGTCATCCCTTTGAGGAGCTGTCCATGTGACCCAGAATTTATGAAGTCACTTACTAAAATTACTCTATTTTCACAATAACTAAGTACACACGCTAGCATTTGTTGAGCATTTGTTCTGTGGCAAGTACTATTCTAAATTCTTTAATTAGACTGAACTATTTAAACCCACAGTGACCTTCAGAGATAGATGTTATTATGATCTCCATTTTACAGATGAGGAAACTGAGGCACAGTATGTTACTAGTTAGTGACAGAGCCTGGATCCAAACCTGGGATGTTTGATCCAGGTCCATTTTCTTAAACACTACTCTAAATCATCTCTCAATAATTAAAGGGGAGGGGCGCCTGGGTGGCTCAGTGGGTTAAAGCCTCTGCCTTCGGCTCAGGTCATGGTCCCAGGGTCCTGGGATCAAGCCCTGCATCGGGCTCTCTGCTCAGCGGGGAGCCTGCTTCCCCCTCTCTCTCTGCCTGCTGTTCTGCCTACTTGTGATCTCTGTCTGTCAAATAAATAAATAAAATCTTTAATAATAATAATAATAATAATAATAATTAAAGGGGAAACCATCAGAATTAGTAAAAAAAATGTGAATTATAAACTTGTCAATAAATGCTATTTTATTAAGTACCTAAAATAATAAAAAGTAAAGGCTGACAAAATGTTGCCAAAAAGAGTGTTCTATCATGCAAGCTTCAGGGAAATGAAAAGGATTTACCAGTAATAAGTATTAGAACTGTATACATTTAAATCAATGATGCAAAAGCGGAAACAAGGTGCTCCTAATTTGATTAAATAGGCTCTGCAATGTTAACACTACTGACTTATTTAGCAAACCCTTTAAACAAACGGTGAAAGTAAATTTGGATTTGAATCACCTTAAAATTATTACTTGTTCATAGTTCCTGAGATCTGACTCAAATTATTGAGGAATCGTTATAAACAGGAAAAGTTGGCAATTTATAGGATTTTCATGACAGCCAAAAATTAATCTGAATTAACAAAGTTATACAAAGGTATTCTGCAATAAGACATTAGCATTTTTAAGAGAATGCAAAATAAAAGCAAAATACAAGCTTTCTGATTTAATACTGAATCTATTATTGGATATGCTTTCTGGAAAAAAGAATGATTTAAACCATTTCTCCTCTCTCTAAGCCATCTGAAAAGAACAAAATAGATGAGTCCAGGGTTCCTTCCCTGAGTCTACGTCAGTTTCCTTTACGCTATTAATTTACCATTTGGCCCGTTCTCCTACAGAGCTTCCTGTTTTCTTGATAATGACGTTGGTGCTTAACCAACAATATTCACCAGCAGCTGAGAAGGAAGTCCTCAGCCTTGGCAACCTAAAATCACAGGTAACTGTAAAACAAGATCGGCTCAGAGACCAGTAACGGGCTGCTACATGAATGCAAAGTCACAAAAATTAGAGTGGCTTCTTGTTAGCTCCTATTCACCACCATTTCATTTTATAGAATTGCTTTCCTCTGATTCCACTCAGACCAAAGCAGCCTCAGAGCTGCTAGACTGAAAGGCAGCAGCAAAGCTGGAAGAGTGCCTCAAGCTATCTCAACAGCTCCCAAATCATAAGCAAAAACAGCATGTGGTCTGCAAAGGCATCAGCACTGCTGACCCTCAGCCTTAGAAGGGAATTAGGGCCCATCAAAACCCGCTAAGTCAAGTTTAGGCTTTGGGGTGGGGGGGAGAACACTCTTGAATTAAAACAGGTACAAGAAAGCAAAACAAACAAACAAAAAACTGCACTGAGAGAGATTTTTTTAAATCATTCAGAAGAATGGCTCTATTTGCTTGATGACATGTGATGCTCCCGACACACCAAATATCTCCTCTATATTGCTAAAGCCTACAATCTATTTCTAGGCCGTACTAGAAAGTGACGGATTCAGTTCTTAGCACAGGATTCCAAAATGCCATTACCAAAATAAGTGACTCAGCTCAGAACGTTTTAAAAATTATAAAATTACAATATTAAAAAAATGTGTTTGCCGATCATGTGCACAACAGTTATTCCCAATTTGTATGCTGTATCCCCATTTACAAATGATAGACTTCAACTATAAAGTAGGGAATATTTTAAAGTGTTAGCAGGTATTCCCATAACAAAAACGTGGTTTAAATTACAGTATGATTCCAGTAGGAATGCAGGCTCAAAAACTTTTTAATAGTTAACTAGGAGGCAGGAAATCTTAATATTTTGAGATGGATGCTTAGCTCATTAATAGTCAACCTTTCTTCCTTCCTAATATGTGCACTTAATTCACTCTGTTAATAGAATAAAAGAGAAAATCAATAGGATTATCTCAATTAGTGCAGGATAAATGTTTGATAAAATTAAACATCCATTCATGATTTTAAAGACTCTTTGCAAAAGATCAGAAAGGAACTTCCTTAATATGAGGCCCATCTACAAGAAAACCTACAACAATATCACATTTAGTAACAAAAGGTTACATTTTTAACTTTGAGACAGAGAACGAGATGTTACCCACTCTTTCAGCTTTTATTCAACATTATAAGTCTCAGCAAGTACAGAGCAGCATGGGAATATAAAGGTATAAATATTGGAGAGGAAGAAATAAAACTATACTTATTTGTACACAAGATGACTATTCATACAGAAAACTTTTATCTTCACAGGCATTATTCAAATATGTGAGCTTAGCAAAGTTGCTAGACAAAGGACATACACAAAAATCAACTGTAGACTATCTACGTATATCTACACACCATCAACAACCAGTTAAAAAAAAAACTTTCAGGAAGATGTCATCAAAGTTAACATCAAACTATCAAATACATAGAAATGTCACAGAAGATGTACAAGATCTCTATGTAGAAAGCTATTATTAGAAGAGAAAGAAAATAAATGAATACAGATATGTTCACAGATTAAAAGACACATAATGAAAAGATGTCAATTTCCCTTAATTGATCTGGAACCTGAGAGGCAGCTTTTAAAATGTGAATAGAATGTCAAGAACCAAGAATAGATCAGATTCTCTTAAAGAAGAAAAACGTGACAGGATTATACACAATAGCCAAAAACTGGAAGTAACCCAAGTGTCCATCGAGACTGATGAATGGAAAATAAAATGTGACATATATGTGTAATACAATATTATTTAATAGCCTTAAAACGGAAAGAAGTTTTGACACAGGCTACAACATGGATAAACCTTGAAGATATTATGCTAAGTGCAATACACCAGTCACAAAAGGGCAAAAATTATATGATTCTGTTCATATAAGGGACTTGGAGTTATCAAATTCAAGGAGAGAGAAAGTAGACAGGTGGTTGACAGAACCTGGGGGAGGGTACAACAGACAGCATTTAATGGATACAGAATTTCAATTTTGCAAGAGGATAAAGTTCTGGAAATACATGGTGATGATAGTTTACACTTAATGTACTTAAGTGAATGTACTTAATGCTATGAATTTTTCACTTAAAAATGGTTAAAATGATAAATTTTATGCAGATTTTACCACAATAAGGAAGAAAACTTAATAGGAGAAATTGTTCTACTGGATATCAAAAATTATTCTAAATCTTAGTAATTAAAATATCAATGCTGATACACAAAGACAAAGACAGAATAGAATCCAGAGACAAGTCTTCATATATCTGGACACTTAATTTATGATAAAGGCATTTCTGTATAGTAAGGAAAGGAACTTGTTCTCAATAAATAATCCTGAGTCAGCTAGACGTAAGGAAAAAAACTGAAACTTGATCCCTACCTCATACTATTCACAAGAATCAAGTCTAAGTGAACTGAAGCTCTGAATGGGAAAAGCAAAAGCAAAATATTTTTAGAAGACAAAAGGGGGAAGGGTAATTGGATAAACAGAAGAAAATCTTCAAGAACTTGGGGTGAACAAAAATTCCCAAAAAATACTACTAAGAAGGAAAAGATGGCTTAACTGGTTCATATTAATATTGGATTTTCTGTTCATAAAAAAATTCGAGTGAAAAACCAGAGAGAAGATATTTGCAACATATAAAATTGATATTAAAATATATAAAGAACTCCTATAAATTGATAAGAAAAAGACAAGTTAGTACACCTGAAAGAATACTTCATAAAAAGGGACCCAAATGGCCAAAAAACACGAAAAAGTACTTAACCTAATTAGTCACAAGAGAAATGCAATTTAAATCTATAATAAGGGACCACATCATACCCATCAGGGTGGCTAAAATCAAACCAACACTACTAAAAGTGGGATTAATTTTATATCTTTTTCTTTAAGATTTTATTTATTTATTTGACAGAGCAAGTGTGCAAGCAGAGGGAGTGGCAGACAGAGGGAAAGGGAGAAGCAGGCTGAGGGAGAAGCAGCAGAGGGACAGGGAGAAGCAGGCTCAGGGAGCAGCAGCAGAGGGATAGGGAGAAGCAGGCTCCCTGCTCAGCGGGGATGTGGGACTCCATCCCAAGACCCTGGGATCATGACCTGAGCTGAAAGCAGACGCTTAACCGACCGAGCCACCAAGGTGCCCCTTAAAAACTGGTCTACAGTGTAGTGTATACAGCCAACGTTGCCTTTCTCTCATTAATATCAGCGTATTTTTGCAGATTTCTGTTTTGGATATGACAAGTGAAAATACAGTATTATAAGTAATATACATTATTTTCAATATTGCTCATTTCATCTTATATCATTGTTTTTAATTTATATTTTATGTTTTATAAAACATAAATATATTTCATAATTAAATAAGTACACATGTATTAAGGGTTCATAAACAAATTATTAGAGGTACATAATGAAAAAGGTTTAGAGATCACTGCTGCAAGAGTACGGAAAGGAGTGTCTATTCTCTAGAACCTTGAACTGTAAATCAGAAGACAAAAATCGAACCCTGGAAGTCAAATAAGCACAATTTAAATAACAATTCAAGACAACAATAGATACAAGTCACAAACCAATTAACATGATTAATTGCCAAATTAGTGGTTAAAGAAAATAAGCACAATAGAAGTTGCCAGAGCAGAGAAACCACTTTCAGCTGGGTAATCAAGGAAAGTTCACTAGAATACATGGGCCTCTAAAGAATGCATTGGATCCGGTCAAGCTAGGCATGGGAAGGAAAATATTTACTTTCCATCGTCTTTAAATAAGGACAAAACCAAGGAGACAGAAACTCAGCTAGATTGAAAGCTCTCTAATGAAACAGTCTATTAAACCTTGAACCCCTTAGTGCCCCGCAGCCCACCTGCTGGCACACAGGAGGCACCTGATACCTGCCCCATAAACAGCGCCGCTGAAAGAGTGGAGCTGGAGATGTCAAGCACACTCCAAGGTCATGTCAAAGTCAAAACAAATTACATAAATATCCTGGACTGATCTCCTATCCAACTGTGGGAATGCTGGTGATTCTTTCATTAATAAATATTATAAGAAATTCCCAGGGGTTTACCTGGGTGGCTCAGTCAGTTAAATGCTTTCCGCTCAGGTTATGAGCCGAGGGTCCTAGAATCAGGCCCCATGTGGGGCTCCTGACTCAACAGGGGTCTGCTTCTCCCTGTCCCTCTGCCCCTTCCTCTATTCATGTGCACACGCACTCTCTCCCTCTGTGTGTCTCTCTCTCTAATAAATAAATAAAATCTTTCTCTAATAAATAAATAAAATCTTTTTTTAAAAAATCCCCAGGGACAAAGCCAACTTCCATACTATTTCTATACATTTAATGTGCAACATAATTTTATAAAAAGTAATTTTTATGCTAAACTCTTTAATTTGTTCAGTAAAAATATTCCTGTTAACTTTT
The DNA here is from genome assembly GCA_004024625.1 of Mellivora capensis. Lineage (NCBI taxonomy): Eukaryota > Metazoa > Chordata > Mammalia > Carnivora > Mustelidae > Mellivora > Mellivora capensis. The sequence goes on along the minus strand of PISX010000152.1, from coordinate 124,466 downwards.
TAGGTCATCATTTTCATTGCTTGACCCAAAACATGTCCTAAGTGGATGTATTCCTAATTCTCTGAATTCTAGGAGCTTTATATTTTATACCATTTGTATATTCTGTATCTAAATCCCAATCTCAATTCCTGCTCCTCATGGTCAAGGACTAGAAAGAAGCTTGGCATGGAGCTCAGATTTTCAAGGGAATGAACTAGCGCAGCAATGATCGTTCCCTCACTGGCTTTCCTGACGTTGCTTCATTCATATTTCCATCTCCACAGTGCTTCACACTAAGTGGTCACTATATGCTTTCCGTATGAAAAATATATTTGAGTGAATATGAACAGTACAGGGGCAGGATACAGAAAAGAAAGATGGAAAACTGGTGGGGGGGGGAAGAATAGGGAGAAGGAAAAAAAAACGCAAGAATGAGTTGCAGCGCAAACAGAGAAAGTGGAGGCGGAAATGGAGAAAGACAGTGGAAGAGTGGAAAAGAAGGGAAGAGGGGAATTAATAGATTCTAAAGTGCCTTTACAGGACTGTCCTTCCTGTTGGTGAAAGGTGCCTTCTCAAGATGGAAGAAAAGTGGGTTTTTTTTGTTTTTCTTTTTTTTTTTTTGAAGATTTTACCTATTTCCTTGAGAGAGAGCATGAGCGGGGGGGGGGGGGGGGGGGGGGGGGGGGGGGGGGGGGGGGGGGGGGGGGGGGGGGGGGGGGGGGGGGGGCGCAGGGGTGGAGTAGAAGGAGAGAGAGAAGCAGGCTCTCCTGCTTTAAGCATTATGACTCCATTCCAGGACCCTGAGATCATGACCTGAGCTGAAGGCAAATGCTTAACCAAATGAACCACCCAAGTGCGCCAAGAAATGTTCTTTAAATCCTCAAACTCTTCTACTAAAGTGATCACAAAAAGACTCAGCACCTGCCATATGGGCATATCTGGAACTGCAGGGTAATGGGATAAATGTGCATCCATGTATTGGGGTGTTTTCCATGGTTTGGGGGGGATTCTTTTTCTTAGACTGCTGCTTGAGATACTATCATTACACACTATGAATTTTCCAGCCTTGTACATGTTAAGTCTCTTCCTTGGTTTCCTCATCTGTAAAATGGGGATGATAGCCCCACCCCATGGAGTTATGAGGATCCTCTGATTTGGCAAATACAGAGTATTTAGAACAGTGCCCAGCACATAGTAGATCCTTACTATTATGATTATTCAAAAGCACAAATTGCAAAGTCGAAAATATAGAGGAGGGTCTATCTCAAACATTTTCATTAAACCCTAATTCTCTTGGGCAATAATTTTCAAAATTAAAAAAAAAAAAAAAGAAACTTCAATTGACCCTCTCACTGCATTACTATGCCTTCTTCATTCCACAGACAAAAATTCTCAGAGGGAGTCCAGTTAACAAGGGATTGAATCAGAACAAAAAAATTATTTTCGTAGGTCCTAAAGCAAATCTAATAGAGCCCATAAGGCTCCTCGTGCTACAGAGTGGGAGAACCAGAGAAGATAGAGAAGAGAATGAAAATGGGAGATCTAGTCAAATAAATAAATAAATAAAATCTTAAAAAAAAAAAAAGGGAGATCTAAGTGGTAGGGTAAGAAGAGACTAGATGGAGTCGTCAGAGAAAAAAACAAAAAGGAGAAGCCTCTAGTCTAGACCAAGGCCTTCGAAAATTTTTACACACAGAAAGAAACTTTTAAATCACTATTTTATATCCCCACTTGGTACACATGTATCTACTAAGCATGTATGTACATCCACGTGTGTGTATTTGTATGTATATATAAACTGAAACAAATTTTTATGCAATATTTAGCTTTATTACATGAAGTACACAAATATTTTTTGTTCGATTCAATTTTATTTCATATTTTTTTAATTTAAATCAAGACCCACTAAAGTGATTTCATTTAACATGACCCACACCAGTGGATCACAATCTACCAATGGTTTGCAACACACAGTTCTATCTAACACAACCTCACGGAATGTGGCTTCCAGAAAAATGAAGATAGTACTCCACTCCACACTAGTCAAAACTATTTCTTGAACACTTCATTCAGTTGTAGATGTCACACTTAAAAAGAAAAAGAAAAAAAAAAAACAAAAACAGGGTGCCTGGCTGGCTCAGTTGCCCGAGCATGTGACTCTTGATCTCAGGGTCATGAGTTTGAGCCCCATGCTGGGTGTAGAGATGACTTAAAAATGAAATCTTTAGGGTGGGGGGTGGGAGGTTGAGGGAGCCAGGTGGTGGGTATTATGGAGGGCAAGTATTGCATGGAGCACTGGGTGTGGTGCATAAACAATGAATTCTGTTACGCTGAAAAGAAATAAATTAAAAAATATATACATATATTATTAAAAAAATGAAATCTTTAGAAAAAAATTTTTTAAAAAGCAGAAATGGTAACCGTTGCATACATCCTGCTAGATTTAAGATTCATGTATCTTCTGCCTATAGCTAAAACAAACAAAATTTTCTTTCAACCCAGGGTGGGTTACTGACCCATAAAAGGGAACTAACTACATATATAGGTGTATATGTATATACATTATACACAAATAAGAAATAGGTTTTCCTTTTTTATGTTTTTTTTAAAACTGGTCAGGATTTTTTTTAATGTATTTGAATGTATTATTTTTTGTTTTATGGCTTGCAGGCTTGTGATAGAATGATCTTCCTCACTCTAATATTTTTTTAAACTATATTTTCTTCTTATACCTAAATGAAATTTTTTAAATGTGGCAAGACAGGTAATAATGTAATTTAATCATGAAGACTTCTAAATAAATACCATTATTATACATGTAAATAACCATGGCCCATTGCCAAAAAATAAAAATCTATAGTTTCAGGGATACAAAATATATTCTAAAATACTGGCATTTTATAAGAAAGTATCTAATAAGTTCTTTACATATATTCCATATTTTAAAGTCACTAGGATAAAGAATATCTTTTCAACTATATACATAGTCATTATTTTATATATATTAATATATATAAAATTCTTGACAGATTTCTGAGTTAATCCCTATAGGTTATCACTATGGAAGAAATAACATGCTGGTGCCTTTCACTGGCCCAGCCAGACACAAGTCATCTTGAGATATGAATCACATAATATTTCCTCTCTATTTAGCAGGTCAATGTTTTGCAATGGTGAGTTGGCATAAAGCTTATTCTTTAAAATGATACTCTAATTTGTTCTCAGGATCTTCTACAAAATATGTGGAATTCTAGATAATTTTTTTCTATGTAATGGAAATGTTCATTATTCTTTTTTTCCAGAAATCTATGCAACAGCCCGCTATTTGCTTTTCTGATTACTAACATTTCTCCAAGTAAACCATACAGACCCTCTCCTTTTTTATTTATTTATTCTTTCTTTTCACCTCATTCAGTTCCAGGTGTTACACTTTAAGGACAGAGACTAACTGGATCTCACTGGGAAGGAGCCAGCAAGGATGCTAAAAGGATACAAATCACCTGATTATAAGCAAAGACTCCATGTTAGACTGCAGAAGAGAAAAACACAACACACCATAGCTAGCTTCATTCATCTGAAGTGTTGTCACTTGGAGGATTGATTACGCTTGTTCCTTACTGTGCCATGAGGTACAAGTGACCAAAAAAGAGCTTCAGTCAACATAGGAAAGCCCTTTCTAAGAGTATCTGCAGCCCAGCAAGTGGCCTTGGGCCTCAGGGGGCTTCCCTGTGACAAGACAGTCAAGTGGCAGAGAAGTCCAGAAGGCACTCATTCAGCACATGGTGGTCATTAGAGTTTAATGCCTCAATCTTGAAATTCTGTAATTCTCAACTAGATTAAGACAATATTATACTATAATATGACTTCTAAAAGCAACACCATTTCTTTATTAAGTTTTTTTTTTTGAAGATTTTATTTATTTATTTGACACACAGAGCTCACAAGTAGGCAGAGAAGCAGGAAGAGAGACAGGGGGAAGCAGGCTTCCTGCTGAGCAGAGAGCCCAATGCGGGGCTCGGTTCCAGGACCCTGGGATCGTGACCTGAGCCGAAGGCAGAGGCTTTAACCCACTGAGCTACCCAGGCACCCCTCTTTATTAAGTTTTTAAAAAGAAATGAATTCTGGGGCACCTAGGTGGCTCAGTTAGTTAAGCATTTGACTCTTGATTTCAGCTCAGGTCATGATCTCAGGGTCTTGAGTTCAAGCCTCAAGTCGGGCTCCACCTTCAGCGGGGAGCCTGTCTGACATCTCTCTCTCCTCTCCCTCATCCCCTCCCTCCACAATCACTCGCTTGCACGTTCTCTCTCTCTCTCAAATAAATAAATCTTTAAAAAAATAAAATAAAATGTTTTAAAAAAGAAATAAATTCTACCACGAACTACATAAAACCAACTTGAAAAGGCAAATGATAATATTTTAACAAAAACAATATAATAAAAGTTGACTCAAAGTGCCTAACACAGTCACCCAATCTTCATCAATTCCAATTAGAAGAAAACTGAAATGCCAACCAAGTCACTGACTTATTTTAAGATGTACACCAACTTAGAAATATAAATCCATATATTGTTTTAGCAAGCAAAGAGCAAAACAATGTTTGAGCTTTAATATGTGCATGAATAAAGGAAGAATGCTTATCCAGAAAAGACTATACTGTAAACATTCTCTCCCTACTCAAGTCATGCTTCTTTGCTATACATGCAGATATCATAAACAAAATAGTACTTCTCTCTCATTTTTTACTGACCCAACTAAATTGAAAATTTTAGTCTTCATTCTTACAACCCTCTACCATATTTGTTTAAAAAGAAAAAAGAAAGCAGTATCTCAGATTATCCAATGTGTAGGTCCTGGACTGTTAGAATATAGAAACCCTTCTAGAAAAGTGCTACTCAAAGTAGGGCCCATGGACCAGCGCACGATGAATTGTTACTAATCCGTAATAAGGGAAGCAGAGACAATGAGAGTAAGAAACTTTTATAGGAATATGTAAGACTAGGTTTAAGCCTGATGAATCAAATATTAAAAAACCCAGCCTTGTATATCGTGTTTTTATTTCATTTTTCTAGTAATTCGTTTCTATTATATTTTATAAAACTATCAGTTAGTAACAGACCGGGAAAATTTTAAAACACTTATCTTTCACCAAAGACAGAGTTCTCAAAAGTTCCTTTAAATGCTGAAGGTCCTTGGATAGAAAGATAAACTGCTTTCCTTTGATGTCCCCTAATCTCCCTATTCACCTTGGTTTCCCCACCACAGTAACAAACCCTACTAAGTTATTCAAGTGCTCTTTTGATATCTCTGCTAAATTGTCAGTAATGTCAACACAGTTCACTGCTTAAAATTTATCATCAGGTTATCTGACTGCCCAGAATTTGCCACACTATTTCCTCTACATACAGAGGTAGCTCCAACATATTCCGGGATTCATTCCTTGTAAGAAGATATTAACTAATTTGATTACCTAGTCTGGAGGTTCACCCGATCTTGCAACGTGGCCGCTAGCACAATCCGTGGCAGTCAGTCGTCATTTTTGAGAGTCTAGAGACAGCACAGCACAGTTTTAAATGCTGGGCCTCCACTCATGCTAAAAGACTGCTTATCTTGGCAATTCTGCCAACACACCTGTACTTTTAATTCTCTATCTGAACTATTTTGGTGCCCGAAATCCTCTTCTGCCTTATACTTTCTTTTATTTCTTACACAAACATATATAAAGATGGATTTAATAAATATACTTATAAAAACCTAAAAACTTGCCAACAAATAATTCCTAAGCATATTTCTATTACATAAAAATATGATGAGTCATACTCTTAGGAAAAGTTAAATACATGGTGATGTGCTGTAAGAAATCATTCCTCAGTGCCAATAATTACATGCTTTTAGTTAACATCAACATCAACCAAGCTCTCAACTCTTCAATGACTTAAATGATGTTAAAAAAATAAAAAAAAAGAAGAGTCTGATAATTTAGGTCAAAGAGTTAATCCATGACAGACCATAAAATAACTGCATGTGTTGAATTTCTGTCCTAGTACCAACTAGGAAATTGTATTCCCTTCCCTCAATCTATAATTTGCAGGCACCTACAAACTCTTGTCAAATGATCTGGGATCTCACCCATCTATACCATAGAAAATACTGCTATTTTCAATAGCTATCTTTTCTGAAGTTCTAAAACTGAAGGAATTCTAAAACTGCACTATTCCTGATGTTTACGTTTTCATCTCAGTCACCTAACCAATTCCTATCTGGATTCTAACCAGTAACTGGGGGGCTTATTTATGTCCATCTCTAAAAATACTTCAAAAATACAGATAAATACACCTAGCCAGAAAACCCATCCTAGACTATACTATATTAACAAGTGATTCTTTTCCTGGCCAATGCTTTTTTTTTTTTTAAAGTTAAGAAGGCCTAGTGTCATTATACAGGACTTTGTATTTAAAAAAATTTTAGAAGCCTGGGTGGCTCATTGGTTTAAGCCTCTGCCTTAGGCTCAGGTAGTGATCTCAGGGTCCTGGGATCGAGCCCCACATCGGGATCTCTGCTCAGCAGGGAGCCTGCTTCCCCCTGCCTCTCTGCCTACTTGTGAACCCTCTCTCTCTGTCAAATTAAAAATAAATAAATAAATAAAAATAAAAAATTTTAGGGTGTGCCTGGCTGACTCAATCAGTAGAGCATGTGATTCTTGATCTCAGGGTCATGAGTTCAAACCCCACGCTGGGTGAGGAGCCTACTTAAAATATATATATATATATATATGGGGCACTTGGGTGGCTCAGTCAGTTAAGCGTTTGCCTTCAGCTCAGGTCATGATCCCAGGTTCCTAGGATTGAGTCCTGCCTGGATCAGGTTCCCTGCTCTGCGGGGGTCTGCTTTTCCCTCCCCCTTGCCTGCCAGTCCCCCTGCTTGTGCGCTTGCGCTCTCTCTCTCTCTCTCTCTCTCTGTCAAATAAATAAATAAAATATTTTTAAATGTATAATAAAAAAATTTTTAACTTAAACAGATTTAATTCACCACAGAGGAGCTGTGAGAGAAGAACAGGATTGGTAAAATATAGTATACTTTCTTTAAAAAATTTTGGGAGAGAAAAAAAATCACCACAGAATAGCATATGGAGGGGTAAATATCAAATGGAACCCAGATTAGAGGCCTAATTTATTCCTGGTCTTTAGGCAGATCCAGAAAATAAGAAGTAGGACTAAGGTAAACTTAATACCTAGGTCCACACTATAAGGTAGCTGTTCCTCGATCACATGACGCCCAGTGCTTTCTTGACAAAATACAGAACATTTGGTAAAGAAGACCCGGATCCTGTCCTAGGATCTAATCCTGGACTCCACCACTTACCAGCTAAGTAACCTTGAATGAGATGCTTAACCGCTCTGGGACTCGTGTTGTCCGCATGTGTTTAAAAAAAATTTGTGAAGGGAGGATATAAAATATTCCTCGCAGATCTACTGAGGCAAAGACAACTTATGAAAAAAAGAGCTTTTTACCATTCACAAAAACTAAATTCATGTACTGCTCATTTCTTCATAGAAAAAAAATATATACGACAGACATTGTCCGTTTGGAGATCTGAATCCACTGCACAGATGGAGGTAAATGGGTAGACTGGAGGCCAAAGAGCCTCTGAGAGGTGCGGATGGGGGCCAGTGAGAGGGGCATTTCCGGAAGCGATAATACCCCAAAGCCCATCCTCAAGATTGGAACAGGACAGGGTTTTCAGGACACGGCATTTAGGGCCCCCTCAATGGCTGTACACGTGCCTCTGCTTTCCTTCAGCCTTTATTCACAGTCTTTTCCTCTTCCTTGATTTCATCTCCCCCTCACACTGCCCTTCTGCCTCCCCTCTATCCCTCTGCTCCCCTTCTCTCTTCCCTCTCCAGCCTTCTCCCTTACTTAATTACAATATGGAACTGAAATAATGTTTTAATATTTATTTCTCCTATTCTTGGGTTCAGACATGTATATATACATTCACCATAAGACAGGTACTAGAATATTCACAGACGCACTATTCATGAGAGACAAAACCTCGGAACTACCTAAATGTCCTTCAGCAGCGGAACAGAGAAACTGGTCTGCTCACATAACGCAACGCTCCCTCCTCAGCCAGGAGAACGAGCAGATCTGCAACAATATAGAATCTCACAGACATGATGCCGAGCAAAAGAAGCTAGACACAAAATGCCACTTTGTGGGATACAAATTCCACTGATACAAAGTTTTTTTTAAGAAGGCAAAAGCAGGGCACCTGGGTGGCTCAATGGGTTAAGCTTCAGCTGCCTTCAGCTCAGGTCATGATCTCAGGGTCCTGGGATCGAGCCCCACATCAGGCTCTCTGATCAGCGGGGAGCCTGCTTCCTCCTCTCTCTCTGCCTGCCTCTGTGCCTACTCGTGATCTCTCTCTCTCTCTGTCAAATAAATAAATAAAATATTAAAAAAAAAAAAGAAGGCAAAAGCAACCTCTGCTTTTAGAAGGCAGGATGGTAGTTATTCTGTGGTGTGTGATGGGAGGGGGAAAGCACCAGAAGATGTGTGAGGTGCTGGTGACATTCCTTTTTTTAGGTCCCAATTACACAAATGTGTTCAGTTTCTGGAAATTCTCTGAGTAATATACATATGTTTAGGAGCACTTCTCTAAATGTATATCATACCTCAATACAAAGGTTTTTTCCATCAACGAGTTTACACCTTTCATGTCCAGGGGAAGGGACAAGCAAAAACTAAGCACTTCTTGGCTTCCCTGGTGCCCTCTATTTGTTTCTTCCAGCCCAAAGACAACTGTGATCCCGCCCTGAACTTGGAACCATGCAATCTACCTTCAGTTTCCCAACTTCGTGCTGACTGCGCTTCTTCTATGTACCAGGTTCCGTGTGAGGCACAGAGGACACAGCTGTGACGCCAGATGAGGCCCCTGCTTTCTTTGAGAAAACAAACTATAAATAAAAGCTTGAGGCTGGCAAGAGGACAGAGCTTGGGATGGAGAAAAAAACGGGAGACCTGCTTCTGATGAAATGGTCTGAGGCAACCCTGAACAAGTCACTTAACTTACTTGGGTCTCAGCTACCTCATCTGCCTTAAGGGGATTTTTATAAGCATTGAGCATGATAACATCTCTCAAAGCACTTATAGGACAATAATAGCATTATGAATGATAATAGCTCTTATTATTGTCCTTACTGCTTAATATAGAGCTGCTTGAGTTAACCAACATTCAGCATGATCTATGCATTCATACAGTAATAGTAACAATGAATAATATTTTATGGGTCACTAATTCTCAATTAAAAGGCTTCTACTCTGGGTAGAAGCAGATCTATCAATCAATGGCTCTCCTCTCCTTCTCAAGGGGTGTTAATGATACAAAGGCCTGGATCAAATTCAGCACAGCCCTCTCTCACCTTTAAAGAAAAATCAAGCACAAAGAGTGCTAAGAGAGGGGTCAGGGAAGTGATAATCAGCATCTCAGAGATCAAATTAACCAACCAAAGAAATGTACATGGAGGACTGTACCTTAACTTATTCTATGACCAGCACGTTCCTGTTGCTGACCACAATGAGTCAAGGTGTGTATTTAAAGAAGCTTAAGATACGGTTACAGAATTAAAATCAAACAAAACAAAGACAACACATTTAGGGGAAAGCTGCAGAGCTCTATGATCGGAGGCCCGGTTTCAAACCCTGGCACTGCCGCATGATAGCTTGGGCCCCTCACCTTGACCTCTCTGGCCCACCTTGACCTCTCGGGACTGAGTCCTCCCCTGTAACGTGAGGATGCTAAAAATGTGAACCTCGTCTAGCACTGCGAGGTTCCAGGAAGGAAGAGACCTAATACGGCAAGGACAGGATCTGGAGCAGCAGCTACTCCTGCTCCCATTACTGTGATTATTTTGTAGGCAGAAGCCCGCTAAAAGCCACTAGCGCAGGGCCCGAATGGTCTACAGGTGTTGCTTCCCTCTGTTCTTCCCAACTGCTGTTCCCTCAGCCCGACACCAACCAGTGTATACACAGACACATTCACAGCATATGAGTGAAAACACAGTGTGAATGCAAATCTATGTCCTCACATAGCCTAAAAAGGGAAAAAAAGCCTCTTTGAGTTTCAAGACCCTCAGCTGTTTCTAAAATCATGCGGGTGCTTCACCCGTTTATTCTGGCTTAAGTCTGGGGGCAGACTCCTCTACAGAAGCAATTTTAATAAGAATTTACAGTTCAAGAATAAGTTCACCATTTCAACATTATTTTAACTTTTCTCACTGTGCTTAACTAGTTTGCCTCCTTAGCCAAAGGCTTAAATCAAAGCATGAATGGGGGGTGGGGGGGAGAGGAATACCCTCAAATGTGAAAGATTTTCCTCTAAGGTCAGGAATAAGACAAGGATGCCTGCTTTCAGAACTTCTACTCAGAATAGTACTGGAACTCCTAACCAGAGCAAGCAGGCAAGAAAATGAAATAAAAAGCATCCAAAAGTAAGGAGGAAAAATATCTGTTTGCAGGGACACAATCATACATGTAGAAAACCCTGAAGAGTACACACACACACACACACACACACACAACCAGAACTAATAAACAAATTCAGCAAAGTTGCAGGCTACTTGATCATGCAAAACTCAGTTGCCCTTCTATATAGACTAACAATGAACAATCTGGAACGAAATTTATAAAAACATCCCATTTACAATAGTATTAAAAAGAATAAAATGTGGGGTGCCTGGGTGGCTCAGTGGGTTAAAGCCTCTGCCTTCAGCTCAGGTCATGATCTCAGGGTCCTGGGATCGAGCCCCACATAGGGCTCTCTGCTCAGCAGGGAGCCTGCTTCCCACCCCCCTCTCTGCCTGCTTCTCTGCCTACTTGTGATCTCTGTCTGTCAAATGAATAAATAAAATCTTAAATTTAAAAAAAAAAAAGAAAAAATTGCTTAGGAACAAACTTAACCAAGGGGGCAAGGGTTGGCTATAGTAGACCCCACTATCCATAGGAAATACATTCCAAGAGCCCTAGCAGATGCCTGAAAGCCCAGTACCAAACCCTCTGTGTATCGTGTTTCCCTATATTGCTATGAAAAGTTTAATTTTATAAAGTAATCCCTGCAAGAGATTAATAACAAAACTAATGAGGAAATGGAACAATTTTAACAGTATACTGTGATAAAAGTTATGTGAATGTGGCCTCGCTCTCTCTTCTCTCTATACTGTCCTCACGCTTCTTGTGACAACGTGAGATGATCAAACGCCTGCATGATGAGATGCGGTGAGATGAACGAAGTAGGCATCATGAGGTAGCAGTAGGCTACCAGTAACCTTTTTATTTTTGAAGATTTTTTTATTGATTTCTTTGTCACAGAGAGAGAGCACAAGCAGGGGGAGCAGCAGACAGTGGCAGAGGGAGAAACAGACTCCCCGCTGAGCAGGGAGCCCAATGTGGAGCCCAATCCCAGGACCTGGGATCATGACCTGAGCCAAAGGCCAACGCTTAACTGACTGAGTGACCCAGGCGTCCCTACTACTGACCTTCTGATGATGTGTCAGGAGGAGGATCATTGGCTTCTGGACCATAGTTGACCATGAGTAACTGAAACCACAAAAACCAAAACCACAGAAAGAGAGGGACTACCATACTTAAAACTACAAAACATTGCTGAAAGAAATTAAAGAAGACACAGGTAAATGGGAAGACATCCTGTGTTCACTGATGACTTAATACTGTTCAAATGTCGATACCACACAAAGCAATCTATCAATTCAAAGCAATTCCTATCACAATCTCAACAACAACCTTTGCAGAAATAGAAAAAGCCATCCTAAAATTTATATGGAAGCTCAAGGGATCCTGAATAGCCAAAACAATCTGGCCAAAGAAGAACCATGTTGGAGGTCTCATACTTCCTGATTTCAAAACTTACTACAAATCTACAGTAATCAAAACACTGTGGTATTGGCATAAAGACAGACATATATAAACCAACTATATGAGAAATAGCCCAGAAATAGACCCACAAGTTTATTGTCAAATAATTTCAACAAGAGTGCCAAAACTATTTAGTGAAGGAAAAGACTGTCTTTTCAACAAATAGTGTTGTGAAAACAGGATATCCACATGCAAAAAAAAAAAAGGAAGTTGGACCCTTATACTATACACAAAAACTCTGACTTAAAAATTCAAAATGGATCAAAGACCTAACCATAAGAGCTAAAATAATAAAGCTCTTAGAAGAAAACATAAGGAAAAAGCTTTAAGACACCAGATTTGGCAGTAATTTCTTGGATATGAAACCAAAAGGATAGGCAACAAAAGCAAAATTCACAAACTGGACTTTATCAAAAGTAAAAATGTTGTGCATCAAAAGATACTATCAACAGGGGCGCCTGGGTGGTTCAGTGGGTTAAAGCCTCTGCCTTCAGCTCAGGTCATGATCCCAGGGTCCTGGGATCAAGCCCCACGTTGGGCTCTCTGCTTGGCAAAGAGCTGCTTCCCCCTCTCTCTCTGCCTGCCTCTCTGCCTACTTGTGATGTCTGTCTGTCAAATAAATAAAATCTTTAAAAAAAAAAAAAGATACTATCAACAGAATAAAAAAAAGATACTACAACCCATAGGAAAGGGCAAGTTATTTTCAAATTATATATCTGATAAGGAATTATCTAGAATATATAAAGAACTCCTACAACTCACTACCATCAACAACACAATTAAAAAATGGGCAAAGGACCTGAACAGACACTTCTCCAAAGCAGATATGCAAATGGCCACTAAGCACTTGAAGAGATGTTCAATACCACTGCTCATTAGGAAAATGCAAAACCACATTGATATACCACTTCACACCCACTAGGAAGACTACGATTTTTTTTTTAAGTTTAAAACAGAAAAAGTTTAAAAACCAACAAGTGCTGGTGAGGATGTGGAAAATCTGGAACCCTGACGTATTGCTGGTGGCAATACAAAATGATGCGGCCACTGCGGAAAATGACATGGTGATCCCTCAAAAAACTAAACAGAAAATTACCATATGATCCAGCAAAGAACCGAAAACAGCGGCTCCAACAGAAATCTGGATGCCTATGTTTATAGCAGCATTCTTCACAATAGTCAAATGGCACGAGCAACCCAAGTATGCATTGACGGTACACAGATAAACAAAATGTGGTCTAAACATACAACGGAATATTATTCAGCTAAGACTAAAAAGGAAGGAAATGTTGACATACGCTACGACATGGAAAACCTTGGAGATGTTATGCTAAGTGAAATAAGCCAGTCATAAAGGAACAAATACTGTGTAATTCCATTTCCACGAGGTACCTAAAGAGGTAAGATTTATACACAGACAGGAAATAAAATAGTGATTTCCAGGGGTGGATGAAGGGAGGAATTGGGAGTTATTATTTAATGAGCAGAGAGTTTCCGTTTTGCAAGATTAAAAAAGTTCTAGAGATGAATGGTGGTGATGGCTGCACAACAATGTGTGTGGACTCAGTGCCACTGAACTGAAATGCCACTGGACTCAGTGCCACTGAATTGGAATGCCACTGGTGCAAATGGTAAATGGAATGTATGTTTTACCACAGACGAGAAAAGTATGTGCTAAGCCCCAAACTGAATCTACATCGTAATAATTTACTGAGCCACAAAATTTTAAAAATGATGTTTTTCAGATTAAAAAAAAAGTCTAAGGAGTCCTTAGATCGAAAAAACAATCATCGTGAGGGCAATGTACCCACTTCACAGTAGAACTCAAAATATTCTCCAAAACTTCCACTTGACTCAAGAGCTCTTATCAATAAATTGGCAAGAGCAAAGGTTGAGATGAAAACTGTTTCAGAAAACAAAAAGGATACATTTTTCAAACAGTCAAGAGAAGCAAGGTCAATGGGAAAAACAACTTTCATTACATGCCACTAGAAAGATAACCACATTACTCAGGAAATGTGGCCCTGAAAGGAAAGTTACAAAATTATTTCTCAAGAATATGGCACCAGAAAGCGGGATTATTCAACCATCATGGAAGTTAAAAAGGGGGCTGTCTACATGGGCATAAGGGTCCTTTAACCTGGTGAGAACACAGAACTAGTTAATTTGCAGTCTTGAGACAAACTTGTTAAAATGTGTCTATTAACATAAACTAAAAGAGCCCTCCCTGCTCATCTTCTAATCTTAAAGCACTCTGCAAATCTGCCATTCTAATGAAACAGAAACCATCAAAAAATACCACTTAAAACTGCATAGAAGAGAGGATACAAAAGATAACAGTAAGAGTGATTTTTTTGTTCCCTTGAATAGTACAAAGTAGAGCTAGGAATAGATTAAAAGAATCTTCTACCTCCTTTCCTTTACACATTAGACTGGCTACTTCCCTTCACCTCTTCCCCTACCCCAACTTCCATACCAAAGGAAGTCTTTCTGAAATGAAATCACTGCAGGGCATGAAAAGCCCAAGATTCATAACCATCTAAAACTCGAGAACCAGCATTCTCCCAGCATTCACCACTCTAGTCTCTGTGGGAAGACTGTGGAATCCTAGCACAAGTTCCTAAGGTCAATGATTTCAGAGTTTACTGGGCCAAGGCCAATACTATCCCTTTGACTTTTTCCCCCAAAAAACCCTAGATACAAAATAAATGAAAGCCCTCTGAAACGTTAAAAGACCCATTAACTGTTTCACTATTATTATTTACATTACTGTATTATAGTATTATAATCACAAGGCAGCTGGACAGGCAGCTACCCAAGTTAAAGATCGAAGAAAAGAAAAGACTATGGGCTGGCGCGTGAGAAGCAGGACAACTTGTATTTCTCTGAGTTAAAAAAACAAAACAAGAAGTATTTCCTAATATCCTGGAGGATAACCTAGACACGGTAATAGTGCTCAAAATATCAACACTGTGCACTGTTCCCTATATTTCTAGATGCCCTGGTGCCTAGCCCTAACGCTGGTACCCTAGCACCCTGAGCCCTAGCCAGAATTCTGCCCTGTAACGCTCATGACCCGCCCACACACTGCCCACACTACCTCTCCGCCCTCCAACTGAGCCCCCCACCTTAGTCCCCATCTTACGAGGTGTTGGCCGGCAGGTTTCTTCAACCCTCTGTTGAGAACTGTTGCAGATCTCTGCTCAAGAAAGCCATGGTTCAATCTCTAATAACTATTGAAAACAGGTTCTGTCTGTTAAAAAAAAGAAGCGTCTGCCTTCGTCTATTAGGCTGTGATCCTGGGGTCCTGGGATCGAGCCCTGCATCAGGCTCCCTGCTCAGCGGAAGCCTGCTTCTCCCTCTCCCATCCCCCTGCTTATGTTCCCTCTCTCGCTGTGTCTCACTCTGTCAAAAAAATAAATAAAATCTTTTTTAAAATAAATAAATAAAGAAGTTGGCATTTCCAAGCCCCATTCATTCTTCAACCTCATCAAATATTTCAAAGTACATCCATCTGCACCATCTAAATTAGCCACACTGATATTGTTTCTGCCTCCATGGATCTCCAAAAAGCAAAGAACAAGGATAGAAAGTTACCCTAGAAATAGAAATTTCTGGCTCTCCTGTCCTTTTCTGCTCCATGATTTCTGACTTTTGTTACATGTGTGACCTCTTATATTGCTCTGCTTTCCTGAGTCTTACTTAGACAGCTCCTTTACACTGCCTGCATGGACGCTCCCTCTTTATAGAGTCCCTGATTCTGAAATGCCAAAGTGATTCTACCAGCTGCCTAACAACAATAAAGTAGTAATATATATAATAATGTGTATAATATATGTAACACTTAATATGATAATAACAGCATTGTTATTATTGTAGATAAAAACAGTGACCATTTATTGAGCACTGTGACCAAATACATTGAGATATATTTATATTTATATATATATATATATATATATATATAGTCCCCATCACTACTCAATAAGACAATTATTAATGTCATCCTCAATTAAGAGAAAACTGAGGTACAGAAAAGGTATGTAACTTGCCAAAGGTCATTAACAATGTCACTTAATAAAGTGGCAAAATCAGGAATCAAACTCAGACCTCACTGACTAAAAAACCTTCATGCTTACCACTATATTATACTGCCATCCCACACCCCTAAAGATGGCTCACTGGGTTCCAACCTTTG
Organism: Mellivora capensis; assembly: GCA_004024625.1. NCBI lineage: Eukaryota > Metazoa > Chordata > Mammalia > Carnivora > Mustelidae > Mellivora > Mellivora capensis. The sequence goes on along the minus strand of PISX010000152.1, from coordinate 108,361 downwards.
TCCAATCTGCCTTCTGGCTTGTGCCACCCCCGCCCCTTCCACCAGCATTGTGTTAGCACTTCTGGCTCTGACCATTTTTCCTTTCTTTGAACTGTCTTTGAATTCTTCTTAAATATTCTTAGGGATCTGGATAAGAGACTATTGAATTGTTAAATTTTCTAATACACCTTCTCCTTCTACTTCAATCCACCTTTTATATTATCTCTCATCTATGGCAGTAAACCACTAGAAATTTCTACATGAAAACAACCAAAGAATAAGCCACCTAGGAAGAAGGTGAAGAGTCCATGTGCAGGGACAAAATGAAGAAAACACGAACCTTTATTTACAGACATAAAAGTGGGCATAAATAGGACAGTATCGATATTATAAAGCAAGTATGCTCAGTATTGTAAAACTACAATCCAAGGGCCACTTGCTTCTTTTTGTAAATCAAGTTTCACTGGAACACAGCCACACTTACTCACTTGTGTACTGACATAAATTCCATGCTACAAGAGCTGTTGCGACACAGACCATAAGACTCACATGCCTAAAACACTATCTGATCCCACAGAAAGTTTGCTAACCCCTGTTGTAAAAGAGGTCCATTCTCTCCAAACAAAAAAGTTTTATCCAATGCCAATCAAACTCCCAGCAGGTGAGATGATGAGTATTCAAACATACTATAAAGCTGTAAAATTGAAAAGCTGTATAATTGCACAAAGCAAATATAGATCGTTGGAAATAAACAGGAGAATTTAGCATGTAAGATGGCATTTCAAAATAATGAATAAGTCAAGGATTTATCTTATAAATAGTGCTAGGACAACCAGACGATTACTTAGAAAAATAATATGAATTCCAGCTTAATTTCAAGGAACAATAAAACTACAGAAGAAAGCACAGGGGTCTCAGAAGAAAACAGGCGTCTCAGTGGAAAAGGCATTAATTTCACAAAATGTTAAAAGAACTCATGAAGGAAATCGATCTGATGACAACACAAAAAGTAAACATTTTGGCATATCAAAGATAAATGTGAAAGGTGATTCTTTACAACCTCCTGTTATAACAAAAGACAGATACAAATGAACAGCTCTGGACTATAAATGATTAAATTACAGTGCATTCTTATACTGGAATATTATACAGGCATTAAAAAGGAGGCAGCAGTTCAAGCCATACTAATGTGGACAGTCTTCAAAATATACAGGTAACATGAATATATAGTATGTTACTATATCAATTATCTAGTGCTGCATAAAAAACTACCCTAACATTAGTGGCTTAAGGAAACAATTTATTATTTCTCATCATTCTGTGCCAGGGGGCTGGTCAGTTCTGCTGGCCTCTCATTGGCCCATGCGTGCAGCTGCCTTCAGCTGATAGGTTGGTTGTGGGGCTGAACAGGGCAGCTGGCTACATGGACCAGTCTCTCTCAAGAAGACCAGACCCAAGAAGAATACACTAAATACATCAAAATCTTAAAATTTACATACTCCCAATAGTTAGAATTTTCCTGACACATAGGAATACATGCATCCATACAGGCACTTTTATCTTTTTTTTTTTTTAATTTATTTGTTAGAATGAGAGAGAGAGAGCAAGCACAGGCAGACAGAGTGGAGGCAGAGGCACAGGGAGGAGCCGAGCAAGGAGCCCAACGTGGGACTCGATCCCAGGACACTGGGATCATGACCCGAGCTGAAGGCAGTCACCCAACCAACTGAGCCACCCAGGCGTCCCGGCACTTCTATCTTTTATAGTCACAGAGATAAGATCTCCGGGTAATGAATCTGGCAATCACCTGATAAAGAGGCCAAGTTCATGCATGATCACACTACAGCGAAACTCAGCAGTTGAGAAGTCCACCTGTGCATCAAAAGCTTCAAATTCATATTTTACATTCTCTCTCCTTAACAGACACGGACAGCCAAGAATCACCAGTTTGAGGAAACCTGCCAATACCAAAGATGAAGAGCAAAACAGAGATAATGCATGGTACATAAAAAATGTTTTTTAAAACATTCAAAAGTTGTAATCGTCAACTGTACCTCAATTTTAAAAACAAACAATAATTAATATCCGTACATAGCAGAGAAGACACTGCATCCATGGAACTACAACAGTATGTGTGTTGAAGGTCCCCAATATTACAGACCAAGGCCTTTCAAATCTGAGGGGAAGAAAATTTGCAACCTAGCATTCTATACCTGCCCAAATTATCAATCAAGTTTAAAAGCAGAATAAACACATTTCAGACCTTTAGGAACCCAAAGAATAAACCTCCTCTTCTCCCTCTCTTGGGATGCTACTAGAGTGCATGCTCCAACAAAGCAAGAGGGAAAAAGAAGAAAGGAAAACATGAGACTCAACATAGGGAAGAGGCAAAAGAAGAGCCACAATGATAACTGCATAGCAGGGGCAGACAACAATCAATCCGAATTCAAACTGTTCCTCCACCAACCTTCCCCATCTCAACCAAATGCATAACCATCTTAACCCACTTGCTCAAGAAGGAAGAAGTCATTCTTGCTTCTCTCTCAAGTCCCAGATTCAACATCCTCATGTTTTTACCTTCTAACTAGTTTATAATCTATTCACCTCCTTCCATCTCCATCACCCCTACCATATTCTAAGATTCCAACATCTGTCACCTGGTCTGTTGTACAAATGGGCAGCTAACTGGTCTACCTTACCCTGCATAAGTCTCTTTCTATATAACAACCAATGCTTTTTTATATATATAAATTAGATCATGTCACTCTGCCTAAAATCCTTCAATAACTCCTCATTCCACCCAGAATAAAACCCAAGTTTCCTAATATAGCCCACCAGGCTCTGCATATTCTGGCCCCTGACTATCTTTAGAATTTCATCTCATTTCCCTCTCACGCTCTCTTACTACATTCCAACACTCAGTGGCCTTGCAGATCCTTGAACACACGAAGCTTTCTCCTGCCTTTATACATCATATTCCCTTTATACAACTTCCCCAGCTCTTTACATTGAATTATTCTCATCTTTCGTGATTCAACTTAAATGTCCTTTCCTCAGAAAGCTCTCCTGACCATTAATTTTCAATTAGTCCTTCACCAGGTCAGTTTCCCTTCATTTCCTTTCCTCAATGAGTTAAAAAGAAGAATTTTTGTTAATTGAAATTTGGGATGTCCTAAGAGAATGGCATATAACTATTTAAATGAGGTTATCAAAAAGCATCTAGAACATATGGTTAAGCTAGAGAATTTTTAAGAATAAAAACAAGATAGGTGAGAATTTTCCCACCTGGTATTATGACATGCCATATAGTTTTAATACTTAAGATAGAGTACAACTGGCATAAGGACAATGAGGCTGACAGATCAGGACAGAAAGCCGAGAAACAGATCCGTGTATGATCTTGACATAATAAGAGAGGTAGCACTGCAGATCTCTAGACAAAGGATGACCTTTTCAATAAATGATGCTGGGACAATCAACGAATTGCATGAACAAAAAAACTATATCCCTATCTCACAACATATTTTACAGAAAAAAAAATAAATTTCTATTTGAAGACCAAAAAAGGAAAGTCTTAGAGGAAGGTTTATGACTTTTGAATATGACAGAATTTTCTGAAATGCCTTTGTCTCTCTCTCTCTCATGCACACACACACACACATACACGGCACAAATCTAAAAAGGAAAATACTGATGCCTTTGACTTCATTAAAATTAAAACTTCTGGACATCAGTAGCATCAAATTAAGACTGTAAGCCACAAACTGAATATTTATAATACATATAACTGCTGAATGATTAATATCCAAAATATATAAAGAATGATTTTAAACCTATACAAAACTACAAACAGCCCAGTTAAAAGATGGGCAAAGGATATTCCTAAAAGAAGAAATCTAAATTAGCAATAAAGATTTGAAAAGATTGTTCACTAGACTAGTAATCAGGGAAATACAAATTAAAAACAATGAGATACCATTTCACACTCATCAACTTGGCAAAAATTTAAGTCTGACAATGCAGACTATTCTTAAGGCTACAGAACAATGGGAACTCTCATTTATTTCTGGTGGAAGGAAATTCATATAATGTGGCAATATCTAACAAAATAGAAGATGCATATATCTTAAGAGCCGGCAATTTTATTCCTAGGACTGTACCTAGAGGAATAGCTTTCAAAACTTTTTTTTTTTTTTTTTGCTTTCAAACATTTTTTTTCATGACACACATATTTCACATTGTAACCCAGTACACACATACTTACTTAACTGAAAGCAAAATTCACAAAACAGTGCTTACTCTTATTATGTGTGGCACATTCTGGTAGTTTCCATTCTATTCTCATTCATTTTTTAAATGCTGGAGTGACTCACTCAATAGATTTTATAACCACTAATGGGTAAACACACCCAGTTCAAAAACCCATGCCCCAGAAAATATTCTCATATCTTCTTGCACAAAGGTGAGAAAACGTTCATTATGGCATTCTTTGTCAAAAGAAATTTAAAACAACATATAAGTCGATCCGTGGGAAAGTGAATAAAAAATTGGAGGTGCATTCATACAATGGAATATGATACAGCAGTGCAAACCAAAGAACTTGAACCCTAAGTATTAACATAAGTAAATCTCAAGAACTTCCTAATAAGCAAAAGAAGCAAGCTGTGGAAGAACACACACACACACACACACACACAAACATACACACACATACACACATATATGATGATATCATTTCTCTAAACTTCTTAAACATGCAATATAATACTATATATGGTTTAGGGATGTATTTTTATATAATAAATACATAAAAGATAAAGGTATGCACAGGAGAAAAGGAAAAAGATCACAAAAGAACACAGAAAAGAAAGTGAAATGGAAAAGCCCAGGGAACAACTGGATACGAAAGGGTTAAAAGTTGCCCATCTTCAGAATTAAAGTATTGGCTCCTGGGCCAGCAGCTTCCTTCCAGACACAGGGCTAATAAAAGCTCAGCCTGCCAGCCAAAGGGACCAATGGAGCAAACAGAGATCTGTCTTCAAAGCTTACAGCACTCATCTTTGAAAACGGTTCTATTTAGTAACTAAGTACACTGAGTATCTATTTTTAATTAAGTAATGAAATTCAGAACATGAACAAAAAATGCAACAGGTAGTTGTGGGCGGCTGAGATGTCACAGCAGATGCCCCAAACACAGCTATGTGCCAGTAAGGGTGAGTCACTGTGATATGCTGAAAAAAGATAATAAGGCTTGGCTGCCACAGGTTGCAGTAAGCCCTCTGCTTTCCTCTCTCATATTTGCCAGGCACCATTCCAGAACACTGAACATGGAGACAGCTTCAAGATTAGTAAATCACCAAAAATGACAAAATATGGCATCTTACAAATAGCACATGCTTGGGATCAAATTATCACAGAGCAAAAAGCTAATAAACAGTCAAGAGCCCCATGGAATAATTCCCTAAAATAAAAATTCAACCCCTCTACCTAGAAGAGTAAACCCAGTGCTGGTTTTCGGTACTGATATTTCAAAAATATCAATTCACTTATCAAGGAATGACATTTTCTAGAATTATGTATAATAAAGTTTAAGCAATAATCTACCAGCCCGAGAAACAGGTTTCTAAGCCAGAAGTTCAAACCGCTATGATCCCCAAACCCGTAACTTCTCTAGGAAAACATCTTACCTCTTCACTCACTCAACCCCTACTTGCTACATTATGTAGGAAAAGTACCACAGCAGACCTTAAGGAGGCCTAAAAATAAATTAAATAAGAACCCTGTCCTTAAGATCATGACAGTCTAGCAATGGAGCTCAGAAACAAACAAACAAACACATACATACATACATACATACATACATAGGTGTACGTAAGGTACAAAGATTTAGGGGCCATTACAGAAAGATGAGTTGCTATTTTTTTTTTTAATCTTACTTGGAATAGATTCTTACCTATCTATTCCTTCTATGAGCCAGATCTAGAATATAGATACACTTCATCTCTTCAAGGGCAAGTAGCCATAAATAGAAACAAGACTAGTTCTGTGCATGCTGTGCCCTACAGGATTCACAGAACTGATAAATGTGGACCCCATTTCTTGTAAATGAGTGCTGATGTAAAAGAAAGGGAAATGCCAATAAATGACACACTAAAAAGAAGCCATTCTGTCCCCAAACCCCGTCACTGTTTTGCTATAGAAACTTGAGGAATGCACACTTTGCCTGATGGAAGGTTTGAAGAAAGAATTGTTAATGAGACTCCCAGGAACTTTCATGAATCTTTCAGACAAGTGCTGCATAAAAGGCATCACTAATGCTCTAGATCAGTAAGACTTTTCACATCATTTCATGCATAACAACTCAGTTAATGTAAGTAGAGGTATCTGCATTCCTTTCTTAAATCCAAAGAAAGTAAATTCCATAAATACTAAATGCCATATAATTCCATATAATTCCATTAAGTTCCATAAATACTAAATGCCATATAATGATGCCATTTCAAATATTTTCCGAAGGGCTAGTCCAGACTGGGCCAGGTCTAGCAGATTCATTTCAAATGTATCATCAGATCCACTATTTGCACTTAAATACTCAACCAAACATTCAGGAATCAGGGAGCACTGGAGAAGGAGTCTGCGGAAAAGAAGTAAAGTGACTTCATGTTGATGAACCCAATTGTTCCCTCAGGACACTGATCTAAAGAGTAAGAAGTTCAGATGACGTCATCTCCCATAAGCCAATTCCAGTCCCCTGGCCATCAGTCCCCTGTCATATCCTCGCCAACTTAAAAAAAAAAGCAGTTGTGACAGACTAAAGAAGAAACATCCGGGCACCTGGGTGGCTCAGTGAGTTAAAGCCTCTGCCTTCACCTCAGGTCATGATCTCAGGGTCCTGGGATCGAGCCTCACATCAGGCTCTCTGCTCAGCAGGGAGCCTGCCCCTCCAACCCCTCCTGCTTCTCTGCCTACTTGTGATCTCTGTCTCTGTCAAATAAATAAATAAAATCTTAAAAAAAAAAAAAAAAAAAAACACCCATGCCCTATCCATTTGAGACAGTAAACATCCCTGGTTCATGGGTTTGGCTCCTTTTGAAGACAGCTTCCCTAAGCTATAATCCATCCACCCTTACAGGTGGCACAGTTCAGTCATCTGTCATATATTTACAGAATTGTATAACCACCCCTGCTATCTTTTAGGACATTTTTGTCACCCCCAAAAGAAACCCCCCACCCACTGATTAAATAATGCCAGATCTTCCCAATAAAGTATCCAATTAACCTAACTAGTCTTCTAACTAGTCCAACTAACTCTAACTAGTCTTCTCTATCCTCCTACTGAAGGAAGTGTACATCCTCATATCTAAGTCTTCTGCTTAGATATGCAAGACTGGGGCACCTGAGTGGCTCAGTGGGTTAAAGCCTCTGCCTTCAGCTCAGGTCATAATCCCAGGGTTCTGGGATTGAGCCCCGCATCGGGCTCTCTGCTCGGCAGGGAGCCTGCTTCCTCCTCTCTCTCTCTCTGCCTGCTTGTGATCTCTGTCTGTCAAATAAATAAATAAATAAATCTTAAAAAAAAAAAAAAAAAAACAGCAAGACTTACAGAAGGCAAAAGAGCCTAAAAAGAAAAGCTAAAAGAGAATCAAGAATGCAACATATTTCTAGTAAGATAATACTCAAAAACTGATGGGGATATTTCAAAAAGGCACAAACGCCAACTCAATGGAGCTCCAATAGCAAAGCTAGAACAACTGAGCAACAAAATAAATGAACACAGCGTTTAGATGATAACCTACAGACTAAAATAAACACCTAAAAATTCACACTGACATAAATAAATAAGTGAATAAGTAAGTGACTGGGGGATAAGGGACAACACTTCTCTACAGTAGAATTCAAGTTGGTAAGTGTAGGGGGGTGGGGGAAGTAAGGGAAATAGAACATCATTTAGATCAGCACGACAGTGGTAATGACTGCAGGCCAGAACCATCCACAACTGCTGAAATTAGTGGCCAAAAGTACCATGAGGAAGTAAGCATCTGCATCATCTCAAGGCATTCCTCCACAAGACACTTACCAATGACAAAGGGCAGATCGAGCTAACGCTACAGTGGAGAAACTTGGTGGACACAATCTTACTTGAGTGGTCAAAGTTAACATACCAGTCACAGACATGAACATCACGTACTCCCTGACCTAATACACTGAAAACCATACAGCACCAGTTCTGTAGTATTCTTGGGGGCGGTGGGGGTGGGGGTGGGGGGCGGGGTGCAGTTCTCACTGTAATAAAGGGAAAATGGTAGATGAGCCCATACTAAGCAACACTTTACAAAGTAACTAATCAGTGCTATTTCCAAAAGTGTCAAAATCAGGATGCCTGGGTGGCTCAGTTGGTTAAGCACCTGCCTTCAGCTCAGGTCAGGATCCCAGGGTCAGCCGGGAGCCTACTTCTCCCTCTGCCTGCTGTTCCCCCTGCTTGTGCATGCTCTCTCTCTTTCTCTCTCTGACAAATAAATAAATAAAATCTCTAAAAAAAAAAAAAAAAAAAAAAAAAAAAAAAAAAAAAAAAAAAAAAAAAGGTGTCAAAATCATGAAAGACAAAGAAAGACAGAAACATTAACAGGTTAAGAAGACCCAGATGTGACAGCTAAATTCAGTTTGGATCCTGGATTGGATTCTGGGCCAAAAAAAGGACATGCATGAGTGGAACAGGTCACAAAATTCAAACAATGCTTATAAAACAATCAACAGCATTATAGCAACATTAATTTTGTCGAATTTTGTAAATTTTCTGTAAATCTACATTTAATTTGAAGTAAAAATTTGAGGCTTTTTATTTCAACATTTCCAGGTGTCAGATACTACTGTTTCAACCCCACTGTGAAAAATGACTCATTCTGGCTATTTTAATTTTCCTATTAGGAGAGATTACCAAATGATAATCAGATTCAGAATCCCAAAACCCAACTCTAAGAGTACATGCTGAATTGCAACAGACGAACAAGAAACTGAGTCAATGAATGAAAAACACACTTGCTAAAAACCACATGTTAACAAAGAGACATGCCAAAAAAAAAAAAGAAGAAGAAGAAGAAGAAGAAGAAGAAGCCATGAACATTGTGATCATAAAGCAATGGCCCACAACACAAATAAAACAGCTTGAAACATAATACGTCTTGATCTGGACAAAACCAACTGCATCAACTTGGGATAAGTTCAAGACCTGATTTAATTTCTGTGGTGTCCAATTTTGATGAATCTGGTGAGAAAAGTTTATTAGTAGATGAAGGCTGGATTGGGTCCGATGCATTAGTTGAAGTAGTGCTGGTACCTACCCAGACTTCAAGTCAGTTATCCTCAAACAGTTCGTAGCATCCAGTCCCACTTTTCCATTGCGGACCACACTAGATATGAATGGGGACAGCATTGGAGAAATTCGGTTCAAGGCCACTTCTGGGGACATTTTGGCTTGACTTGCAAATCACACTGAAAGGAGAAGGAAGGGATGGTGGTCAAAGTATTCAGAGGAACTAGACAGAACGGGTTTCCTGAAAACTGGCACAGCAACACGGAAATTTCTCTTGCATGAATAAACACTTCCTGTCTTATAGCAGCCTCTTCCAATGACCCCTTCAGAAGAAGCCAACCCCCTGTTGCTCACCTCCTCAGGAGAGAGACTGCACCAATGCTCTTCAGGCCAGAAGCAGCCCTTCAATCCAATTCCCTCCTCCCTCCCAAAGCTGACCCGCTACACTGCCCCACGCAACCTAAATCTACCCCACTCTATCTTACAACTGACAACTTCCTACTTTGAGGCCTTAAGTAGCCCTCACTAACAATCCTCTCCCCCAACACACAAAATGTACACACCATTAAGTTCGGAACTGCTCCCTTGGTGTCCCCACAAGAAGAATTTGATTGGTAATACTGTATGAAATTCAAGAATAAGCATAACTTGGGGCGCCTGGGTGGCTCAGTGGGTTAAAGCCTCTGTCTTCAGCTCAGGTCATGATCCCAGGGTCCTGGGATTGAGCCTCACATGGGGCTCTCTGCTCAGCAGGGAGCCTGCTTCCCCCTCTCTCTTCCTCTGCCTGCCTCTCTGCCTACTTGTGATCTCTGTCTGTGAAATAAATAAATAAAATCTTAAAAAAAAAAGAATAAGCATAACTTTATAATTGTTACTTACGAGAAATTATTTACTTCTGATATACTGTCCCTCCACAGTGTGTTATAACTACCTGCTTTGTGATCTCTCCCCTGCAGGGACTATGTCTTGAATCCCTAGTGTTTAACAAAAGTACCTGGCACATGCTAAGCATCCAGTAAAAGTCTTTAAATAAACAAATGAATAAAGAGACCAAAAAAAAAAAAAAAACCAGAGAAATATTAAGGTATGGAGAGAAGATAATATCCCCTCAAAAAAATCTGGTCGAGGGACGCCTGGGTGGCTCAGTGGGTTGGGCGGCTGCCTTCGGCTCGGGTCATGGTCCCGGCGTCCTGGGATCAAGTCCCGCATCGGGCTCCTTGCTCGGCGGGGAGCCTGCTTCTCCCTCTGCCTCTGCCTGCCACTCTGTTTGCCTGTGCTCACGCGCTCTCTCTCTCCCTCTCTCTGACAAATAAATAAATTAAAAAAAAAAAAAATCTGGTCGAGGAGAATGTATCTGAAGAACATATGTAGCAAAAAGCTATTTAATGGGGCACCTGGGTGGCTCAGTGGGTTGAAGCCTCTGCCTTCGGCTCAGGTCATGATCTCAGAGTCCTGGGATCGAGCCCCACATCTCTGCTCAGCGGGGAGCCTGCTTCCCCCTCTCGCTCTCTGCCTGCCTCTCTGCCTACTTGTGTTCTCTGTCAAATAAATAAATAAAATATTTTTTAAAAAGCTATTTAACAATTAAATCATGAAAACATACACTTATCCAGATATTAACCAACACAAACAAACATGCATCTAAAAGTCTTAGCCTTTCAGGCACTAAGAAGTTCTTGCACTTGAAAATACAGAAGTAAAACCAACAAAGCACGTCTAAATTATCTGGAAACCCAGGGGCTAGGGGAAGGAATGTATGAATTCCTCTAAATAGATTTCTAAATGAAAATCTCTACTTTCAGAGGTGAGTAAGTCCATTTAAATAGTCACTTTCTTCCTCAATCTGAAAGGATAATCCCTCATCAAAAGCAAATTAATTTCCTATAAGTTACAACTATAAGGAAATGATGTCCTAGTTCTAGTTTTCTTATACTTTACCATATGGGGACTTAGAGGTCTCTGCCAAAAGAAATGTTGAAAACCAGTACCTGTTTTAAATCACTTTGGATAGTAATAAAGGAAAGGACTACAATGATCTTTCAAAAAATAATTTAGCTACCTTATATGATGATGACACCCAGAAGTACCTTTGAGGCTGTATACTTTAGTACTCAAATCATCCTTTCTGCAAATATAAAACAAGCTCCTCTTCCATCCACTTAACAGATTACTTCGCCCCACCATTCCAAAGTCACTACAAAGTAAGAATAAAATCTAATGTCCTGTATTGTCAATCATAAAAACCACACTGTACATTTCTGTAACACTACCACTTATAAAGAGCTTCCAAAAACATTATCACAGTTGATCTTCACAATCCTGGGCAGTAGGCAGGTTTCAGAATTCCCACTCTACGGGAGATAAGGATAATTTCCGTAATTTGTCTTTGAACAGCATACTAACCCATATTAGCATTTTGAGGCATTTTTTTCCTATTCTGTGACATTTCCATTCTTATTTCTATCCACTGATGTCACAGTTCTTGAAAGGATGCTTATCTAGATCATATGCAAAACACAGAAATACTCATCTGGAAAAAAAGCAAAGGATCTCACCTACATTACAAAATTATTCTTCTATGCTTTTCCCCATAATACCTACCATTATTTTACCTCTCATTTCTATGAAAAACGGAAAAAGAATTAACACATTCTGAAAAATCTACTGAGTATCAGGCACCCTATCACCCACCTCTACCTGTAATTTCATTTACTTCACCCCAACAACCCTGTTTTCTATTACTGTTCCCATTTCACAGATAGGAAAACTAAAGCACAGCAGGACTAAGTATCTTGTTCAAAGTCACACACGGAGCAAGAATAAGGACCAGCATTCAAATCCAGATCTCCCCCAAAGTCCACTATACCCATCCTCCTCTCACATAAGCACGTATAATTGCAATCACCAAAGAGAAAGGCATCAAAGTCACCTGTTTAAAGTGTATAACTTATAAAACTGGAACAGAAAAAAATTACAAATTTGAACAAATGGTTGCCTGACCACCAGAAACACGTTTGACTACAGCTGGTCTGCGGCCAAAGCTGGCCTGAGTGACCCGCCAGTCAAATGCCACAGGGAAAAAACCTGCACCAAAAGCCAAACTATACTTAAGGTGACAATAGCCCATTCCAATTCAGCAACTGTCAGGACCTTTGACCAACACCTGAAGGAATGAATTTCTTTGTGTTAGAACAGCTACACTATTTTTTGACAGTGCAAGACTTCCTGCAGCATTAAAATGTTTCAACTGTAAGTGTAGTGACTTCTCTAAGACAGAGGAGAAATAAATATTCCAAAACCAGAGGTCACCAAATAGCCAAAAATGATGGTTCTTTGGTGTGATCCTTTTGAGCCAGGGACATGGACGGAGGAGCACCCACAATAGTGGCTTTCACACATCACAGTTCCATGATAGATCCCAGCTAGGCACAAATTAACAGTGGCCAGTCTCCCCTGAGTGCTGGCTGTGCGATTTCTATTTCCTGATTTTGACGTATTACAAAAGGAAAATGCAGAAATACAATTTTTACAGGGCCTGCTGCTCGAAACAGGGTCACATGAGGTCCTCGGAGGGGCAGCCTGGGGACTACAAAGACGTCTAAGGCATCGTCCAGTATCTCGCAATTAAGATGAGATGACAAACACGGAAACGTGTGCCCTGCTGACGTCATGGAACGGAAAGGGGTGGCGTCCTGCTGCGTCACCTCAATGTCATAAAGCGCACGAGGGAAGTTAAGTGGGGAAGCAATTTCTCCAGGGACAACATTCAAGAAAAACAAGTCGGCTCCGACCCAAAGAATGACCACCCCACTCTAGGAGCCATCTAAAAAGGGATACTCTCCCTTTTCCCAAACTGTATGGTCTCATCTTCAGGCGGGCAGAAGAAAGGAGTCTGAGGTTATTGAGGGAGCAGGGAGCGGGCTAGATATGCAAAAAGAGCGGCCTCTGGCCTTGAGGGGAGGGGGTCTCGTTCTTGCGGGGACCAGCGTGATGGGGACGAGCAGGGCATCTTCGGAACGGGGGCCTTCTCTATAGGAAGAGGCGGCGAGCCCTGGGCATACTTAAACCACGATTCTGTGCACAGGCCACCTGTGCGACTCGGGATCCAACCTCCCCGCACCAGCCCCAGTCCAGGTACCTGGAACTTAGTCCGATCGGTAACCGGCGACTACGTGGGGTACAGGTTACCCGAGCGCGCCCCCGACCGACGCACCGACCTGCGCGCGCACCGCGAGCCGGATGCGTGCGCGCCCCCGGACGTCCCGCCCCGCCCCCTCTGCGGCCCGAGAGCCGGGCGGCGTGCGCGCCCCCGGACGCGCCAAGCCGGGCGCTCGGAAGGGCGTCCCCGCCGTGCCTGAAAGGTCCTTCCTCCGCGCCGGCCTCGTGGGTGGCGAGCGGCGTGGAGTCTGGAACTCTCAGGAGGGCTCTGTAACGAGAGGGGGTGCAGGGGGACCGTCCCAGGAAAAACAGAGGGCGGCTGGGGGAGGGGTTATTTCGGGCAATCAGGTGGGCGACCCGCAGAGGCGTCTGGAAGGCCCGCGTCGTTAGGGAGCGTAGGAGCGGCGTTCCTGGTTACGGGGTCGGGCAAAGGGCAAAGGGCAAAGGTCAGCCTCTGGGTTGGAGAGCATCTCCTTTGGGCCATGGCCGCATCTGGGGAACCCGGCCGACAGTGGCAGGAGGAGGTGGCCGCGGTGGTAGTGGTGGGCTCCTGCATGACCGACCTGGTCAGGTTAGTCCGACTCATAACGCAGAGCTTGCGGTGGAGGGAGGGGGCGGACTGTGCTTGGCACCGGAGCTTCGGCGACGGAGAGTGCCCGCTTGGGGGTGAGCTGCCGGTTTCCCTAGCCCGCAGCCTGCCGCCCTGGCGTGGAAGAGGCAGAATTTGAGTTGGTAAGGTTAACTGTCAAGTCCGGGAACGTAAGAGGCCAGGGTGTAGTGGAAGCTCTTCCTGTTACTGGAAGCGCCCGCGAAGACCTGTTCGGGTTTTTCGACCGGTCGGCTGAGCCTGTCCCCTGACTAGCCTGAGTAACCTTGGTCAAGTCGTTTTATCTCTGAGAACGGGCCCACCTCCCAGGGTGGTTGTGAGGACTACATGAAGGAAAGTGTTTTGTGAACAGTGACATGAACCAGGTTGGGTATTTAGTCGTCTGAACTTGAATGAGTGGAACAGAGGTCAAAAAGTCCAAAAGACAATCGATCTATCGTGCCGTCACCTTTCACCATATTGGCTGTTGGCATTCCTTGCTTTTCAGTATTATGTGTATCAGTATATGGGTTATCTTATGGCACCCCGAGTGTGAATCAAAAACCCATAAACACGAAGTTTACAACATTAAAAAACAGGTGATAAACTAATGAAAATATGCTAACTGAAAATAAGCTGGATGGAGAGATCCCTAATTTTTCCCTTTTTTTTTTTTTAAGTGAAGATGGCAGAGTGCCTAGCTGGCTGGGTATTGGAGCACGCAACTCTTGATCTTGGGATTGTGAGTTCAAGCCCCACCTTGGGCTTAGATCCTGCTGGGGAAAAAAAAGAGAGAAAGAGAGAAGGAAAGGAAGAAGGAAAGAAAATGGCTTTTCCGACTACAATAATAATATATGTTGATTATTTTAAAAAATCAGATATGCCAAGAAAATTCTACCAATCAGATTGCTTCTGTTTAGTATTTTTGTGACTGGCTTTTCAGATATACTGTTTTTACATTATAAAAATTAAAAATGAACAGGGATACTACAGTAAGACCTCATCTGTCCTGCAATGTTGCTTTTCCAAAGGATAGCAGAGAGCCTGGAAATAGGTAAAAAAGCTTTGAGAAAAATCAAGTCACCAGATCTCTGCACCACCTATGTTTTACTTAGAAAATAGTTCCAGGGGACGCCTGGGTGGCTCAGTCGGTTAAGCGGCTGCCTTCGGGTCAGGTCATGATCCCAGCGTCCTGGGATCAAGTCCCACATCGGGCTCCTTGCTCAGCAGGGAGCCTGCTTCTCCCTCTGCCTCTGCCTGCCACTCTGTCTGCCTGTGCTCGCTCTCTCTCTCTCTCCCTCTGTCTCCGACAAATAAATAAATAAATAAAATCTTTTAAAAAAAAAAAAGAAAAGAAAAGAAAATAGCTCCAGGGTCTGTATGTAACCAATTTAGTCTTATGTTGCTTAAATTATTTATAAGCTAGGTTATCAAATTTCCAGACAAAGAGTAGAAAGGGGGAGAGACTGCTAGTGATTGCCAAAAACATACTTTTATAGGTGCAGTGGCAAAAGAGTCAGAAAACTAAACAGTTTTCCCGTGCACCCTACCTGGATAAGTGTCGGGTTTAAAATTCAGAGCCACTTTCTTCTTACACTAAGTCTGAGCTTTCTGTGAAGCTTGACCATCAAACGTTAAGGATAACAATACTTCATAAAATGAATATTCTTCATAGTTGGGGGAGGGTGGAGTGTCAAGGGCTCATGTAGCATCTGTCAGGATTTTAAAATCTTATTTAAGAGCTAGAAGAATTTGGGGTGCCTGGATGCCTCCATCAGTTAAGCATCTGACTCTTAATTTCAGGTCAGGTCATGATCTCAGGATTGTGGGATTGAGCCCCAGCATGGAGCCTGCTTAAGATTCTCTCTCTCTCTCTCTCCTTCCCTCACTTCTTCCCTCTCTGTCTTAAAAAATAAAAAAAAATCTAAAGGAATTTAGAGAGTATTTATTCCACCTCTTCAGTTCATAAAGGAGTAAACTGAGGTAAAGAGAAATAAAAAACTCTTACATTGTATATAACCTTTCTAATTTCTCTTCTCTCGCCATTTTCTTTCCTTTGTAAAATAACCAGGTGACTACTTCTCATGAATCACTAATAAAAGTTTTACTCCCTTAGAGACTGTCTTACAGCTTTTCTGCAAACTACTTATGGTTGCTGATTACTCCTGCCTCTGAAGATCTTTACAAAATACCTGTTTTTATTTAAAATCCTTCATCTGTGATAAAGTTGGGTCCAACGTTGCTAGTTAGGGTATATATCATGATCCCATTAGTTTCCTCTTGCTGCCATAACAAATTGACACAAACTTAGTGGCTCAAATAATACAAATTTAATACAGTTCTGGAGGTTAGAAGTCTGACACAGATCTCACTGAGCTAAAATCAAGACTTCTGTAAGGCTGCGTTCCTCCTGGCAGCTCTAAGGGAAATCTGTTTTCTTGCCCTTTCCAGTTTCTAGAGGCTGCCCACATTCCTTGGCTTATGGCCCTTTACTCCATCTTCAAAGCCAGCAGTGGTCAGTCAAGTTCTTCTCACATGGCATCACTCTGAGGCTCACTTTTTGCCCTCCTCTTCCACATATAAGAACCCTTGTGATTATGTTGGGCCCAAATGGATAATTCAGAATAATATCCTTATTTTTTTTAATTTTTTTATTTTTTATAAACATATAATGTATTTTTATCCCCAGGGGTACATGTCTGTGAATCGCCAGGTTTACACACTTCACAGCACTCACCATAGCACATACCCTCCCCAATGTCCATTACCCCACCCCCCTCTCCCAATCCCCCTCCCCCCGGCAACCCTCAGTTTGTTTTGTGAGATTAAGAGTCACTTATGGTTTGTCTCCCTCCCGATTCCATCTTGTTTCTTTTATTATTTTCCTACCCCCTAAACCCCCCATGTTGCATCTCCACTTCCTCATATCAGGGAGATCATATGATAGTTGTCTTTCTCCGATTGACTTATTTCGCTAAGCATAATACCCTCTAGTTCTATCCACGTTGTCACAAAAGGCAAGATTTCATTTCTTTTGATGGCTGCATAGTATTCCATTGTTAATATCCTTATTTTAAGTTAGCTCATTAGCAACCTTCATTTCCCTTGCCATGTAACATAACATTCACAAGTTCTGTGGGTTAGGAATGTAGACATCCATGGGACAGGGTGGGAGGGGAGTGGAGAGACATTATTCTACCTACCACAATGATGAAGCTTAAAGTTAAAAAATTTTACAATACTTAGAGCTTGGGGGATCACCGAAGCCCCTCGGTCCATTCTCCACATTTTACAGGTGAGGTAACTAAGAGACACGTTAGATGACTCCCCCCTCCCTCCAAATCACACAGCCAGTTAGTGGCACAGAGAAAGGTGGAAATCCACGTTTCCCAAGCTTTATCTTTCCATTATATCATCCTGCCTCTACCTCTACCTCTGGCTGGTATTTTTGCCCTTTTCATCTGCAGTTCATTTGAAAACTTGCAGTGTGTGCATTGTTTACTTTGTAAGCTGATAACAACTAAGGACTAATAATGTTCAGGTCTAGAGATGGTATCTCCGTGACTGTCCCTTTAGTTCTTGGTTTAACTGGACATAGCCTGGACACCCGTGCCTATACCGCAGACTCCCTTCAGAAACGAAACTACTTCAGTAACCAAGCCCTCTTGGACAGCACCCAATCCAATTCACTTTATATATTACATTACTGTGTGCCAGACACTGCTAATTCCATCAATGAGCAACTTTTTTTTCATGTCTGATTTCAGTTTGCTATGAATAGTAAGCTCTGTGTACTAATAATTTTAAAATATCATTAGCTCATCCAACATGGCAAACCGTGAATATTGTTTAATACCCACCTATGTTTACCGTCATTCTCTTCCTGAACACCCATCTCTGACGTTCCACAGTGCAAAGATAAGAGAAATCAAGCTTGCGGAAAATTAAGTCAGACTTCCTCCAAAGACAGGATTCCATGAAAACCCAATAAGAAGTGAACTTCTTTAGAGATTAAGTTCACAGATCTTTGTTAATCATCCTTTCACTAATCATCTTTATTTCTTAGGACATGTATCATCCGTCTCATATTCATTCAACAAATATTTAGTGACTTTTTATATATGCCAGGAACTTCCCTAAGTGCAGAGGATGCAACAGTGAAAAACACAGGCAGGAGACCCTGCCTCGTATTCACATTCTAATAGAAGAGACTGTATCAGTAGAAATAAGTAAAATGCATAGTATATTAGATCAATGCTAAGGAGGAAAGTAAGGTATGAAAGGGAGATGGGAGTAGTAATTTTAGGTCCTTGCCCCAGAAAGCCTCACTGAGAAGGTGATTTTGAGTAAAAATGTAAAGGAGGAAAGGAAGCAAGCCATACAGATAACCAGCGTAAGAGCATAAGGGCCTGAGGCGGAAGCATGCCTCTTATGATCAGTGAACAACAAGGAGTCCAGTGTGGCTGAACAAGAAAAAAAGGGAGGGAGGAGGGCAATTAATGATTAAAGGATTTGGGGTCATACCTTGAATAAGATGAAAGGCCATTGGAAGGTTTGAGCAGAGGGGTGACCTAATCTGATTTACATATTAATATCATCACTGTGGGGGTTGTGTGAGAACGGACTCAAGGCAGGCAAGGGCAAAAAGGGGAGACCAGTTCAGAGTCTTTACAATAATCCAGGCAAGAAATGACAGTAGCCTGAAAGCAGTCCATGAAGATGAAGCGAGCATCTTTTTTATTATATATTTGAAGGCAGAGCTGACAGGATTTGTTGAGGACTACAGACGGGTCAAGGATCACTCCCAAGTTCTGTGGCCTCTGCATGTGGAAGGGGAAGCTGATCTTTGCCAAGAAACAAGATTGGGAGCAGAGCAAACTGGCTGGGGAGAGGGCAGTATCAGGAGCTCAGGGTGGACATGTGAGATCCGAGTTGCCTGTTATATCCAACTGAGGCCGTCAAGAAGACAGATTACAGGAGTTTGGACCAGCTGGAGATAGAAATCAAATTGAGAGTCAACAGTGTGTCGAGGATATTTGAGGCCTTGAGGCAGGATGAGATCACTGAAGGTCTGAAGTCCTAGGGCACTCCCACCATCTATGGCATACGTTTTTTACATAATTTATCTCCCATCGCCCAGTCTCTCTGTACCCCTAAAACTTGCTTTGAGACAAGCTCAAAACAAACCCATGTTTACATTTCCATGGCGATAGACTATGATGTCAGCTACAACCCTGTGTTATCCTTTTACATGCTCCAATTAAAAGTGATGGCTTGAGAGATAAGGCTCATGTTCAGCCAAGCATCTAAATTTAATCCTTGGCAAGTCAGGAAATGATTGCTTAATTGTCAAAAGATTTTAATTGGATGGCGGAATAAGTGAATTTAGAAGCTTTTCAATCCAAAGTGGATGAAATGTAGGACCTAGATTACTTTAAAATAAAAAAAGCCAAAACTGTACACCATACCTAGAAAAGGTTACCCGTGCCTAACATATTACAGTAACCTCTATCCTGCATTCCACCAGAAGCCTCTTGACTTGTCATATTTGGAACAGAAAAAAAAGTCTCTTCTGCATCACATTTCCAGTAAAGTAAAAGCCAGAGGACTGTTGACCTGAGGAGTGTCATGCATTCCCCGTGCTAGAGGAATATCCTTTATTATCCTTTCTGCCCCTTAAATTGGTCTTGAAAGTCGTATATCTGTTACCAGCTCTTAAATTAATATTTTGGTAAACATGTTTCTGTCAACCAGATTTCCTAACATCAAAAGAGATCATTCATGGGAAATTTGCTAATTGTGGTCCCTTTGAGGAAAACACATTAGAAAGTAAACTGCACCTGTCAGAACAAGCACACCTACCATGTGGGATTACAAACAAGTTCCTTCAGTGATCCCTGCTCTGCCCGCTCTTCGTGCCTTCGTTCCTTCATCTCTGCACTCTTGGGAGAAGAAGGCTGGGTGGGCTTCTTGATGAATGACTCTCTAGGATTTCAGTCACTTGAGTAGCTATTAAAAGACTGGGACTGTGCTAAGTGCTAGGGATGCTGCGATTAGTAAAATATAGTCCTTCACAACCTAATCTCAAAATTTTATATATATATATATATATGTATATATATATATATATATATACATATATATATATATATATATATGTAGTCCTTGCTCCTGAGGAACTTCTAGTCCAAAAAAGAAGGCAGACACAAAGATCATTGGAGTGCGATGCAGTTAGTGGCTGCAGGTTCCGTGGGAGTATAGGGAAAACGGTCTGGTTGGGATGCCTCCGGAGCCAAGTTTTAGAAAATGAGCAGGTGCTAACCCAGCAAAAAAGAGGAGGGAATACATTGTGGCCAGCTGGGATAACCCCCAAGAGCAAAGTCATGGCTGTGGGGTATCCATGGAGCATACTGGGACAGCCACAACTAGGTCTGTAGAGCATCAGAGGAAAGATGTTACAGAAAGGTCTCATCAGCCATGCTTAGGTGCCTGGGTTTTATTCCACAGGCCCTGGGAACCAGGGAAGGGCTCAAAGGACAGAAATGACATTTCACATAGCTCACTGGCTGCCAAAGTGAAGATAATGCCTACTCTAACCCGTCTTACAAACGTATCAGGAAGCTCAAATATACTCTTTCTTGATTCTTCATGATGATGGGAATGTGAAAGAAGCATGAGCACCAAAAACCAGAAGTTGTAGATAAGTTAAAATTTTTAATAATTGATTCCAGAATACATTATTTTTTGTATGCTGATTTATCTTTCTAATTATATTTTGCTTAGGATAAAATTAATTCCATTTGTATTTCTTTAACCTACACCAGCAGATGGCAGGAAGAAGTAGCCTAGATAATTACAATGTGGTGACAGAAATCATTTTGAAATTTAAAGTTTACTATAATTAATTGGCAAAATAGAAAATAAAATACCGGTTTTGTAGTTATCTGTCACTATTCATACTTGCCTTCTTCAATGAATTAAAATGGTTTTCATCAGGAACTTTGATGAATGCTTTAGTCTCACCATTTCCCTTTCTACTCTTGTTTTTCTGCATCCTGATTTTCTCACGTACCTTACTGCATCCTCTGGTTGTCCAGTCGCACGTTCCAGCTCCAGGATTAGCTCCTTCCCTACCTCTCTATCCAAGCCTCTCTTCTTTGTCCAGAACTTTGCTCAGCTGAGAGGCAGGAAGTCTGTGTATAATTATTCAAAAAGGTTGACATCAGATAGCATAATTTTTAAGTACGTTTCTAACTACTTGACCTGTATGCCTCTCCAGTGTCTTCTGTACTCAGTCTTCAATCCTGTGTCAGAGGGATAAAGGAGGATGCGGCCCCTTTATTCTGGCCATATTCCTTTTTAATAACTGGTTGACTTTTCTCCTTGGGCCACGCTCATACGCATCATTTCTACACTGCTCTCACCTCACTCTGTGCCTTCTTGTGTACACAGGCATCTGTCATCCCAGTTATCTCTATAAATGTCTTTTAAAGTGTAGAACATTCATTCAAAAATATTTACTTCTGGGGGCACCTGGGTGGCTCAGTCAGTTAAGCAGCGGCTCTTGATTTCCACTGAGGTCATGATCTCAGGAGTCAAGCCCAGTATCAGGCTCCACGCTCAGTGGGGAATCAGCTTGAGGATTCTCTCTCCATCTCCCTCTGCCCCTCCCCACCATGTGCACCACCCCCCTAAAATAAATAAATAAATCTACTAAAAAATATATTTACTTATGACCATGATGGAGTGACTAGTACTGGCCTTACCTTCCCACCATAAACAACAAGAAAATGGGATATATAAGGGATAAAATATATGAAGCAGCTGTTTCAGATGTTAGACAACAGGCGTGTTATCCTAACAAGAAAGGGAACAAACAGGAGGTACATCACTGACCATGGCACAGCGAGAAGAAACTCAGGAAGTATGGCAAGATCAGTGAGTTGAGAAAACTGAGTTCATAGCTTAGGGAGACTCATATGGCTCAAATGTGTGGGAACATGTACTGGAGAGGAAGGAGCTAATCAGAGAAAGGTCCAGAAATCTGCATAGGAGTCCCCTTGAGTCTGTTGCTGAATTCTACATGGACAGACGTAGAGACTAGGGAGCTCTAAGCTGAACATTTCACGGAAATCATACAGGAATGGGAAATATTGCATTCTATTTGGCCAGAGACTTATTGAACCCCTGGAGAATTCAGGAGAGATCCCAGAAGGACCACAACTTAGTAAAGGGGGCAAACTTGCCCTAAAGTAAAGCCTACTCAAAACTGTCCCTGATAAATCTCAAAGGCAATCCTTGAAAGGACCAAACAAATAAATTAATTAGCTGCCCAAAAAAAGGCAAAGTCTAACCCTTTAGAAAAACAGAACAAGAGGCACCTGGGTGGCTCACTGGGTAAAGCCTCTACGTTTGGCGCAGGTCATGACCTCAGGGTCCTGGGATCGAGCCCCACATCAGGCTCTCTGCTCAGCGGGGAGCCTGCTTCCCACCCTCTCTCTGCCTGCCTCTCTGCCTACTTGTGATCTCTGTCTGTCAAATAAATAAAATCTTTAAAAAAAAATCAAGAGTCATGCAAAGAATCAAGAAAATCTGATCATAACCAAGGGGAAGAAAGCCAACCAAACCTGACATAGAGAAATGGCCAGGATGGTGAAATTAGCAGAAAGGGATTTTTAAAGCACCATTATAAAATGCCCATTGATTCAAAGGAAAAACACGACTGAGATGAGGAGAAAGGTGGGAAACACATTAAAAAAAAAAAAAATAGATGGGGTGCCTGGGTAGCTCAGTGGGTCATGATCTCAGGATCCTGGGATTAACCCCCACATCGGGCTCTCTGCTCGGCAGGGAGCCTGCTTCCTCCTCTCTCTCTGCCTGCCTCTCTGCATGCTTGTGATCTCTGTCTGTGAAATAAATTTTTTAAAAGATCTTTAAAAACAAAATAGAAGTTTAAGAAATGAAATAAAATTTTTGCAATGAAAAGTTCACTTGATGGGCTTATCAGCAGAGTAGACGTTACAAAAGAAAGTATCAGCGTACTTGAAGACTGTAAGAGCAGTTATCTAAATTGCAGCATAGAGGAAAAAATGACCAAAATACACAGTCTTTGTGATGTGAGACAAGGAGACTGTCGTTTGTGTAATCAGAATCTAAGAGAAAGAGTAGGTGAGGCACAAAATAATTTGAAGAAATCATGACTGAAAATTTTTCAAATTTTATTAAAACTATAAACGTATAGGTCTAAGAATTTCAATGAGTCCCAACCAGGATAAGTATACTGTAAACCACAAAGCCCATTGTAATCAAATCCCTGCAAACCAATTATAAACAAACTCTTAAAAGCATGGGGGACCTTACAGATAAGGGAACAGATATTACAGATAAGGGAACAAAGATTCATTACAGACTTCTTGTTGGAAATAATGGAAGCCAGGGGGAGAAAAAATGAAATCTTTAAAGTCCTTAAAAAGTAAACTGTCAACATACAAATTTATATCTTTCAAATATGTAAGGGAAATAAAGGCATGAAAAAATAGCTGAGAGAATTTATCACCAGAAACTCACACTACAATAAATACTGAAGGAAGTTCTTTTTTTTTTTTTTTTTTTTTAGATCTTATTTATTTATTTGTCAGAGAGTGAGCGAGCACAGGCAGACAGAGTGGCAGGCAGAGGCAGAGGGAGAAGCAGGCTCCCCGCCGAGCAAGGAGCCCGATGTGGGACTCGATCCCAGGACACTGGGATCATGACCTGAGCTGAAGGCAGCCGCCCAACCAACCGAGCCACCCAGGTGTCCCCTGAAGGAAGTTCTTTAGGCAGAACCTAAATGATGCTAAAATATGACCCGGGATCTACCCAAGGGGATGAAGAGCCCCAGAAATGGTTAATATATGGACAAATGCCAAGACTACTTTCTTTCCTCCATTTCTTAATTTCTTTAAAAGGCAGTTGATGGTTTAAATAAAAAATAATAGCATAGTGTTGTAAGGTTTATATCACATAGAAGTAAAATATGTACCAGTAGCACAAAGATTAGGAAGGGAAATGGAAGAATAAATTACACTTACAAGTAAAGTGGTGTAGCAATGTTTGAAAATAAGCTGTGATAAGTTAAAGAGGCTTTTTGAGGTAAACCTCAGATTTTTAAAATAGAAGAAAGGGAGGGGCACCTGGCTGGCTCATTTGGTGGAACATGTGACTCTTGCTCTCAGGGCTGTAAGTTCAAGCCCCACGTTGAGTATAGAGATTACTTAAAAATAAAACTTAAAAAAAAAAAAAAGGAAAAGAGTTAACATCAGTAGTGAAGATGAAATAGAAGACAATCCAAAAGAAGATAGGGAGGGAGGAGAGAAATGAGTATTATAATGTCAGACCGTGCTATTGATCTGAAGAAAATCGTTGGGAAGCAATGAATGTTTTTCCCATGAATGTTCTCGCATTTCTGCATGATCAGGACTTTCTGAGCAAAGATCGCTAGCACCAGGATTAAAGAATGTTTGAATGGCAAACACACCTTGCAAGTCAGAGACTTCTGGAGAGATTCTGGGACTTCTTCCTTGGACACATTTATTGACATTCGAGGGGTTGTAAATCTAGAGACCTCCCACCCCTCACTCCCCTGAGAGCGTAGGTTTATATTACCAAGCAAAGGTCACTTGGCTGTGTTTTCTCCCTCTCCTTCCCCACCCCAGAGGGGAGGAGGAACAACAGCTGTGTCAGCTTCCATATAAACTCCCAAGAATTCATTATTTGAAAGTTCCTCTCATGTCACCCTGGGGGAGACTGGGACACAGAGAGCTAACACAATTATGAGTAATTAAAAAGCTGTCTCTGATCCAGAAACACAGCATTCCTTGTCCGAATGAATTAATAACTTAACAAAAATTAGGTATAGGGACATCTCCCGTAAGGCAGTCTGGGAAGACCTGTCTGAGAGGTAACATCTGAGCAGAGATGGGAAGGAAGGCAGCCATGTAAGACCATCACATACTCCTTATTGGCTTTTCCTGTGCCTACTACATTTTTTCACACAAGCAAATTTTAAATAAATAAGGTTCAAGGATAGGACACTCTGAAAGGCTGGCCACTTGTGACCAATACTCTTCATAGGTATTCTATAAATTCAAGGATAGCTACATCTTCAGGCAAAACTACTTTTCAGCCCCAGACTGGTTAGCTAGGAAAAATAGGAATTAATAATCAAAATTCGTTTTCTAAAAAAATGGTTTAAAGCATAATTCAGCTCTCATTCCCTTAAATAAATCCTATATCTGCAAATTTAGGGTTAGGAACCACAGAATGAAGACTGGAAGCTAAGTGGGTTGTCTTTTTTTTTTTTTTTTTTTTTTTTTCCCCAGAGCTAGAAAGAGAGATCACTAGGTTTTTTTGGAAATGATGCTCAGTCTTATAAATGTGACATAGACAAATGCTGAGAAGAACAGATATGGCTGAAGAGTACAGGCAGTAGGAATAACAAATGAGTGCAATGAATTTTAATGGTGCAGTAATAGTACAGTCCCCTGTTAGAGAGGCACACCGGATGTTTGCAAGCTTGCCATCAGAAGAAGAAAGAATAAAACGCAAAAAGCCAAAAAGCAACCTATTCCTCGACTCTGGGCTGGAGCCGGGTTAGTGTGACCTCTTTGGTCAAAAGACTTCACTTCCCTGCTTCACCAGGTCATTCCTTCCTTTGGTATGAATCATCTCTGAGAATCTGTAACAAGCACGTCATTGTCAAGAAGCTAAAAGCAATTGATTAGTTGTTCTGATAACACCTGTCAGTGAAATAACTCAGAGCACAAAACCCAAGCATTTAAGGAGTTGACAAGTATTATTAAACCTGTTTTGCAAGAGAAGAAGCTGGTTCAAAGAGGGAAAAGCTGTCAAGGGTAGTACAATCAGTAAGTGGCTCAGGCCTGCTACCTTGCGCAACTAGGCTCTAGCCACGTGACCTCTCAGGGCCCAGAAGACTGTGGGGCCATCTATGACCATTGAGCAGTGTTTCCTCCCGTGCAAATTTAAAAGGTGACATTTAAAAGCTACAAATTTAAGTTCAGGTATATTTCTTATGGTTGGTTTTCTCTGTCTGGGTTTTCTCCGTCATCCAGAAACATGACTCTATTTTTAATTTTTAAATGGTAACAACAGTGCATTACTACCAGTATACTGCTCTCCTTTTATCTTCCTTTGAGCGCTTTGTCCTTGGCGCCCTGCTAAGCCTCACTGTCTGAATCGCGACAAATCATAGCAATGCTTTCATCAGGGGGCGGTGCTTTGTGCAGGTCCTTTCTTGAACCGGACCTTGATTTCATGACCTTAATAAGGAAAGAGGTAGGAAACCCTAGTTCAAGGTAAATTGGGATTTCTAATTCGGAAATGCTTCTGCCTGTCTGTAACTTTCCAGTTGCTCTCTGCTTTGCGCTCCAGTTCATTTACTTAAAAAATAACTAAGCAGTAAACTGTCTTAGCCTGGGTTCAACAGAAAGGTCACAAGACAAAGGTTTAAGAGCATATACTCTGTGCAGGACTAATGTAGGGAGCGAGAAAAGCCTGTACAATGACACTTGACGTGTTTGGCTGGTTGCTCAATGCTGCGGGACAGCCGGGGAACCACGACAAAGGGACAGAAACCCTGGAATGGACAGAGAGTGGCACTGGGCAAGGCTGTGTTACGTTGTACCTACAAGGACCCAGCTACCAGGAAGCTGGAAAAAGATGCTGGGAAGCCAGGTGAATCTGAAGTAGTAACAGGTGGCTTCCCGTATGCACGAAGGTATTCCTGTTGCATATACCCCTGTATATAAAGTAAAACAGGAACTTTTGCTCCCTCTCTCCACCCTTTTCATGGATACCTGTCATTAACACTTCATTTTCTGTGCGTTTACATATTATGAGAACATATACATCCATCTTTTTATTTTTAAAAACCATGAGTTGGGGTGCTCCCTTCTACTTGTTAGATGCCGCCCGATTCATGAATCATTTAATAAAACCAATTTGATCTTTAAAAGAAAAAAATCATGAATCAGATCGTAATAATCTCATGCTCTAAACTGGTTCCACCCCCCCTTATATATTGCTTGCATCAGGGTTAGGATTTATTATATTGTCAGGAAGTTGCTTTTGTCCCATAGAGGTAGACTGGAAAACACCAATTTAACATTTGTTGAATTAACCCATGAATGAAGAAGGATAGTCTGATTTCTGGTTACAGTTCCTGCTTATAGGAGAGGCGTGCTGCTAATACAGGAAAGGCGGTGGGCAAGGTCTGGAAACCATGAAATTGTCCTTGCCAGATAATTGACATTCCCACCAGGCTCCTCTTTCCCATTCACCAACACCTCCACGTCTGCAATTCAGAAGTAGGGATGGATGCTACACAGGGAAGACACAGAAAAGAGAGGTGAAAAGGGAGATAATTTTCCCTCTTCCCTTCTCAGTTCTTGCCTGAGACCCTGGTAATAAAAGACAGATTAACGAGAAAAACAAATGTATTAACCTAAATGCCCCAGGTGTACATGGGCGAGGCCCAGGGGAAAGGGGGTAACTCCCCAAGGGGATTAAGAACTCGGGCTTCTGGGGCGCCTAGGTGGCTCAGGTGGTTGAGCGACTGCTTTCGGCTCAGGTCATGATCCCGGACTTCCAGGATCGAGTCCCGAATCGGGCTCCCAGCTCCTTGGGGAGTCTGCTTCTCCCTCTGACCTTCTCCTCTCTCATGCTCTCTCTCACTCATTCTCTCGCAAATAAATAAATAAAATCTTTAAAAAAAAAAGAAAAAAAGAACTCGGGCTTCTTAAATAGGGAAGGGGGAAAGGGGTGGGAGTCCTCTTAGGGGAGAGTAAATGATTTAGGAAAGATGGATTGGCCCCTGGTTTTATAAATAGGAGGTATGACAATGTTTGTGACAATGTCTGGGTGTGGTGGTGACTTCTCGCCTGTGACAGGAGTCCATCCTTGCTGGTTGATGAAACTCCCAGGGAGGGGATTCATGGCTGCCAAGTCCTTTTGGGGAACTGGTCTTGAGGCAGATAAGGGGCAGGTCAGAGAAAGCCTCTCCCTCCATTTGCTCCTTTTCACGTGCCTACAGCTCGCCATCAGCAGTACACCAAAGCGGCCTGTCTAGCCAGCGTGTCCTCCAGTCATAATCTCCTACCCTTCAAGGAGACAAGGGAAGTCTCTTTAAAAAATTCACTCAGTCAAAAAATATGCTAAGCCCATGCTAAGTGGCAGGCACTCTGGATAAAATGGAGAACAGGACAGACTTTGTCCTTGTCTGCATACAGGGAGAGTCTACAATTGAAGGAAGGAAGGAAGAGTAGGGCAGAGATGCAGAAAGAAGAGAGTACAATTCCCAAGGAGGGAAAAATTACAGTGATGAAATTTCAGTGATGGCTAAATTAGTACAGTGCTTGTGTTAATATAAGTTGTTTAGAAAGGAGTTGAAATCCCAGCCATCTGCTCCCACATCAAACACATAACACTGGACCCCTGATTTCACTCCTCCGTCCCATACATACACATCCCAATCATCTGCTGGTCTATTTTTCATGATTTCCCACAGCCAATAATAAAAAATATACTTGATTCAAACCAGAGTATTGTGATCCAGACCTAAGTATAAATATAGTGAAAGTCGTAAGTTTCTATACCGACCATCTTACTAATTCAGTTATTTGGCCTGTTTTTAGCCACACTGATATTTTTTCTTTTTAAAGTTGTTATGGATGTTGTTGGTAGCAGCGTCAATAAGCCAAGAATTCACATAGTTACTCAGTCGCACAGATTAGTCATCATTGCCTGTTCATAACAGAATCCTAAAATGTTTAAGATTTCTGATGCAAATCAAAATCTCATCATCACTTGTCACTGCTAAATTAAATGACAGGATAATAACATTACATTAAAACCATTTTTCTCTTGATTGAGTACCTTTTTCAGAAGTGAACTTGTAGCTGGATATTTTTTTCATCAGTACTATAAATGCATTTAGAATAGGAGGTAAAAATAGCACCGAAAAGGGGAGGAGTGGAATAGAATGTTTTCAAATTATTGATGAGTCTCTCTTGAATCCCAAATAACCATATTTGACACTGCAGGGCTAGGGAATAGAGTAGTTTAGCCCAATTTGCTGAGACTTTTCGAACTACATAAAGGAGGTGCACAGGTTGAACTTGGTCATTATCAACACCACTGTGAGTTATTGGCATCGGTCATAAGTCATTCCATTGCAGACAGGCTGTTCGTGACCTGTAGGAATTGGCATTGCCCTGGTACTCTAAAATTAGGCATAAGAGACTGGTTTCAAATAGATCACAGGCTAGGTGGGAAATGAATATAAATTTCAGATCTGCCAAAACAGGGTAGGTTCTCAATCGACTTACTGTCATGAACTCCCCGATTAGCCTTTCTTTCCCATCTAAAGCTACTTAACCTTTTTTGGTCACACCTGCCAGCACTCCATCTGGCCCTCAGCCCACTTCTTTGTGGCCATCCAGTCCTCATGCTACTCAAGCCCATCTTCCTCACTTAGCCTTACACACAGGACTCTCTCCATTTTCACATCTTCTGTCCCTCAAAGATGTTGTTTCTTCACATCTTCTACTTTAAATTTTTTTTTTTTAAATTTATTTATTTGTCAGAGAGGGAGAGAGAGAGAGCGAGCACAGGCAGAGCCAGAGGGAGAAGCAGGTTCCCTGCCGAGCAAGGAGCCCGATGTGGGACTCGATCCCAGGACGCTGGGATCATGACCTGAGCCAAAGGCAGCCGCTTAACCAACTGAGCCACCCAGGCGTCCCTCACATCTTCTACTTTAATGTTATGAAAATCATACCCTGGAGAAAACCTTTCACTCTGACTTTTTGTCTCCTCTACTACTACCCTCACCAGGAAGTAACAGGTGAGTAAAACTCCTTCCCTCTTGGAGGAGTCCACAAAAGTAGAGACTGAAGCAGGGCTGGCTAGGAGTTGACAATGGTTGAATCTGCGGGATGAGTGTTTGGGGCTGGGAAAGTCCGTATACTGTTTTCTTTAGTTTTATAGGTTTGAAATTTTCCATAGTAAAAATTTTCAACTAAACGTAGCTCTCTTGACTCCATTTTTTAAGAATAGATGCTTAGATGCTCTTTTTGAGTTAGTACCTGAAATGGGTGGGATACAGGGTGGACTGACTGGGACTACGACTTGATCGTGCCATTGAAGTCATAACCCACTCCTGCCCCACCTGCCAGGAAACAGATGGGATTCCTGAGTGCCTAGAATTGCAACTTCCCTCTTCTTCTTAGGTCCTGAGCATGGTTACCAGAACCCTGATATGCTTCCTGCTTCTTGTTAAAGTGACCAGATAAACCTGTACAGAAACACACATTAACTTATCCCACTATGAATAAAGGTCTGTGCTGGACGCTGGGAAGTGGGAATCGGAAGGGACTTCCCTATAAGAGCTCCCCACGATGGAAAACGGAGGCACCCATGAGTACTCCTGATGCAGTAGACACCATAAACCATCATCTGAAGTGGATCTCCAGTACCGTGGCTATGAGACTGTGGCGGGGCGGGGGGAGACAGAAAGACATCCTGTCAGCAGATGCACTCTGGGTTGTGATGCCAACTGCCAAATGCTATCTTAAAGGAAAAAGTCTGCTACTCTGCTTCTGCTTGCATTTCTAATTGCTAGGACTAGACTCCCATCAGAGAACCTTCCCTCTCTTTTCTGAAGAACTTAAATTGATGTGCCTTTTTTTTCCCCTTCTCTTTTTAAATTATGGCAGTCTTACTTCTCGTTTGCCCAACACTGGAGAAACCATCCATGGACATAAGTTTTTTATTGGCTTTGGAGGGAAAGGTGCCAACCAGTGTGTCCAAGCTGCCAGGCTTGGAGCAAAGACATCCATGGTATGCAAGGTAAGTGTAAAACATGGTGGAGAGGATTCTAGAGGCAAGGGTCTGGTTTTAAGACTTGATTGTTTTAATTTTTTAACTATTTTAAAGGGAACAGTTCAGTGGCATTTAGTACATTCACAGTGATGGACAACCACCATTCTTTTAGTTCCAGAACATTCCTATGATTCCGAAGTAAAACCCTTATCGTGAAGCAGTCTCCCCCCACTCCCCCATCCCACCTCCTGCCCCTGGCATCCACCAGTCTGCATTCCGTCTCTGTGGATTGGTCTATTCTGGATATTTCCTCTAAATGGAATCATAGGATACATGGCATTTTGTGTCTGGCTTCTTTCACTTAGCAGAATGTTCTCCAGGTTCATCTGCCTTATAGCATGTATCTATTTTATTCCTTTTCTGGCTGAATAATATCCCATCATATAGCCCATAATTTGTCTACCCACTTGTCTGTTGATGGACACCTGAGCTGTTTCCACCTTTTGACTGTTGCAAACGGTACTGCCGTGAACATGCTTGTGCATGCACGTGCTTGAGTATCTGTTTTGTGTTGTTAAAAATTGAAATAGGAGAGAGTCCTTTTCCTTATCCTTCATATTCATTCCTCCCTCACTGAATCCTCCAGGAAGTAGCGTAATGCTGCATTCCTTTAACTTACTGAGCTTCTAAGTGAAGGATGAGAAGGGAGAGGAATTTGCCTACCCCAAAGGCTTTCTACAGTCCAGCTTCTAAACAGCAGAAGTCATCCTGTTTTTAGCGATTTTTGCTACAACACGGCTTTTGGAAACTTGGTCTAATAACTGGTGATTCACTCATCTCTAAGCTATTTCTTCTAATGCTAGCTCTTGGATCAGAAAGGAATCTGAGCCTTAATGAACTACCTGTAACTAATCCTTAGGCATAGTTCTGTTTTCAGGTATATAAAGAAATGGCATGTAAAATACAGTAGTCCTTCTTTCTAGCCATCTGACTTAAATCATTTGAAAATAAAATTGGCTACCAAAGGTTCAGCGTTTGTGTGTTTAATGAAATTTTAAGATGCTAGCATTACAGGTAGAACACGAAAGTTCATTTTAGGAAAGCTAGACTCAGTCTGTACATTAAAGGATAAGAAAAATCTGAGAAATTTCAAAGAATGTGCTTGCTCCTGTGATCTGGGTCAGTTTCACCAATATTTCTCTGCAATGTCATTTCCCATTGCCTACGGCACTCTTCTCTCCACAGGAGTCTTTCAGTGATGTACAAACTATACAATTATCATTTCATCTGCTAATCAACTGTAGTTTTATTTCTAATTTATGATTAACCTGATGAAATTCTCCTCTAGCTCTTAGGTCAGAAACATCCCACGAAGCACAAGGTTCAAAGTAAGAAACGCACATCTTCTAAGGTTGAACTCTTGATTTTAAATGTCAACTAATCAGCCATTAATTACTGATGACCTAGTGCCTGCTAGGAACTGTGGGGCTTGGAGAGGGAGCCGTAGGCCTGACGATCCTATGCTTGATTAGAAATGAAGGGTCTGGGGTCTCATCGGATGGTGCTGACTTAACAGGGCTTGGGAACTGGAAAGAGGAGGATATTTGCCGGCTGGGAAAACATGGAGAGAGAATTGGTATTGGAAGTGAAGTACCAAAAATGGCTGCTCTGGGAAGAGAGGAGTTCCCTCGAGCTGGAGCCGTAACAGGAGAGATTAGAGAACCCCTCTTGGAAGCTTCATAAATGCTATTCATGTAGCCATGAAAGTCAAAATTGGATGTCCCCTGGGATCTCATCCAACTCGAAGATTGAGATTGGTGTTATTTTGGGTCTGTTGAATTTGAGGCAAAGAGAAACACAAAATAGAAAATATTTGAGTTGTGGAACTGAACTTGGGAAGTGAATCATGCAACCGTCAGGAGTGGATGTGAGAGGAATAGACAGCAGAGGGCTGTATTTGGGGAAATGGTACAGTCAGGAGTTTGATAAAGCAGCGGTCCTGTTTGTTTTATTCTGGTCTGCGTATGACAGTTTAGGGTAGCACCTGTACAGTTGGGCAAGCTGTTCATACCCGTGGTGCCCCAAGGCAGCCAGCGGCCGTTAACGCCCCGCAGTCGGCTTTAGTGTGGGTGTCCGTACAGAGAGGATAAGAAAGCTTGGCTTCAGCCAAAACCCACATGGGGTGACTTTGCTTAGACAACCTGGAATCTTTAGACATAGATTTCTTTAAGCCTAAACAAATTGCATAATATTCTTAGACTTCTTCAAAAGAAAAGTATCTTTTTTTATAATAGAAGCTAGTGTTATCCATCCGTCACAATATTTTTCCGTGGTGAAGTATATTCTCATTAAGCAAAGTAGCCAACCTGCTGTATAGCATTTTTTTTTAAGATGACAAATTCCAAGTAGAAACCAAAATCATGAAATTACTCAAGATAAAAATGAACAGATGGAGTAAAAGAAAAACAGGTAGAAAATTGCCTGCGGTTTTCTTGGCCACATTACCTTAATCTGCCACCACCCTACAACAAACCAAAATCCAAGCTCTGGGGAAGTAAGACGGTTTGATGCCATATGCCAAACAGCTTATATTGTGCTCAAGGGACTTACTGCCACGGTATTGAGACAAGGACTGTGAAGCAGGAGCCCATCAATGTGCATCAAGGGAAACATGTAATCATGAAACACCTCAAGTCATCAAAGAGTGGTATAGTCAGTACTCACCGGGCCCAAGTCCACAGTCCAAGGAGAATTGGAAGTAATCTTTTCAGATTACAAATCCAGGCAGAGATCAAAGAAAATGAAAGTCTTCTTGGCAGGACAAAGAGTGTGTGAGGCTACCTTTCATTTTCATAGGACTTCACCTGATTTTCTTAAGTGTTTCCTCCTCCATCATTCCATTCAAACTAAATGTTATTTCTTGATATCCGAAACGGGCTGCTCAGGAGGGCCAGGATAGAAAAAAAGAGCCCAAGATGCAGTGGCCCAGTCTCAGCCCAAAGACCCTGCTGCTTATGTGGTGAGAAGAAGCCCTGAACAGGTATGGCCTTAAATGACCAAGATCTGAAATGAGCCAAGTGGGGAGACCCTCAACCAATTAGCTGATCTTACTTTCCTCGAACATAACACTCTCTAGGAGCGCCTGGCTGGCTCAGTCCGTAGAGCACGCGACTCCTGATGTTGGGGTAGTGAGTTCAAGCCCCACACTGGGCGTAGAGCTTCCTTTAAAAAGAAAAAAAAAAAAAATCCACCTCTGTAATACAAGCACTTGTGTGTTTTCCTTACAGAAGGGCAGATACTAGAGCAACACTGCCCAAAGTCTGATCCTCAGGCCAGACTGCAAACGGTCACTGGACAGGAATTATGAGTAAGCAATTAGCAACAGTTACAGCATTTGACAGAATAATGTTTATAGCTGATGAATGTAATAGTAATAATAAATTAAGCCTGGTATTTTGTAGGACTCTTTTTTCTGTTTTTATTTCAGTGTTGTTACATTTTACAGAATTATTAGTCCACAGTAGATTGAAAATGAAAAAAGAAAAAAAAAAAGAGGGACGCCTGGGTGGCTCAGTTGGTTAAGCGGCTGCCTTCGGCTCAGGTCATGATCCCAGCGTCCTGGGATCGAGTCCCACATCGGGCTCCTTGCTCGGCAGGGAGCCTGCTTCTCCCTCTGCCTCTGCCTGCCACTCTGTCTGCCTGTGCTCTCTCTCTCTCACCCTCTCTCTGTGACAAATAAATAAAATTTAAAAAAAAAAAAAAAACAGCCTTCCCTATAGATGGAGTGTATTAGCATTAGAGAACTCATCATCTTAACCAAAAAAGTTAGATTGTCTGTTAGATTACTGTGGGACCGTCAGCTGCTCGTGCATTAAGATTTAGTTTTCCAAGATCAAAAGTAGTCACCAGCGCTTTCCACGTTATGTATTAATGAAGTGAAATTTGTCCTTTCCTGAACTTTGCTGAAGGACGACTGGCTAAAACTAATGGCTCTATTGGTTGGAATGCCTGGCCCTGTGTCCAAACACGGGGTCCCCTAGGGCCCTAAGCAAATAAACAGTATGGGTCTCATATAGGAAGATTGGAAGAAAATGGATTAGCACCAACCAGCTCTTACCTTCTCCCCACCTCCCCTGTCAGATAAGCGGAACTTATAAATGGGGACTGTGACATGAATTTTGTATGTTAAAGGCCATTATCCCCATTTAGATAGGATTTAAACCACCAGCTAGCTTGAACAATGGGAATTTTTTTGTATTCTTCTGTCCTGAATTACAAAGATTAAGTTGCACTCAGCTTGGTTTTAGTGTTAATTATATTTCTGTGCATTCTAACTTTGAGAACTGATAACTGGTAACCTGTTTTATTATAAGTGATAACTTTTTTAGCAGAAATATTCGACTTCATGTGACCTTGGGTAAGATATCCTAGTCCTCTAGGTTTTGTTTACCTCAGCTATATGTCAACAGATGAAATCCCTAGAATTTCTACTATTTTTCTACTCTTCAAGGATTCCAAGCAGCCCATTCCGCAACCATTTAAAATGTAGACATTCACTATATGGTAGCGCTAACTGCAGTCACCTTCCTCGGCACTAGATCACAGTTCTGGACTGTGGAAGCCACTGACGGGCTCTCCCTCAATGCAGAGAGCCTTCTCGGTGGTAAAAGTGAAGGAAATACCTCAGGACCCTTAGCTGGAGGAAAAAGTCTTACTCCTGACCTGACCTGCTGTTTTCCATGATTCTAACTTACGTCTCTCTATAGCTGCATTAGCCAAGATGGCAGCCACTAGCCATGTGTGGCTGGATTTTAAATGTAATTAAAATAAAATTTTAAATTGAGTTGCTCTGTCATATTGGCTACATGTCAAGTGCCTTTTTGGGGTAGCACAGAGAGAGAGGGCATTTCAGCATTGCAGAAAGTTCTAGTCAACTGCATGACTCTACAAGCCTCCGGGAAGAGCTGAACCTGGGATTTCCTGAAGAGCATCTGGGGTTGTAAGCGTTGCCTTGGCTTACGTGCAAGTGGTTGTCCATAACTGCCGATGACCTGGCTTCTTTCTCCCGGAACAGGCTTACCCAGGCTCCCTCATTCTATGTGCTTTTTCCAGAATCCTTCTGCCTAAAATATTTCCCTGTTGCTACTGGAAGAGTATAGGAATGCCTTCCAGGGGTCTATTAGGAGCAAAACCTTGTGTAGGACCTTTTGGCAGCCACAGTTAGGACAATCTGAGTGCCTGTTGTCATGTCCCTTTAAGAATGAGAAGATTGGGGGCACCTGGGTGGCTCAGTGGGTTAAGCCTCTGCCTTCGGCTCAGGCCGTGATCTCGGGGTCCTGGGATCGAGCCCCACATCAGGCTCTCTGCTCAGCGGGGAACCCGCTTCCTCCTCTCTCTCTCTCTGCCTGCCTCTCTGCCTACTCATGATCTCTGCCAAATAAATAAATAAAATCTTTTTTTTTTTAATGATAAGATGGGCCAAGGAAAATGAACAGACGGGCAACTAAGATGACCAAACACGTATAGAACACATTTCATGCACGGGGCTTAAGGAAGAATAATACAGGCCAAGCTAGAGTCTCCGATAAGGTTTTAGGAAGGCTAGACTTTTAGGAAGATTGTTTAGGCAAACAATATAAGGTGGTATTCAATTAAATATTTAATGGTATCTAGTAGGAATACTGTAGGAGTTGAGGAAATGAGAGCTTTGAGAAGGGCTAGGATAGGGGAGGTAGGCCTTAAGTTGCACTTGAAAAACAGGTGAGGTTTGATTAGGTGGAGAGAGGAAAGGACTTCTAAGTTCTCAGAAGGCAAGAAAATAGAGATATATTGTACTCACCTTGTGTTTTAACGCAGTCGAATGATAACATCAAGTTAAGAGTGCCTTTCCACTGACCACTCTGTAGAACCCAGAAATCCAACGATTTTTGCCAAATACGAGTGTTAGAAGCCCACAGAGCAAGGGGAGGCAAGCCTGGTGACATGAAAATGAGACCAGAGTCCACAAACACACGCTTGTCGATGTTTGTAGCTTTACAATCCCTTGATCCCCGTGTTGGTCCCCGTTGGGCCCCTCGCCCCAGGCAGACTCTGCAGGCCACACTGTGTGTTCCCACTTAGTTGACTTCCCAGCGTAGCGCCAGGCAGGACCTCTCTCCCTCCTCGTTTCTTTCACACAAAGGTTCGCTCACACTCTCCCGGCGTTCATCCTGCAAGCCCGTGGGCCTCAGCTGGAGGCATACATTGTCATCACCAGGGGCGTGGGCCACGGTCCCACCTGCACAGGGGCTGT
Source organism: Mellivora capensis (assembly GCA_004024625.1). Taxonomy (NCBI): domain Eukaryota; kingdom Metazoa; phylum Chordata; class Mammalia; order Carnivora; family Mustelidae; genus Mellivora; species Mellivora capensis. Next base: position 71,164 of record PISX010000152.1, on the reverse strand, counting down.
TTTCATCGATCTGGGGTGTCACCTAGGCACCAGGATGTGTGTAAGCTGTTTGGGAGCTCTAACGCCCAGCAAAGACTGAGAACTACTACCGGTTTCCTACCTGCCGGACAGAGCTCACCACAGTCCCACCCTGTCCGGCTCAGGTGGAACAGTTTGCCGCAAAACGTAAAGGATTTTAACTAGCCTGATAATGGCAGAACTGAAATTCAGTTCCGAGTTGCCTGACTCCCAGGCGCACAGTTTTGCTTCACGGCCGAGATACTTACACTTAAAGTTCTCTTGTCAATTTGAGAGGCAAATGTGACCGGGAAGAGACAGAGAAGGCTCCAAAAATAACCAAAGAGGTTCTCCTCTGGAATTATGATGTCAAGTCCTTTTTGTTTCAAGGACCTTTTGAAATCATTCACTGTGATTTTCTTTTTTTTTTTTTCCTTTTTTTTATTTTAATTCAGTTAGCCAGATCATTAGTTTCAGAGGTAGTATTCCAGAATTCTTCACTGTGATTTTCATTCACAGTCATTACAAAGCATTCCGTTTGTGTCATTCACTGTGATTTTTCAAGATACTTTCGCCCAGCTCTCAATGAGGTAATGTGTGACACCTTAGCCTGGGTCCCACTCCTCTGATTTCTGCTTATGAATTTCCAGTTCCTGGGGAAGAGGCTTACATTTGAGGCAGAAGCAGCCAAAGGGGTTTGGAAGGTGTTCACTCCTCTCGACCTTTCTTAACTCAATTCCGCAGAATAAATGATTGCGTAGAAGGTTTGAGGGTGGGGAAACAGGGAACATGGCATTCTTTAAGATGATGTTGCCCAAAGCATCCGTGCTACTCTGTAATGCAGAAAGAAAAAAGAAGCCTCAGATCTCTGCTGCTTTTTGCCCACATTTCGCTATAATAAATAGGTATGTCTAAGACACAGACACGCTCACGGTTGGCTGTGTTAGTCTTACGGAAGTAACAGGATACCTGGTTACATTAAACAGCATTAGTTTCACCATTAATGCAGACGCTATGTTTTCATTAGAATAATAGTAATATGGTCTTATTTTTAAAATAATTTTAAAATAATTCAGTGCACCCACGTGCTTGACCATGACGAAGGTGCTCTTCGGTTTGAAAATAGGGAGCAGCAGGAAGAATTGGAAGCGTCAGGGAGAACCAGATAGGCAGGAATGTAGTTTATAAGAAAGATTGAGACTCCGGGGTGCCTGGGTGGCTCAGTGGGTTAGAGCCTCTGCCTTCGGCTCGAGTCATCGAGCCCCGCATCAGGCTCTCTGCTCAGCAGGGAGCCTGCGTCTCTGCCTACCTCTCTGCCTACTTGTGATATCTCTCTCTTTCAAATAAATTAAAAGAAAAAAAGAAAGATTGAGTCCAAGCAGCAGGAGCCGTGCCCTCCCCGCAAGGGAAGCAGCCCTCGTGGCAGCAGGACTGCCCTGGTTATGAGGATGGGGACAATGGCCGTGACGTTGATAGTGCCAAGCCATTACTGAATCCTTCACAGTTGTCAACCCGCTTCACGCGTGTTATTTCATCCCTGCAGCAAACTTGCTGTGACTTTCCAGATAAGGAGACTGAGACTAAGAGGTCGTTAGAGTGGCTTGCCCCAAACCACAGGGGTCAGGAAGGGGCTTCTGACTTACACAACACAAATGTGAGTATCGTCCTGTTCGGAGGCTTCTCATCAGTTCTTTTACTTGGGAATGTGTCACCACAACCCTGAGGCCAAGTTCACGGAGCTGAGGTTGCCTTCTCTTGATCCTCAGCAGTGGTGTTACTTTGCCATTATTTTTTAGTTACCAGATTTTTATTTCTGTCATGGGAATATCCAAGAGGGCGAAGGCAAAGTATGTTTGTTCCACGTCTCACGTAGCGGTTAGAACGTCAGCCGACAGGTTTGCCAGGAAGTCACTGTTGGACTAAAACTGGAACCATCACTGTGCCTGGGGGGGAGCAGCCCATCAGATGACTCCCGGAGGAGGAACGGGACTGCAGCATGGGGCGCCGGGGGGGCCTGGTTAGTTAAGTGTCTGACTCTTGATCCCAGTTCAAGTCTTGACCTCATGGGTCTTGATCTAAGGGTCGTGAGTTCAAGCCTCACAAAAAATTAAAAATAAAATACCACTGTAGCAAGCCTGCAAAATGCAGTTACTGTGAGCATGCCATCCCTTCCTAATTACGCCTAAGATGTGGGCAATATTCCACTTGGGACAGGTGCCTCTCTGTCTTATTTTCCCTCTGACAGTTTCTGGAGGGCAAAACTGCATGCTTTTTGGTTTTCTCCTCTCTTCCAACAAATCTTCCTAATCCCTGCACTTCCTAATGTTTATATCACCACACCATTTATCAAACATGCCTTTGAAATTTACCTTAAACGGATTTTTCCCGGGAGGGGCGGGGTGGTGATGGTACTGATTTCTCCTGTATTAAACTGATAGGAAAGCGGGGGAGAAGTTTCTTCACTCTAATCTGTACCAGGCCCCACAGGCCTAGGAATGGCCTTCCTTTAATCCCTACAACATTCTTATAATGATGCTTTCCCAACTCTATAGTATCTTGATTGCCCGTGGGAGACAGCTAAATAATGTTTAAAAAAAAGAGAGAGAGAAATCAATTAGTTTCTGGTATGAATCTTTGACCTAAGAAATGGGATGCTTTGGTTGATAAATGGCCAGCCTTCCATGAAGAAAATCTTTGATAGATGACGTCCTTCAACCAGGGAGCTCTCCCCCATGGCAGTGCTTTCTAGTGGATGCTCTTCATTGTAGAGATAGAAATTCTGCTAATAAGAAATTATAGGGGCTCCTGGGAGGCTCAGTGGGTTAAGTCTCTGCCTTCGACTCAGGTCATGATCTCAGGGTCCTGGGATCGAGCCCCTCATCAGGCTCTCTGCTCAGCAGGGAGCCTGCTTCCCCCTCTCTCTCTGCCTGCTGCTCTGCCTACTTGTGATCTCTCTGTCAAATAAATAAATAAAATCTTTTTAAAAAAAAAAAAGAAAGAAATTATTATATATCGTTCCAGATTATTGCCTAATCCGCATTTCTGCCAGGAAAGGAGCACAGGGAAAAATGTCCTTTGAGGAAGAAGTTCTCAGAGGTGGCATTTAAATCAGCGCGCTACCACCCATGGGGCAAATCTTGCCTACCATGTATTTTTATAAAGTTTTATTGGTACACAGCCACATCCATTTGTCTACAGGTTTTCTTTGGCTGCCTTCACACTACAACAGCAGAGCCAAATAGTTGCAAAAGAGACGATCTGGCCCAAAATGTCTAAACTATTACCTCTCCGGCCCTTTATAAAAGAAAATTTTCCAACCCCTGATCTAGACAATCCAGGATCTCACCAGGAAGTTTTCTCGTCACTCATTGAGGATCTTGACCCAAGTAAACCTGTCGGTTTCTTTCTACTGATATATCCAGAGAGGAGCGATTTTCTGTGGAAAAGCAGAGCACACCGGGAGTGGCTGAGACCCAGACAGATACATCATCCATTGAAGTGCTCATTTGCGGGACAGAGAGAGAGTAGTTCAGGAGTGGCAAGCCCAAAGCCTACAGGTGCCAGGCAGGTAGCATAAATTACAGGAGGCCAGGTGGGGGCTGTGGTCTAGAGAGCATGCTCTCACCTTTGGGGCAGTCCCAGTCGGGTGGCCTTGCAGGAATGTGGGCCCAGTGTTACCAGAACCTCAGGATTTTCAGGACCTCCTGGAAATTTGTTTTTGTGAAGTCTGCTAATACTTAAATGGTGACAGCTGGTTAAAATTTAAAATAAAATAGGAGGAAAACCAATATAACACTGTACATTAACTACACTAAAATTAAAAGTAAAATAAAATCGGGCTTCCGCATTCAGCACATTAATTTATCATTACCAACATTTAGAAGCAACTCGGTGTCCTTCAGTGGGTGAATGGATAAACCGCAGTCCACCCTGTACCACGGAACATTTTTCACCACTAAAAACAAATGAGTGATTAAGCCGCAAAAAGACATGGAGGAAACTTCGATGTATTTTCTAAGTGAAAGAAGCCAGTCTGAAAAGGTTACATATTGTATGATTCCAATGATATGGCATTCTGGAAAAGACAAAACTATGGAGACAGTAGAAAGATGAGTGGTTGCCAGGGGCTTGGACAGAGAGAGGGATGAACAGGCAGAGCACAGAGGGGTTTTGCCACAGGGAATCCATTCTGGATAATACTATAATGGTGGTTACGTGTCTATACGTGTGTCAAAACACACAAGAGTGTACAACACCAGAGTGAACCCTAAGGTAAACTATGGAGTCTGGGTGGCAACAATGTGGCAAACATGGGATTACTGATTGTAACAGATGTGGCACCTTAACCACCTTGCCCATGAATGGAAGAAGAATGGGTGTCCCAGGGGAGAACCAAAGTATCATTACCAGAATGCAGGCAAAGAGGCAAAAGCAACAGACTTCCACAATACCACGTTACCCAAGTTAGCAAGGGCTTTTTCAATCCCCTCTTCTCTGCCCCCATCCTGTGTCAGATAAGAAGATTCCAAAACACCAGGCAAGTCATTACAAAGATGCTCTCATTTATAGTGAAGTACAAACAACTGAGATTCTTCATAAATATTGAGGACTGTTGATGGTAGACAGCTCTGTCTTAGTGGGAGTTTCCACACGAACAGATCAAAATGAGAGCAAAGTTCTAGAACTCGTGACAGTCATTAAATGCTTCACGTTTTAGGTAGGATGTAAGTGGAACAATTCTTTGGGCTGAAATCAAGTTTAGCATCTTACATTAAGAAGATTAATTAGCTAATGTTTATAAAGTACTGTGCAGATATGCCCTTTTAAAATGCTAAGTATTCTAAAAACTACATTGTAGCATTTTACTAAGTGTAGAAGATCTAACATTCATCATTTTTTTTTGGTACAGGTTGGCAAAGATTCTTTTGGCAATGATTATATAGAAAACTTAAAACAGAGCGATATTTCTACAGGTAAAATTGCATCTTTTTTAAAGTTAGTTTTTATGACTTTCCTCTGGGATCTGGCTACAAGAACAGTTGAATATAGAAGTGAATTAACTATTAGATCCTCCTCTGGTGGCCAGAGAATTTTTATGCGCAGCCTCGTTTTGTCTCACTTAAATGTCGTTTGGTTAATTCTTTCATGTATATTCCTCCAGATGGGAATAAAATAAGAGGTTACAAACCTTCATCTCGTAGAAATGTTTCCAAAAGCAGGTGGCAAGAGAAAACAGGTGCTGCATTCACAAAAGATATTTTAAGAAAAGTCATTGAATGTCACGGCTGGAAGCGATCTCTGGAACCGCTGAAGCCGATGCCGTCGTTGCACAAAGAGACACTGAGGGCCGCATTGGTTCTCAACGTGTCCAAGCGCACACAGCTAGTTGGAGCCAGAGGCAGGAGTCGAATGCAGGCCTTTGGCTCCATTCCAAGGCTATTTCGCTGCTGTGAAAGGCCACCTGATCAACACTGCCATTTACACTCCAGGCCATGATTCTTGACGAGATGCAAAGCTTATGAAGAAATGCAACCGAGTTCATTGTATAGGTTTGACCTTTAATCTCTCGAGTCTATCATTTCTTTCACTGAAGAAAAGAAATGTGATGGTCTAGAAAAATGCACATGTATCCTCTACGGATAATGTGGATGAATTGGAAGGGGGGTTGTTCGTAATGTAGAGCAAAGGTGCAACTAAGCGTAAAGGCTTCTGTCTTCCTCACTGTATAGGTGATGGGTATAAATTAGCGCTAATTGCTTATTTCTTTTATCATTCCAGATGGTTAAAGGTTAAAAAGTTTTTCCAAAGATGAGTGGTGCATTGAAATCGCTAAAAGAGATTATCCATGCCAGGCTGTGTGTACATGATTGTAATTTCTTTTTTCTTTTAGAATTTGCATATCAGACTCAAGATGCTGCTACAGGAACTGCGTCTATAATTGTCAATAATGAAGGTACGTGTTTCGCATATTGAAGTGTCATTTCATGAAACAGTTCGTGTCCAGAACTAGGGCAGGAGCATCGATTTGTACCGTAATCCTATGGATCTCTTACCATACCCACCGCCCCAAGGCCTCAAGTGTGGTCCTTCCCATCTAACTATGCAAGTTTCCTTTTATTTATACTTCCCAACTTGATCATTTAAATATAAAATTGGCCATCCAATACGCAGGAAGTGTTACAGTTGCCTCCGAATATTATTTATATGGTGAAAAGTCCCATTATCCTTCTTGTGAATGCAGCATTGATATTTGTCTCTAAAAGCAGTTAAGTATTCATCTGTCATTTCAGTTATACTAGGTAAATAAATGTAAATAGATAGGTGCACAAGGAAGTTAATGAATCATATTTATAGAATATTTACTGAGCAAATGGCAGCAACTAATTACTTCTAAGTTATCATTAGTGTTCAATTTTGTCTGCTTTTTAAACGGCAATCAACCCTCAAAAGTCTATATGTACAACTATGTCTGTCTGTCACAGGGCCTTGCAACAGTTAAAACATTCATCTTGAAAAACAGTAACTTCCCTTTACCCTCCAGTAAAGTTTTCATCATTTCTGCCAACTATTTTAAATATTTAAAAAATTTTTTTAAAAAAACCTATGTGAAATTCTTTAATTCAGAATTAAGGACCAAGTATTTCATGGGGCACTTCAGACAGAACCTGGGGCATCGTGGGCAGTCAGCATGCATTTTGTGGAATTATGATTGGTCAGAATATGTCTTTGATTTGTAATATAGTTTCATACGATCGTTTCTCACAGAGATACGGTATTTTTAGCTCTACTCTCGCGATCCCAAAGTGGCAATAACAACAATGAAAAAAATGTATTCCACTTAAGGCAGATAAAATTTTTCACTCTAACAATAGACAGTCTGTGTTCATTACTTGAAGCTACATTTTAAGTAATCATTGCTGCCAACCGCAGTTCATTCCCTGTCTTCAACCTTTTTTTGTGTTCTCGGGATATCTTTGAGTTCCATTTCATCCTTATCGATGTAGCAAGAAACTACACTTTCCATGCAAAGATGTAGTTTAATGTTGTGTATTGAGTGCCCGTTACACTAGAACTTGTCTGATTTATTTATCGTATATGGTAATACCCTTGAGACTATAGATTGTCCTAGAATAGCTAACACAAATACCCAGAGAGGGGACCATCAGCTCCCTTAAGTGAAGGAATGAGTACCAAGGTAAAGTAAGGAGTTCAGTTCTGACAAGTTAAATTGGTGGCATGAATGGTCTTGCCATCTGGCCGTGTCTACCGGACAGCCGTTGTCCCAGCCCGGCCAGAAACATGGATCCAGGAATCAGCAACACAGAAATACCAGTTGACTCTAGCAGAGAGAATGAGGTCACTAAAGGAGAAAAGGAAGGAGAAGGCTGTCTTTCAGTGTGTGGGTACTTTGAATTTTTCCAGTACCAAGATTGGGTTTATGCTAAACCATTCCCACTTTATTAAGTCCTCCTTGTGGCCAAGAGACACATCTGTGGTAAGATGATAGGCCAGCATGTGTTCTGTGTTCAGAGGTAATTTTAGGACATGTCTATACAAGATCAGCACGAGCAGCCTGGAGCACAAAAAAGAAATGACTGCTACAACTTGTCCCTCTAGATCAGAGCCGTCCAAAAGAAATATAATGCAAGCCACAGACATAATTTGAAACTTTCCATGAGCCGCATTTTAAAAATTCAAAAGAAATAAGTAAAATTAATCTTAATACACTCACTTAACCCAATATATCTAAAATATTCTTTTCAACATGTGATCAAAATGGTCCTAAGAACAAGTGAGATATTTTACTTTCTTTTTTTTTTTTTTGTACTCAGTCCTTAAAATGTGCAATGTACTGGGCGTTATACATAACTAATGAATCGTTGAACACTAACTCGAAAACTAATGATGTATTGAATGTTGGCTAACTGAACATAATAAAAAAAAATTTTTTAAGATTTTATTTATTTATTTATTTGACAGAGAGAGATCACAAGTAGGCAGAGAGGCAGGCAGAGAGAAAGGGGGAAGCAGGCTCCCTGCTGAGCAGAGAGCCCGATGTGGGGCTCGATCCCAGAACCCTGGGATCATGACCTGAGCTGAAGGCAGAGGCTTTAACCCACTGAGCCACCCAGGCACCCCTCCAAAATTTTTTTTAATAAAAATAAAATCTGGGACGCCTGGGTGGTTCAGTTGGTTAAGCGGCTGCCTTCGGCTCAGGTCATGATCCCAGTGTCCTGGGATCGAGTCCCACATTGGGCTCCTTGCTTGGCAGGGAGCCTGCTTCTCCCTCTGCCTCTGCCTGCCACTCTGTCTGCCTGTGGTCGCTCGCTCTCTCTCCCTCTCTCTCTGAGAAATAAATAAATTTTAAAAAATAATAATAGGGGTGCCTGGGTGGCTCAGTGGGTTAAAGCCTCTGCCTTCGGCTCAGGTCGTGGTTCCAGGGTCCTAGGATCAAGCCCCACATCGGGCTCTCTGCTCAGTGGGGAGCCTGCTTTCTCCTCTCTCTCTGTCTGCCTCTCGGCCTACTTGTGATCTCTGTCTGTCAAATAAATAAATAAATAAATCTTTTAAAAATAATAATAATAATAAAATAAAATAAAATCTGCTATGGATTACAATGGAAGCACATCTCAATTTAGACCAGACACATTTCAAGTGCTCAAGGGCCACATGTGGCTTGAGCTCATGACTCTCCTGTGGGACAGCACAGCTCTTGAAAGCTCACCTCATAGATAAAATGCACCCCCACTTCTCCCCCCATTTAGATGGGACTGTCGAGAGTGGGTCCAAATAAAGAGTGTATAAGATTCTTCCTTCTGCTTCTGTTTCTTTTTTTTTTTTAAGATTTTATTTATTTATTTGACAGAGAGAGATCACAAGTAGGCAGAGAGGCAGGCAGAGGGGGAGGGGGAAGCAGGCTCCCTGCAGAGCAGAGAGCCCGATTCGGGGCTCGATCCCAGGACCCTGGGATCATAACCTGAGCCGAAGGCAGAGGCTTAACCCACTGAGCCACCCAGGTGCCCCTTCTGCTTCTGTTTGATCTGATGCTGCCTAAGTCAAATATCCCTCTCTTGACCTTATGTGATCTGGCACAATTTCCCATCTGTTACGTATTACAAAACGTGTTTTGATTTTCAGAATATCCTAGGTGCACACGTGAACTGACTGCGTACCACAGTGCCTTGGCTTTCAGTGCTGGGCAACTCCTGTTCATACACATCATTATGACATCTGTCATTTCAGATTTGGAATCTTTACCACATACTTTGTAGCCGTCATTTTTAACTGTTAGGTATCACCTTCCAGCAAGTTTTCTTTGTATATAAGAATATTGCTAGGGGAATTATTTTTTTTATTTTACTCAAAATTATGAGAATAATATTAATCTTACAGAGCAGGGATCCACAAAGATACAGCAGAAAACTAGAATTTCACCTGAATCACCTAGAAATGTCAAAATTAATACTTATAACCCATTTAGTATAATGACTTTGTAAGGGTGATTGTAACATTGCAGAATATCATTGCTTGGTTTTTAATAAAATGCGGAAATTCTTTATAGGCCAGAACATCATTGTTATAGTGGCTGGAGCCAATTTACTTTTGAATACCGAAGACCTGAAGAAAGCAGCCAGGACCATTAGCAGAGCCAAAGTAATGATCTGCCAGTTAGAAGTAACTCCAGAAACATCTTTGGAAGCCCTGATGATGGCCCACAGCAATGGAGGTGATTTACCGTATTTGTTATTCTTCCTAGAAAAGCTTTTGTCGCTGTTTTAGTGAAAGGTAGTCTTTCAAGTTAAGCAAAGCAGTCCTTTCCCTGGAGTGAAATATGCTTTCTCCCAACGGTGAGATTCATGGTCTTCTTATAGTTCTTGATAGTGTTAGAAGGGCTTACAGATAGGGTAAAAAAGTAACCTGAGTAGCACTACTGATATCCCACGATATAAATCCTCCATCTAGTTAGAAATAATACAAGGATCGACTAGAACCTCAGAAGCAACCCAGGGCCCAACAGCAGAATGATGGCTTTTCCAAGAAGCAGAGGCCAAGCTTCATGTCATGTATCGCAACCAGACAGGTGGGTCTATTTTGATAAATGTCTCTAGGAATTGAAGCTTAGCTCTTTCTCCTTTTTCTAAAACTCCATCTCTGCTCTATAAACCACAAAAGATTATTTATATGTAGTATTTTCTATGTTGTCAGCGGCCTTTAAGCAGGGAGTTGGTTTTGTTTCTTCAATTTTGGAGATTTTCAAACATACAAAGGCGGGCAGAATTGCACAGTGAAACCCTTCACCCAGCATCAACAATTAACCAGCACGTGGCTAAGGTTGATTCATCTGTCCTCCCACTCACTGCCCCCCTTTCACCCCCTGCAAATCACAAACTCTTTAAAAAATCCAAATACTTTCTTTGTGTTTGTTTCTTGCTCACCATTGACTCGTGGGCAAAGCGTCTTCTGAGTTAGAATCCCATTTCCATTCCTTTTTAGCTTTGTGGTCTCTCCAGAATTATCCAACGTTTCTGAGCCTTGTTTGTGAAATGCTTATAGAAGAAATACTCCCCTGCAGAATTGTTCTTCCAAGAAGGAAACAAGATAAAATAAAACACGACACTGAGCATGATATAATAAAATAAAATCTCAATAAATCCCAAATAGCTTCTCCTTTTCACTTCTCTCTTTAAATTTAAAAATTAGGGTAATATCTGGATCTCAACACCATTTGGTCAAAAAAAAAAAATCAAAATAAAAAGTCGCCACTCTAAAACAATGGCTTCCTTTTGATATTGAGACTATAGTTCTGTGACTTACAAGAACTTCTTTGACTTTTCCACATGAAACTTTCTTGTCAAGATACAAAACTAAAAAAAGGGAAGAAAAAGAACAGTAAGTGTGTGTGTGTGTGTGTGTGTGTGTGTGTGTGTGTGTTTGTATAAGTGTCCTCTCCCAAAGTTGACAGCATTCTGCATAGCAATGAAAGTAAGTTACTTGAAATGATTTTGTAGAGAATCTTTAAATGTATGGCCAGATTTAACAAATTTTCCTCTTGGCAAAACAACGTGCTGTGGCAAAATTCTCACTGACATTTAATGTATTTTTAATGGACTTGAAGCTGTCAGAAAGAATTCGAAGCCAAAACCCATTTGGTTACATTTTCCCAGGGTGTCACAGAGAGAGCCTAATGCTTCTGGTAAGCGTTGCCTGCACTGCCTTCATGTGAATCAAGCAATGTGGATACAACACGCCACTTCATTCACACTCCTGTCTTGCTTTCTGTAGGTCAAGGCATAGTCTCATCTAACTCCATTTCCTACTCTCGCCTGCTTCTCAGAGATCACCGTTGCCTCTGTCCTAGTCTAGTTCCTTGTTAGCTGCCCAGCCTATGGAGGAGAGAAAGGTACGGCCACCACAGTTGAGGATCTAACCCTTCACAGGTGACGCTGGAGTTATCCAGAGGGGCAGACGACCTTGGGCTGTCATTTGGGTGGGCATCTGGAGGAACTGGGGCATCAGGAATTGGCAGGGGTATGGGGCGCCTGGATGGCCCAGGTCTGGATCTCAGGGTCGTGAATTCAAGCCCTGCATTAAAAGGGGGGGGGGGCAGGTAGGGAGGGAATGGGCAGGGGTAGTGATGGTAAGCCAAAGAGCACTAGCCGACTTCACGTTTTTACTAAGAGCCAGCACGTCTGAGTATGAATTCCATGCACTCTCATATGTACTTGACCCTCAGAAAAACCTGATGACAAAGATACGGCAGGCATTATTCTCCCGAACTGAAGGCAGGAAGATAGACTTGGAGAGTAAGTAATTAGCTCAACCAGGGTCAGTGTAGAAACCCAGATTTCAGAGCCCAAGATCCAACTTCTGTGTTCTAGAACACACATTAAGTAAAGAAACTGCCCCATCCCATTGACTCCAAGGAACTGAGCCTTAATGGAGAAAAATAAAATCCATGAACTATAACCTTGTTCAACAAGTGGCCTCAGCTTTGAGTGTTTTCGATACTCTAGAGTGGTTCCTGCGATGTGTCCCTTAGCTGCTCCCATAAAACACACGCACGCATGTGTGCACACACACACACACACACACATACTCTGCTGACTAGAACTCAGCGGGTCCTCCCTTGGTAGTAACCAGCCAGAAGCAGCTTGGATTCTATACCATTAGTGTGTGTGTGTGTGTGTGTGTGAATTTACTGTGTTTTCATTCTCACGTCAGGGAAGAGTGATACAATGAAGGGAGCACTGGTTTGAGAGTCATGAAGTCTGGCTTTGAATTCAGAATCCATCCCTTAGTAAATGGGGGGCCACACGCAAGTCAGTCAGTTCTTCGCTCTGGGCCTCTGTGAAACAGGAGAACAGGTCTGCGAGCTCTCCCAGCTGCGTCCTGTCAGGATGCGTGAACGGACTGACCGCAGAGCAGAGCCGGCATTGCGTGGTCTGTCCACTGCCTCGTGAGACCGCCCGAGTGCTAGTCGGCAGTATTCCATCTATAAGAAAAGTGGGAAAACCCTCCTCCTCCTCTCCCTCTTCCTCGCTCCCCCCACCCCGTGGGTCTGTTACCATCGCTCCCTTATCTGTCCTTCTTACAAGTAATGAACTCTGAGTTAAACACATTGTATGACTGATAATATATAGTTGTTAAAATACAGAGGGAAGAGGACCCCCCGCCCCAGCTCCGTCTTCGATCATATGGTTTCAGAACACTCTGTTGCCTTCACCTAAAGGAAAGCACTGGTTTTAAACGGACAGCCCCTGCAACACCAGAGATGAACCAGTGGCCCTCGGTGGCACCCTCCTCTCTGGGTCATGATGCCGTGAGGCAGGCCCACAGCAGGGCTGCTGCTGCAGCTGCCCATGAGAAAATTGTGCATGTCGGGTCTGGTCTTTCTATCCATTTCAAAGCAAATGGAACATTACAGGAACAATTATAAATAATTGAGATTGTAAGATCGCCAAGATTAAATTCTGGGTAGGACACAAAATATCTTTTAATGACACTGTAGTCCTTTCCTCTTTGGCAAAACCAAACTTCTTGGCTGGACACCTTGACTTTCACGGTGACGTTGTCCAGCACATAGCCCAAGCTTTGAATTTCTGCTGCTCACTCAACTCACAGAAAACAACCCCTCGAGGGAGACTGCCAAGGCAGCATTTTGGTTACCCCAACCTTCCCACAGTTTCTTTACTTAGGGTGACTTGCTTCCTGTTTCTCTGAGCTAGTTATTAAGGGCCTTCTTAACTGTCCTGCTCCTGCCCTCCATGGTGACACCATTATGAGCTCCCACCTAATTTTCCTGGCTCGGCACCTGCGCAGCTGCCCTCATAGGCCTCCCCAGATCCTTGCTGACAGCATGCCGTTGAGACAACCAGGAGTTTAGTCCGTCTGATGTTGTCATGAAGAATAATTACGTTGGGTCCTATCCATCACTCTGCAGCTCCAAGTTACTCCATGGTACAGCTTGTGTCTCTATTTTTACATGATTCCAGAATGATACCATTTTTCCCACTGTATCCATCACAAATGTGCATTTTTCTTTTTTTTTAAGATTTTATTTATTTATTTGAGAGGGAAAGAGAGAGAGAGAGCCAGGGGGAGGGGTAGAGGGAGAAAATCCCACGCAGACTGTGCTGAACAAGGAGTCCGTCGTGGGGCTTGATCTCATGACTCTGAGATCATGACCTGAGCTGAAATCAAGAGCGGGACACTTAACCGACTAAGCCACCCAGGCACCCCAATCATACTTCCAATGCATTCTTCTTTGATTAGCAACATCTACTCATTCTTCACATTTTTTTTCACCAGGGTAAAGTGTTTATGCTTATTTATGGTGGCAGGAGCTGAAGAAGAGTCATTTCTTTATGGCATTTTCATTTTCCCCCTAAATTTAGTTACTAGTCACTCTAAGCCTGTTACTGTCCAGCATTGGTCAGAATGCTTTGCTTCAATAAAATACACGCAAATAAGATTTGATTGTCTTTTATACAATATTTATGGTCAAATTAAATTGTAGGATTTCTCATTCCAGCAACCCTTCTTGTTGCTTAAAATTCAGTGTAACTGTTTCTTTAAAATGTGTTTTTTTAAAGATTTTATTTATTTATTTGACAGAGAGATCACAAGTAGGCAGAGAGGCAGACAGAGGAGGGAAGCAGGCTCCCCGCTGAGCAGAGAGCCCGATGCAGGGCTCGATCCCAGCACCCTGAGGTCATGCATGACCTGAGCTGAAGGCAGAGGCTTAACCAACTGAGCCACCCAGGTGCCCTAAAATGTGCTCTTATTGAGGAAAATTTCGAATATATATGGACATACTGAGAACAGTATGGTAAGCCCAAATATACCATCATCTAGCCTCAACAATTCTCAACATGTGCCCAGTCTGGTAGCATTTACACCCCAATGCACTATTCCCCACCCCCCCACCACTGCAACCTTGGGTTATATTTGGAAGCACCAGACAGACATTATATCATGTCATTCATAGTGCACTTGGGTTTTGATGTAAGATATTGTACGTGTTTTAAGAATGCTGTCTTTGCCTGGTATATACCAGGTAATCTCTGGGCAGATTGATTCCCACCACCCTTTGGAACTAATTCCTTATTAGTTTAGGGAGTAACCTCTCAGACTTTTTTCTCTTCTATGCAAGTGTATAAATACAAATACACATATAATTGTGCTTTGTTTCGTTAGAAAAAAGAGGGGGTCATGCTGTAGATTTTATTACAAAACTTCCTTTTTTCACTTACAAATTATAGAAATCTTTCTGTAACAAAACAGAGATCTGCTTCATTCTTTCTAACCACAGCAGATTATTCCATTAGAGATTTTTTTTTTCCTAACCAGTCCTGCCTGTTGGAAGCTTAGGTTTCTTTTTGTTTTTTGTTTTTTCTGTTAAAAACAGAGCTGAATATCACTGGACCTCATCTTTGCATGCCTGTGTATGTCTGTAGGATAGGTTTGGAAAAGAAATTGCTGGATCAGGGATCTTTTGAGATAAAATGGAACTTTTATAAGAATGGCTCAATGCTGGGGTGCCTGGGTGGCTCAATTGGCTTAGTGGCTGCCTTTGGCTCAGGTCATGATCCCAGGGTCCTTGGATCAAGCCCCATATCTGGCTCTCTGCTCAGCAGGGATCCCCTCCAACCCTGACTCATGCTCTCTCTCTCTCAAATAAATAAATAAAATCTTAAAAAAAAAAAAAAAAGAAGAAGAATGGCTTAATGCTGTTTTCCATACTGGTAGCTTGCTCTACCCTGTGCTCAAATGCCTTTGCATACAGATTTGGAGATCACAATACACGAGCAGTGCTTTTTCAGTTCACCATTTGAAGAAAATAGGGAGCAATGTATTTGTCCTGGAACCATAAAAAGTAAATGGGGGTGTTACATTACTGGGCATTGAGGGCCTTTCTGCAAAATTGACATCTCTAAAACCTTGCAGAAGTGGGAACACCCATGAGAGACTGTTGCCCGGCTACGAATTCCAACAGAAGACAAAAGAGATGGGTGGACAGGCGGGGGTGTCGGGCTGTGTGTGAAGGACAATATAATAATAGTAATAATCCCTTACATTTGTACAACACTCTACAGTTTACACAGGGCTTTCACACCCGTTTTCTAATTTAAGCTACGCAGTAACCTGTACAAAAATCCAAGCAGCCAAAAATATACCGTAGAGTCTCTGTGGGTGGACATTCTGGATTCTAAAATAATGCAAATGTGGGAATTGCGTTAGCCTGTAAACCACTGGACAAGATCCACTGACCAAACCAAAATGTGAAGACCAAGGAAGGTGTGGAGGCAAACTAGCCTCATCAGGCAGAAGTACTGGGCAGTTTCCATCAGCCGTGCTGATGAGTATCTCCCCAAGAACGTGGAAGAGCCACTTGGGGAACTCATCTGTGTGCGTGTTCCCCCAAGAGATTCTGATCACTGGGTTTGAGGTGGAGCCCAAAAGTCATGCACTGTAAGAAGCTCCCTTAGTGATGCTGGTGTGCAGCTCAGCTTGGGAGCCACTGTTCTAGAAGGGTCTCTGAGACCTGCAGCTGGAAGATTTGACTCTATGGGTCAGTAGTAGGTTGGGGTCACTAAACACATAAGTCAGTGGACCTGGGTAGAGGAAAAGAAGACCAACCAATCTAGTTGGGTCCCTGGTGGATTAGCCTTTTGACAAAGGGGGAGCTTCCCGTGTGTGGAATCTCTAAAGACTTTCAAAAAAATATGTATTTACAAAATTCCACCCCAAAGCCTGTTTCAAAATATTGTAAATCATGGGGCTTGTGCTGCCGTGAACAGAGTCCTGGCCTAGAGAGATGACCAAACACCAGGCTTAAAGCTGGAGGACCCCAGATGGAGGCCCAGCTTAACCCTGTCCCAGTGTATGGCCTTAGACCTCATCTCTCTGAAACTCACTTTTCTCCTCTGAAAAATGTAAAAATTCTTCTGACACTGTAATGCTGTGACATTCTCATTTTCCCTGTGTCTGCTATCCCCCTCCATCTCCTTCTCTTGTAGGCTCCTAGTATGAGCTCGCTCTCAGCTTTGTATTGAATTTCTGCTCCTTTCTCAGGCTTTCCTTTATACTCCCAGATTGCCAAGAACGTAAGCTTCTGTGAAAAGTGTATGTTCGGAGCACCTGGCTGGTTCATTTGGTGGACCATGCGACTCCTGATCTCAGGATTGTGGGTCTGGGTCACACCTTCCAGTGTAGAGATGACTTAAAAATAAAATCTTTTTTAAAAAGTCTATGTTTGCGGGGCACCTGGGTGGCTCAGTGGGTTAAGCCTCTGTCTTCCGCTCAGGTCATGATCTCAGGGTCCTGGGATCGAGCCCCGCATCGGGCTCTCTGCTCAGCGGGGAGCCTGCTTCCCCCTCTCTCTCTGCCTCTCTGCCTGCTTGTGATGTCTGTCTGTCAAATAAATAAATAAAAATAAATAAATAAATAAATAAATAAAAAGTCTATGTTTGCATGAGTAATCGTGATATATTTGGAAGTCATGCCTAGGTGTTCAAAACCTACATATGTACATGAACTTCCTACGTCCTATTCTTACCAGGAAATTTTTTACTTCTTCATTATTTCTTTCCTAACATCGCTCTTTTTCTTTCCTGGAAAATGGATTTATGAACAAAAACATTCACACCAGCCTAATGTTGACATTCATACATGTCCTTTCACGCCACAGCATTTAAAATTTTCTTTAATGTTGTTGCCCTTTGCCATAACTTTGTGATCACCTTGCTTGTAATACTGTCACTTGCCCTTGAAGTTGAAATGTTGTAAAGTGAAAAAGGGAGGAAATACAAATAAGAAGGGGTTGGTACTAGGTCGCCATGGAGATTGAGATTCCGGACGTTTCTAAGTTGATTGTTCATCTAATGGGAAAAATGGCTGCACAGGGGATTTCCCTTACTGATTGTAAGTGCACCATGTTTAAAATGATGACCACTGGGGTACCTGGGTGGCTCAGTGGGTTAAAGCCTCTGCCTTCGGCTCAGGTCATGATCCCAGGGTCCTGGGATCGAGCCCTGCATCAGGCTCTCTGCTCGGTGGGGAGACTGCCTCCTCCTCTCTCTCTGCCTGCCTCTCTGCCTACTTGTGATCTCTGTCAAATGAATAAATAAAATCTTTTTTTTAAATGATGACCACTGAACCCCCTTTCTGTTCCTCTACAGTGAAAACATTGTTCAACCCAGCTCCGGCGGTTGCTGACCTGGACCCTCGCTTCTACACCCTCTCAGATGTGTTCTGCTGCAATGAAACTGAGGTAAGGACAGGACGTTTTGCTTAGTCCATGAGAAGCCAAGGGCTTTCGTGGATAAAGCAAAGAGACAAGACTAACCACGTCAGTTTGATCGCATGTAAATTCTTGGACCCAGTAAAAACAATTTTCACTACCTGGGATGTGGAAAAAGGAAATTAGTGACTCCTAGGGGGAAAACAAAAAGTATATCTGAATCATCTCCATAATGTGTTACTTATCAAAAACTTCAGCTAATTCTAGTGCCCTCCCTGCCTTCACACTGTTGGTGGTTTATTTTCTTCTTTAATTCTGTATTCTATGGATTAATTAGCAGTAGAGTTGCTAGATTTAACAAATAAAAACACAGGTGCCCAGTTAAATGTGAATTTCAGATATACAACAAATAATATATTAAATGTACTTATAGTATGAAATGACTTGTTATTTATCTGAAATTCAAATTCAGTGGGTCCAACAACCCTAAGTAATATACAACCCCTGGAGCATTTGCTGCCTTCTCCTGTGAAGACCCATGACCATGGGGTGGACAGACAAAGTTGCTCCACTGATGCCACAGGAAGGACCTCAGGGGCCCCTCTGTTAGGAGAAGGCCCTCTCCGTCATAATGGTCATAATGGACATAGGTCATAATGGACAGAGCCACATAAGACATCTGCCAACACATTCAGACTATGCCATTCATTCTGGAAGATTTTAGGAAGAAAATTTCAGTATCTCTCCCTTCCTTGGACAGACAGTTTTAGACCAGAGCTCACTCTCAACACTGGGAGGCAGGACATACGATACAAAGCAACATGCAGAGAGTGAGAGTTAGTAATGAAAGAATGATAATAGTAATTGTCCATGTGGTTCAGAGGCTGAATGGATGTTTCCAGGATTTCCTGACCTGCCCTTTTGCTAATTGTATCTCTCAGGACATGAAGTAAACAAAAAAGAAGGCTGCCACAAGGAAACTAAGTTTAACAAATCACAATAGGTTATGCAATATTTTGGAGCAACCATCATGGCCAGGCCTTGTGCTAGGAGAAAGGGATTGTGGGAAGTAGTTACCATTTCCCAGTAAGAAGTTCGATTACCCTCCACTGCCAACTGGCTTGTATTTCCCTGCTACATATTTGCAGAGCCTATATTTATTCTTCAAACACTCATCATTGTTCCAATTATTTATTACTGTGAAGTCACACAATATCCCTTCTGGTCCATTCTACTGATTGGGGGAGGAAAGTCTGCCCTCGCGCCCCACCTCTCCATAGAAGATTGTCCTTGTCACAGTGTGAAAAGAGCATATATGATGTGATATGTATCGATAGAGTTATCTTTGGAAATTATCATCTATTATATTGTACTTGCATATAGTTGGCACCTAGTAAATGCTTTTTCAGTGAATGAACAAATGAGAACAAACTGGTCTTTAAGAAAATTGATCTCAAACACTCAATGGAAAAAAGAAAAAAAGAAAAACTTTAAAAGCTTAATGCTATTATGGATGACTTCTAATCATGATAATAATGTAAATTCATGCTTTAAGTTACTCCATCTGGGGACATCTGGGTGGCTGAGTTGGTTAGACATCTGACGCTTGATTTTGGCTCAGGTCATGATCTCAGGGTCCTGAGATCAAGCCCAGCATCAGGCTCTGCGCTAGGCATGGAGCTTGCTTAAGATTCTCTCTCCCTCTCCCTTTCCCCATCCCACTGCTCTCTTTCTCAAAAAAAAAAAAAAAAAAAAAAAAAAGAATGAAAAAACTCTCTCTGCTCCACACACAAACCATTAACATATAAATATACAAGAGACAATGAAAAGATACAAGCTCAGAACCAAGAACACTCCACAGATCAGAAAGGGAACAGAATCCTAGAGTGTTCAGCCCTGAGTGTGCTAGAAGCAGGTGTAGGTGGTAAGGACCTCCAGTGGGTCATGGGCACTAAAAATGTGCCCCTCATGGGAGACTGGAGCAGTGCCCACCGCTGGGACCTGAGATGCTAGGCTGAGGCTCCCTGCTAAAGTAGAGGAATCTGCTAGGCCTGCTACCTGGCACTACAGCATTGTGCAAAGCTACCAAGCTGAGGAGACAGGAGGACAGAGGTACTGCCTGTGATCAGAAAGAAAGTAAGCCAACTGCTAACTTGGTGACCAGGAATGTGACCAGATTGGCAACATCACCAAGAACAGCAGAACAAGAACTCCATATTGCCCACATAACACCTACCTGGCTCTGGTTTAGAGACCCTTGAGGGGCTGGTGGATGCAACTGTGAGACCACTGGAAAGGCAGGGATAAGCCTGGTGGGAGCTGAAGTATGGGATTCCCCAACCCACAGACAGCAACATGAGCCTGCAGACGAAGAAACATAATGCTCAAGAGTTATCCAACCATTCAAATACTGAAACAATGCCAAAAAAAGACTTTAAATACGACTGAGATTCTCATTCATTAAAAAAGGAGAAAGTTAAGTGTGAAAGAGACACAGGATCGAAGCAACGATATGTGAATCTGAAAAGCAGTTAGATAACTTGAAAATGAAAAAAACGCCTTTGAAATTTTTCTATAAAACACTCATGAGGAAGATAAACATTAGACTGGAAGGAAGAATTGGTGAATTGAACGAGAATTCATCAATTCACAAACAAGGGAAAAACTCAATTTACCAAGAAAGTCTCACAGAAAGAATTGTTTTTAAATAACAAGGAGGAATTTAGAGAAATGAAATATTGCCGGAGCAGCTCTAACATACACCTAATTGGAGTAAAAGAAGAAGAGGAAGGAGGGAACGGGAGAGAAGCGATATTAGAGGAAATACTGCAAGGTGTTGTCTAGAGCTGAAGCAGGGCATGAGTCATCAGATGAAAAGTGTATTAAAAGTAACACGTGGGATGCCTGGGTGGCTCAGTCAGTTGGGCGCCCGACTCTTGATTTGGGGTCAGGTCATGATCTCAGGATGGTGGGATCGAGCCCCATGTCAGGCTCCACACTCAGCACAGAATCTGCTTGTCCTTCTCCCTCTGCTCTTCCCCCTGCTTATGTTCTCTCTCACTCCCTCTCTCTCCCCCCCTCAAATAAATAAATAAATAAAATCTTAAAAAAATCACCTGAGATAAATGGATATAACTCTATAGTAACATACATTTTAATGGAACATAAAGACAAAATGAAACAAAGAGACAAAAATATTGGGGACCCTGGGTGGGTCAGTTGTTAAAGTGTCTGCCTTCAGCTCAGGTCATGATCCCGGGGTCCTGGGATTGAGCCCCGCATCGGGCTCCCTGCTCACCAGGAGGCCTGCTTCTCCCTCTCCCACTCCCCCTGCTTGTGTTCCCTCTCTCGCTGTGTTTCTCTCTCTGTCAAATAAATAAATAAAATATTTTTTTTTAAAGGGACAAAAATATTTTTAAATGGCCAGAGGGAAAAAAAGACAGATTACATATAAGTACTAAGAATATCCAATACTTCATTGCTTGCAAAAAGGGAAAATGGAAAAATTGGTATCCATAAAAAGGATAGTAGATTTTTTAACCTGTAGTATATTTGCAATATATTCATAGTGAGTGATATACTGTCCAGTTCGACAGAATAGAGCCACAAATATCAACGCAAGTGAAATTATATGAAGGGAAGAAGCACATTGTCAAATAATATCTATGAAAAACATGATTTACCTTCTTTAAAGAGAAATATCTGAAGTAAATAAAGTAACACATGAAGATTTATTAAAAGTGAGTGGTAGGTTCATGGGTGTTTGTTGCATTATTTTTTACGTTCAGGATCCTATCAAAGAATAGTTTTTTAACAGGTTTTTAGAAACCACAAGAATTCAGTGTTTCAGAAAATAGACCATCTAACCCCATAGATGTAAGTGATCACAGTAATGAAGATGAGTGGAAAAACTTACGAAAAGAAAACAGAAGGGGTGCCTGGGTAGCTCGTTCAGCATCTGCCTTCGACTCAGGGATCGAGCCCCACATCGGGCTCCCGGCTCAGCGGGAGGCCTGCTTCTCCCTCTCCCACTCCCGCTGCCTGTGTTCCTGCTCTCGCTATCTCTTTCTCTGTCAAATAAATAAATGCAATCTTAAAAAAGAGAGAGAGAGAGAGAAGAAAAAGTAAAGAAAACAGAAGGTGGCCTCAAGACATAGCCATCTCGGACAGAAAGGGTCTGTGGAAAAGCCGCTTCGGGAAGGACACATGGTCGAGTGTATGAAACCTTTGCTGCTGGGGAAGACCAAAGCCCAGAACGAGCAGACACTGCGGGGTGATGTATAGGCCCCAGGCAGGGTTAATCCGGACATGTCAGAGCAGGCACAGGAGAAACAGGCCCTTTCTTAGGAAGAAATGGAATACAGAAAAGACAGAATTTAGTTATAAACGTTGTGAATCCAAAAGTATCCTATAATTCATCTAGTCTAGTAATTTTGCAGCCACTAATTTCAGAGCCGGAGAAGGTCCCCAGAGGTGCCGAGGGGATGAGGAAGCGGGGCTGCAGTCCTTCCCCCTTACTTCGGCCAGAGCCCTTTCCACGCTCTCGGAGAGAACTGTGGCCTGGGCAGGCCCCTCATTCTACAGACTGTACATGACTTGGGGGAAGTCCCAGGGTCAGTAAGCAGCGGACATCTCTTGAATGTCAGCACGTTGCTCTCTCAGCTACATCAGTGACCCTCCTACCCTGCTTCCATCTTCTGGAGCAAAAACAAACACAAGAAATGGATGTTGTGCAAACATGGGAAGCCATGGCCCAAGAGTGGCCTAGAAGAATTACGGCCTTAGGTGTGAAATTTACAGGCGTGATTTATATCAAAATCACTGGCAGCGGCCCCTCCCTCTCCTGTCTTCCCTCCCCTCTTCCTTTCTCCTGTAGAATTCTTTGTTCCCTCTAACTCTTTTTGATGAAAATTATCACACATACACACAGAAAATCTGGAAGAACAGTACAATGAACCGTCATCTACTGTCCGCCCAGATGGTTGTTAACATTTGCTATGTTGCTTCCTCTCTCCCCTGTGTGTGTTGCTTTTTGTTTTTGTTGAATCGTTTCAAAGTTGCAGGTAACATGATACGCGACTCCTATTTCAGTGGCATCTTCTAAGAGGAGCCACAATACCGTGATCACACTTGAGAAATAGTAACAATTCTCCATTGTCATCTAACATCCAGGCTACATTCAGATGTCCCCAGTTGTCCCAAGAATGTCCTTGAGAGCTCCTTTTTGTTGTCATTTTGTTACTGGGGTTTTTCTTTCTTTCCCTGAGCCAGTAAGCATCAGCGTTCCCCCTTGGCATGGGTTGTTATGCAAAAGAAGGGAGATGTTTTCTAAGAAAAGCAAATCTAATCTGGAAGAGTGGACCCAGGTCCCTGTTCTCACCATTGTTTGCTCTCACTTGTCTGTATCCCAGGCTGAGATCCTAACTGGCCTGAAGGTCCGCAGCCCTGCAGACGCCAGGCAGGCTGCTCTGTTGCTCAGGGGAAAGGGCTGCCACGTGGTCATCGTCACCTTAGGTGCTGAAGGATGTGTGATGCTGTCAAAGACAGAACCCATGCCGAAGCACATTCCCACCGAGAAAGTCAAGGCTGTGGATACCACGGTAGGTTTGAAAATTTCACAATCATTTCTGCCCCCTTGAACGTCATCATTGAGTAACAAAGATCCTGCACCTGAATTTTTGGATCATGGGGTAAGAGCTGGAGGTGATATGGTAGAAGAGAAGAAAACCCAGGCTGGGGGACTAGATCTTAATCCTTCCCTAACAGGCTGGGAGACTTTATCCAAGTCACTCAACCTCTCTGAGCCGCAGTTTCCTCACCCATAGGTGAAGGTAGCATTCATTATACCTGTATTACCTGTATTCATTCATTGATTCATTCAGTAAATATGTGCCAAATCCCTTTTGTGTGCCGGTCATCTGTTAGGTGCTGGGGCTACAGTGATGAACAAGACAAAGTCTCTGTGTCATGGGACTCAGACTGTGGATGCTATAGCAATTCCTGGTTCTTACAAGCCTCTCGTAAGAGCAAGGAGCACTGGTTGGCAGAACTCATTCTTTTAGCCACAAATAACAGCTTAACATTTACTATCTGCTGACTATGTCTCTTTTGCATACATCTCATATAATCTTCACAACGGTTATAAGAGGCAGGTTGCTGTCCTCGCTTTACAGATTTAGAAACTTGCTCAGGACCATAATGCTAGGACATAACAGCGCTAGAGGTTCAAAACTCAGCCCGTGGACGCCAGACACTTCTTATGTAAGGTACCGCGTTAAGGACAAGCAGGTTAAGTAGACAAGTCACAGCCCAGAATGAGGTGGAAAGAAAAAAAAATTGGGAAAAAAAGCTCAGGGCTCCTCTAAAACTGGGAAACTAAAAATTATTTGCTTGTGGCCTAGAATTGAGAAGAGCCAGGGGTCTGCCAGGAAGGCTCAGTCAGTGAAGCCGCTGACTCTTGATCTCAGCTCAGGTCTCGATCTCAGGGTCATGAGTTCAAGCCCCATGTTGGGCTCCACACTGGGTGTGGAGCCTACTTAAAAATTATTTTAAAAAGAGAGAAGAGCTGACTAGCAAAATAAGTAAATGTCAGGGACCCAAAACCAGAGTTGAAGAAGAATAAACATTTTAGGGCTCTTATGTGTAAGAAATTAATATATAATTATTTATAAAATATATTTTGGTTTTTATGCTTTGAAAAAACTTTTGAGATGTGGGTCATTTATCAAAATGGAGCCTAGGCGAATCTGATGAAGTTATGGGTGCGAGTATGTTTTGAAAAATAGGTAAGTACAAGGAATGCTTTTATAACATGAAATTACACCCTGGTTGCCTTCACAGTATGCTTGATCAGACATTTGATAAATTATACTTGGTGTTGTCATCCCCTTCATACTGAGTCATTTTGGAAACCATTAGTTTTTTTTCTATTCTGTCAAGCAGTCACCTGAATCTGAGAGGTTCCTTCTTAGTTCTGAAATTGACCCTGCATTAGACTAAAACTAGTCCAGGTCCTGAACTAGAGCAGAAGAGTTCACTCTTCCTTTGTTGAAAATGAAGGGTCCCAATAAATAAAAGAAGAAAGGAAGAAAATGAAGGGTCTTGGGGTGGGGGGAGGTGCCTGGCCAGCTCAGTCAGTAGAGCATGTGACCCTTGATTTCAGGGTCATGAGTTCAAGACCCACGTTGGCCATAAAGCTTACTTAAGGGCGCCTGGGTGGCTCAGTCGGTTAAGTGTCTCCCTCCAGCTCAGGTCATGATCCCAGGATCCTGGGATCAAGCCCCGCATCGGGCTCCCTTCTCAGAGGAGAGCCTGCTTCTCCCTCTGCCTGCCCCTCTGCCTACTTGTGCTCTCTCTCTATCTCTCTGTCAAATAAATAAATAAAATCTTAAAAAAAAAAAAAAAAAAAAAAGGGGAACTTAAAAGAAAAAAAATCAAAGACTCTTACCAGAGGATGGGAAGTAGATGCTGGTCAGACAGACACGAAGACTGCCCGGCACAGACCACACGTGGGGTGATGCTCTGCCCAGCCCGGGGAGGAGGAAACCAGCCACGGACATGCACAGGTCTGACTCAGCAGTCATCCGCAGAGCCAGTTCGGGTGGAATCTGATGGATGGCATCTTGAGCATCTGAAACACAGCGAGGGGCACAAGGAGGTTTTCTCACTTTGTTGCTACTGTCTTGTGCCCTTTCGTTTGGTTCCTTAGCACATGCAGTTCATGTTTTGGTCTCAGGGAAGGAGAAACCCAGTGAGAGCTCAAAGGAGAAACGAGAACTTAATGCTTGGAGGCAGGAGGCCAGGAATGGGATCATGAAAGACCAGGGCCCTGGATTTGGATTAGAGGGTGTTTTCCATCAAGGGCCAGATAGTGAAGTGTTGGGCTTCCCAGACCTTGTGTATATACCGCCTGTCACAACTACTCACCTCCACCATGGTGGCATTAAAGCGGCCACAAACAACTTTGCATGCTAGCGACATGAAGTTGGTATTAGTCTAAACTAGATTGCTTTAAGTTAAGGTGTTACCTAGAATCACCAGAGCAATCACTAAAAAAGAACTAAAACAAAAACAAAAACAAAAACAAAAAAACTAAACTAAAAGAAACAAGGGAGGGGCGCCTGGGTGACTCAGTGGGTTAAAGCCTCTACTTTCAGCTCAGGTCATGATCTCAGGGTCCTGGGATCGAGCCCCACATTGGGCTCTCTGCTCAGTGGGGAGCCTGCTTCCCCCTCTCTCTCTCTGCCTGCCTCTCTGCTTACTTGTGATCTCTCTCTGTCAAGTAAATAAATAAAATCTTTAAAAAAAATAAAAATAAAAAAATAAAAGAAAGGAATTACAGTGGTATCCTTAAAAATATCTACTTAACACAAAAGACAGGAATGGAGGAACAAAGAAGCTACTGGAAGATATGCTGCTGGAAAGTGAGTGATAAAACGAAGACAGAGGGAAACACGGGATCCAGGAAGCAGGCAAGGGCACCGAGGAGAGAAGTCGGGGACGAGGAAGAGGAGTCTCAGGGCCCCAGCAATGCCGCAGACCCCTAATGAGGCTGTCCCAGTGAGAGGAGGAGAGCAGAGAGCCCTGGACGAATGTCTTCCAGAAACCAAAACAAAATCAGGAAAGGACCAAGAAAGAAACAGTGGAATATCCATGTGTTTGAATATGCCCAGAGTTTTAGTTTTCTTGCAGAATTTAAGGGTGGAGAGTAATTAATATGCAGAAAACAGTGGCAGTGAAGAAAAGAGGCAGAGTTTTGCTCTACGTCATCTGTGGTCCGTAAATATAATCACATACCACATGGCTGTGAATATGTAGTCGTAACAGTGTAAGTGCCGATTATTGATTTATCCCAACATGGAGATTATAATCCTGTTTTGGAGATGGAAGGATATGGTGAGTGTGTGTCTGTGTGCACCCAGGGGAAGAGAAGAGAGCTGAATGCCCTTCCTCCAGAGGTGGAAGTCAAGAGAGAACATCAGAAACTGATTTTAAGCCTATTACCAGGAATCAAAGACAGATACTCAAAGAAACCGCTAAAGGAATGTAAAGTCTTTGCCTCATGGAAATGGTTCTGCAGAGGGATGGGGCATTTACTCTTCAAGCCTTGTCTTTTTACCCTATATACATGGATGGCTTTGATCCTTTTCCGAAATAACAAAACACTGAGATACTACCTGACACCCACTAGAGTGGCTGGAATCAAAAAACAGATGATAACAAGGTATAACGAGGACATGGAGAAATCAGAACCCTCAAACAATGCTGCTAGGAAGGTAAAAATGGAAATGGAAACGCTTTGGAAAACAGCCTGGAAGTGCTCCAAAAATTAAATTTAGAGTTAAATTTTAAAAGGTTGGATTTAGAGTTACAGTAGGACCCAGCAATTCTACTTCTAAGTATGCACACAGGAGAAATGGAAACATGTATCCACACAAAAATTTATCCATGGATGTTTCTAGCAGTGTTATTTCCCACTGGCCCCAAATTGGGAAACAATCTGACTTTCAACAACAGATTATTGGATAAACAAATTATGATATATACATAGAATAGAATCTTATTCAACCATAAAACGGAATACTGACACGGGCTACAGCCTAGGTGAACATCCAAGACATTATACTAAGTGAAAGAAGACAAACATAGGGGATGCCCAGGTGGCACAGTCAGTTGGTTTCAGCTCTGGTCATGATCTCAGGGTCCTGGGATTGAGCCCCATGTTGAGTTCCACGCTCAGCATGGAGCCTGCTTGAGATTCTCTCTCTCTCTCTGCCCCTCCCACTCATGCTGTCTCTCTGTCTCTGCCTCTCTCAAATAAATAAAATCTTTTAAAAAAAAAAAAGAACATAAACATAAAAGGCCACATATTATATGCTTCCATGTAGATGATATGTCCAGAATAGGTAAATCTATAGAAACAGAAGGTAGGCTGATGGCTGCCAACAGCTGGGTGCGGGGGCGGGCGGTGAGCAGGGAGAGTAACTGCTAATGGGTACAGGATTCCTACCTGGGGTAAGGAAAATGTTCTGGAATCAGATGGTGGTGATGGGTGTACAACCTTGTGGATATACTGACAACCACTGAATTGTACACTTTTAAAGGGTAAGTTTCATGGTATATGAATTATATCCATTTAGAAAACAAAGGGCAAACAAAAACAACACAAAGCTCCATCTAGGCCCTTCACTGATAAGCGGATACTCTTGTGATAAAGAATCTTCCAGTTCATCGCTCCACTGAATGTACTGAATGGGCTCTCAGTGTCCCCCCAGTGGAGCGGAAGTGACACGGGAAACAAGGGTAGTTATTTTCTGGGTGTAGAATCTCCCTCAGCGTTTTTATGCTATCTTTGTCCTCTCCTCCTGCTCTGTCATTATGAAAATCCTTGCCTGTTCTGCACACCACTGTTAAGCCTCTTCATAAGTCTAAGAAAGAGGAGATAATTCACACGGTGAGGCGAGGAGCTCCCAGGGAGACATTTTCTCCGCAACAAATGGGCCCCGTCACGTTTCTGTCAGGAGGGCATTACAAGCTCTCAGGCGGTTGATGACCTCACTTTTCTCCTCCTAATCCCTCACGATGCTCACCTTTAAAAAAAAAAAAAAATCATGTCATGCCACCTGAATGTATACAGTTCTCGTCAGTCACACCTCAGCAGCTCTGGCCAAACTGAAATAAATAAATAAATTGGGGGTGGCTTGACCGGCGGAAATCCCTTCAGTTGGTTCTGTCCACCCCGAGACAGGCAGCCTGCCCTACAAGGAGCCATTTCCCGTCGGTGCTTCTGCACACTGCTCTGTTCAGCTCGCCTCCGTGTCCACAGTTGGCTGTATCACCTTTTACCGCCATCTTGTTGTACTACAGTGAGATGGGGCCGGCGGGGAGCACAGATGTCCTCCGCTCAGTTTGGGAGACATGACAGATGTGTCTCTTTTCCCATCTCTCTGTATTAACTGAATCTCAGCCTCAAAACGCCACGGCCCTCACGTCCCCCATGCTGTCCTCCACCCTGAACAGTAGGGGCCTTGGCCTTCTTGTGTTGATGGCACTAAATCATCACTCCATAGTCAAGAGTCGCACACATTTAAGCATGGTAGTATTTTAGGTTATCGTGCTCGTGTGATATATTAGAACGTGAGTTTTCCTTGGCCCTCGAGCTGTATAAAATTCTTGATATAGAAATTGCTTTTCTACATGTAAATGGTTAAGTCCTAGCGTCTGCATTTATCCTCTTATTTTTTTAAGAACTCAACCTATAGGCCAAATCCGTCTTCCCAAGAATCACTTACCTTATAATAAATCATCATAGTGCAAGGTATATAAGTAAGCTGACAGTAATCCAAAGCCAGGGGCATGGGGACTCTCTTACCTCTTCTTTATCCCCCTTTTTTTCTGTCCATTATATTTGAGTCCTGTGGTATTCACAGTTGCTGGGTGAGGCACGAGGCAGTGTCAGCCCAGCTGTGTGGCTGCCCCCAACAGATAATTCAGGGCGTGGAGGGTCCACTCTGAACTGGAAATTACACCAGTAGGAAGTGGGGATGGTTTCTTTTAAAGTTTGCTTGGAAGCACTCAAGAAGGTAAGCGATTGCTGCAACTGGTGGGTTACCCCAAGTTTTCCAAGTTAATTTTTTTTTAAGATTTTATTTATTTATTTGACAGAGAGAGAGAGAGAGATCACAAGTAGGCAGAGAGGCAGGCAGAGAGAGAGGGGGGAAGCAGGCTCCCTGCTGAGCAGAGAGCCCAATGCGGGGGCTCGATCCTGGAACCCTGAAATCATGACCTAAGCTGAAGACAGAAGCTTAACCCACTGAGGCACCCAGGCACCCCTCCAAGTTAATTTCTCTTCAATGCATTCCTCACATCCCAGGATCTGGCCTTCAGCCCTCCAGGCTGTTCTTAAGGATTGGCTCCTAGGAATCTATCTCTGAGGTGCCATTCAGAATTATCATTCTTTGAAGTTGTTCAGCCTTTGAAAACCCAGATTTGAAGGGCCATTTTCCCATGTTGATATGACTTTTCCCCCCAACCCATATCCTCTTCCCATTGTCACCCCCTGGCCAGTGAAAGACCAAGCTAATACTGTCAGACGTCATTAGAACCACTGAATTTAGAACTGTTAAGATCTGTTCCTCAACTCAGGCAAATTGGGGTGTTTCTTACTTAGCCATAGTCTTGCTGAGAGGACTGAACACTCACCAGTTCTTACACGGGCTCTGCCGGTATTAGTCTTGGCTACAATCCTTAAGATATGTTTTCCCAGTAAAGCACTCTTTCTCCCTCCCACCTCTTTCTTTCTGATGAACATATACATTCTTTGCATTTGTTAATAATTAACAGGGTTTCTGAGGGGTCGTCGTAGCTCCTACTCCATCTTGTCCTTGAAAAGAGCCTTTGCACAGTTCTGTCCAGAAACTACATTATAGCCCAGAAATAGTTTGAGCTCCCCTCACTCTTGATTGCCAAGGCTTGGAAAAGGGTTGGGAGAGGAAAACACTGTGGGTCAAGAGCAACAGAATCTTGGATGCTCAAGAGGTAACTGTAAAATAACGAAGCTGACTTTAACTGCCATATCAATTAATTATCCAAGAAGTAACCTCCACATTACCTCCACATTTCCTCCACGTTTTGACCTCAGGAAAATTAAGTATCTACTGATACTGCCAGTGCTCAAAGTATCTTATTTTAGAATACCTTGAGAGCTTTTGACCGTACTTATCAGTCTACTGGGTTTTTTCCTTCTATTCATAAAATTAATAAATACTTATTCTCAAGAGGAGAAAAAAGCAGACAACATACAAAAGTATAAAGAAGAAAGTCAAATACCCATGAGCCTACCACTTAGATGTAGCCACTGTTATCCTTCTAAAGATTTTATTTTTAAGTAGTCTCTGCCCCCAACATGAGGCTCGAACCTACAACCCCCGAGATTAAGAGTCGCACACTCCACTGGCCCAGCCAGCCAGGCACCCCGTCCACCATTATCCTCTAAGTATAAATCTTTCCATACTTTTTTCTAGACCCATTCATGCATTTTTGAATATTTGTTAATGGAAAATTTGAATATTTCCCCCAGCAGAGATTAATATGTATAATTAGGGGATGCCTCTACAACTCAAAAAGATCAACTGTTTCTCTAGAATAATATGAAGGGATATTAACGGAAGAAGAAATACAGTAAATAAATGTAATAATGTTCCACCTCACAAGAAATCAGGATTATACAAATGAAAATCACAGTGAGATCCCCCCTTTATTGTCCATCAGTTCAGCAAAAAAGAAAGACTGATAATGTCGACGTAAATCGGAAGCACATGCACTTACATAATCCTGGTGGGAGTGTAAATTTTACAATGTTTTCAGAGGGCAATTTGACAGTCCCAATTTTTTAAATATGCTTTCCCTTTAACCCAGTAAATCTATCCTGCAGAAATGTTCACATATACAAATGTTTCTAAAGAATTTTCTGGCTTTATTTTTAATAATCAAAAACTGATCAGACATATCTAGATAATCATCAGCAGGAGAAAATCAAATTATAATAGTAATGGTGCCGTTTATTTAAAAATAATTCTAGCTACCTGTAAATAAAAGCATATTTTTAAAATCTGGGGGAAAAAACCACGAAACTGCTATGATCATTGCTCATGGGAAGGAGAAGAAGAGGGGGACAGGAGGCAGGTATCATAAAGGAGGACTTCTACAATCTACTCCATATTCTGTATTGTTTTAGTATTTCCGTGACTTTTTATTTTTCATGCATTACTTTGAAATTTGGAAGATATATGATTTGAGGACATAGAAAAAACTATTTGGAGCCACACCTAGCAAATGAGAGAGGGGATATCATTTCTCAAACAAAGAGTGTGCTGGGCGGTATCCTCACAAAGGAGCCAGTAATTGGCAGGTTTGCTCTTGATCTCATGAAGAACCTCTCAAAGGTTCTTTTCCAAAATTCCAAAATCTCATTATATAGGCTGAGTAGCTCTTTGACTTAGGATGACTTCTGAATGGATAGACATCTGATGCCAAAGAACTAGATCAGCATTGCCTTCAGATCCAGGCCCCGGAGTTTAAGTCTAGATATTTCACTGTACAATTTTGACAGGATTTTTTCCTTTATCTTTCTAAAGAAACAATTTCCCTCAAGAATATGTTATTTTCTACAGTTTCCCTTAGAAATAACAGAATAAATGTCAAAGCGGCACTGTTTCTGTTCATCACTCAAATGCATGACAGATCTTCAGAGAAGCTTTAACTCATGGTCACGTTTTCTTTCTGAATGGGTCTGCTGACATGTCTTAACTCTTCAACCTTCATTCCCACAACTAATAATATATTGAATGATCCAAACGTTGGCTTTGCCTTATTTCTCAGTCTTTATTAGTTGACGACCTGAAGGAATTGTAAAAAGGGCCAGGCCATAGGTGATACCTCATTTTTTTTTTAAGAATTTATTTATTTATTTGACAGAAAAAGATCACAAGTAGGCAGAGAAGGCAGGCAGAGAGAGAGGAGGAAGCAGGCTCCCTGCCGAGCAGAGAGCCCTATGCGGGGCTCAATCCCAGGACCCTGAGATCATGACCTGAGCCGAAGGCAGAGGCCTAACCCACTGAACCACCCAGGCGCCCAGTGATATCTCACTTTTAAGTCTTAATAGTTCACATACTTCATTGTCCATGTACCTCCCATTTGAAACAGACCTGAATGGAAAGCCTCATGAGGGATGGAGGAACGTATGTAACACAATCCTTTGTACTGAACTGTGTCCCCTCCAAAATTCGTATGTTGAAGGAGATAATAAAGGTTAAATGAGGTCATAAGCATGGAGCCATAGGACTAATGTTCTTACAGGAAGAGACACTGGAGAGCGCACTCTCTGGGTAGACTCAAAGAGATCAGAGCACACAGCAAGATGGCAGCCCCCTGCAAGGCAGGAGAAGAGGCCTTAGAATGAAGCCCGCCTTGTGAGCACCCTGATCTTGGACTTTCAGCCTCCAGAACTGTGAGAAATAAATTTCTGTTGTTGAAGCCACCCAGCCAGTGGTTTTTTTAAATGGCGGCCCAAGCAGACTAACACACACAAGAAAGCAAATGAGCGTACTTCAGAAGTGACCTAAAGTAAATACTGAAAAGTCGGCTGTTTTGTGAGGAGAAAATAATCTGAAGTGAACTAACAGGATCAGCCTAAATTACCTTTTTTGGTGAACTATCTTGAGAGTACCGCTTATAGCGTAACTGTAATCATCGGTCCCAGGAAGGAAAGGCCAGATGATGTCCTGAGCTCAAGCCACGATTTAATGCCTTTTTTAGAGAGGAGGAAAGTAATGCTCCTAAAGACGAACAGTCTGCCCAGTCAGACAGCTGGCAGGTTGGCAGAGCCAGGAACAGATTCCAGGTCTGTCTGTCTGTCCGACCCCTGTGTGCAGGTACTCTCTGCCATACTCCTCTGTCTCTTGATGTTGTGGCCGTCGCCCAGCCTTCAGCCCCTCCTCTATGGCATTTCAGCACTGACTTTCCGGGTCACTTGCCATGATACAGTCCTCTATAATCCCTCCATTTCTCTAGATTTTTAGAAGCTTCCAGATCTGTAAAGGTACAGCCTGCTTTGTGGTCTACTTGAAGGCAGGAACCCACGTAGGAACGGTACCTGGCACGTGTACGCACCCAGTACCTCTTAGTGCTCACTAGTAGGTCCCTCCCTCTGTATCTGCTCACTGTACTTGGGGGTGCCAGGGGGGTACCAGGAAGCATATACCAGGAGCGCGCATCACTCTCCAGTACACAGAGTGGGCATGACCTTGGCTCTGTACATGACTGGAAAGAAACCCAGGTCTCACTGCCATTCAGTTCCAGCATCTTCCTGTAAGGGAACCAGGAGCTGGACTACACAGATAGTAGTGTGGCAGGATCGTTCCAGGCCAGATATCAAAGTTTCAGGCCCAGACCACTACCATTCTTTCTTGCCACCGAATGACCGAACCTGAAGGAGAGACGCACCGCTCCTAGAGACTATAACCAGATCGTCTGTCCATGAGATTCTTCAGATAGGGGCCTGGCCTGCTAACGAGAGAGGATAGGGAAAATATAATCCTCTTTTTTTAAACAGTCCCAAACAAGCTCTCCAGTTTCAGGAAAGACAAAAAAAAAAAAACCAAAAACAAAACAAAACAACAACAACAACAACAACAACAACAAAAACCCTCGTCCTTCCCTGCCTAGCAAAATCCTTTCCATCCTCACAGTCCGGCTCAGAGAGTTCCTAGTTGGGCAGTCCCACTGCTTACTATGTGCTTGGCATATAATAACAGGTCCTCCTGAAATAACGGAAGAGTTCTAGTTCCTTCTGTGACGAGTGTATGTACCAGAGTCACTTGGGCTCACTGAGCCCCAGTGTTCTCAGGAGACTAGAGGATCTAAGGGATCCCTTATATTCCTTAAATTCGACCTGGACTGTGCCAAGGAAAAGAATAAATCTCAGATACAAATGCTTTTTTTTTTAATGTTATGAAAACAAAACACCCAGTTTCCCATTTTAAAACATATCCTTAGAATGGGGCACCTGGGTGGCTCAGTGGGTTAAGCCTCTGCTTTCGGCTCAGGTTATGATCTCAGGGTCCTGGGATCGAGCCCCGCATCGGGCTCTCTGCTCAGCTGGGAGCCTGCTTCCCCCTCTCTCTCTGCCTGCCTCTCTGCCTACTTGTGATCTCCATCTGTCAAATAAATAAATAAAATCTTTAAAAATTAAAAAAAATATATATCCTTAGATTATTTTACCTGTGTGATAGAAAGGCCAGGCCAAAATTAAGTTACAGAGGGTAGATGGCCTCTCTGAAACCGGCATCATAGAATACAGAAAACCCGGCTGAGAGCCTTCTTCTCCTTAGGAATGACGTCTATAAAATGGACGTGATATCTGAGTAAATTCTGCTGACTCTGGCTGCCAGAAAAGATGAAGATGACAAGAAGAAGTTGACTGAATATAAAGAAAGGACAGAGGACAAGGTGATTGCTGAACAGACTGATGGACAAGGCACAAGCCATCTGCCATGCCCGGGGGTCCGTATTAGCTCTTACATTACTTCCGTATCAGCAGATCACCTCATTTGCTGGCTAATCAGGCAGAATTAAATATTTTACATTATCTTTTGTAATCCTGCATGTGATCCGTTGCAAACCCAGGGCTCTAAAAATCTGATTGTAACTGCCTACCAGAAATGTCATCCTCACTTTGAGGAACTGGACCAGGGCCAAACACCGGGCTGTGTGTTCCATTTTCCTAAAGTACCTCCCACAGCCAGACCTGGACAGGCACTTACATGTGCCTGGTGCCCACGTCTTCCGGGTCCCCAACCCTGCTTCAGAGCTCAGATGCAGCCGGAGATGAAAAAGAGCCATGATAGCAGAGAAGAGGGGCGTGGAGGTGGGGGTAGGATGTAGAGAAGAAAAAAAAAACAACTGTCAAAACCTCAGCAAAAGTCAAGAGAGCAAAATCTAAATCTAGATTTAGAGCGTTCTATGGGCGCTACCTAATTGAAAGGATGGGAAACAGTCCCTGTCCCAGGACGAAGGGCTGGGTGAAGGCTCCGGGAGCTTGCTTGGCGCTTCCTACCGCTATCCTCCCCTCCCCCTATGCTCCCCCCCTCCCCCTAAGCGCCCCCCTTCCCCTATGCTCTCCCCCTCCCCTCCCCCCTGCTGGTCACGAGGAGGTGGGACCCAAGTCTGCGCCTTGCCCACTTGCTCCATGTTACACTCGTGTCCTCCTCCGGAGCAGAACTGCCAGGACTAGACTATGGTGCTTCTCAGGGGTTTCCAGTGTGTGAAGATGTTTCTTGGGGAGACCTGAAATTAGGAGGCGAAAAGAGCCAAACTGGAGAGCCCAGGGAGCTGGAGCCACGCCCAGTGCCCTCCATGCAGGGGGCCTTAGCTGCTGACAGAGGCGACCAAGGAAATGAGAAAAGAGCCTTGGCGGACTTCTGTCTGCCTTGGTGTGAAAGCATGTGTGTTGTAGGTTAGTGGTGGGTATACTTCATGTATATTCCATGCTGAGCATGTCTGCACTGTGTGCATAGACTGTTGGTGGCACGAGTGGCGTGCGTGCCTGTGTGTGTGAGTAAAACGTACCGCTGCGGGACAGGGTGTAAAGGGGCGGGTGCTCACTCTCACTTTCCTCCTCCTCCTTCCATTCCTTTAAACATGATAGGAGGGCTCTGTACTGTGGTACAACCCTGAGAAAGGGACAAGATTTGGGGATAGAGAGGGCCAGAGGTTAGGTGAATTACATTTCCCCTGAAAGGGTCTCTAAAAACAAAGTTTTATATCCTTTTCCTTCCTTTGGTCAAAACAAATGAAAACAGGCTCCTGGGTGGCTCAGTCAGTGAAGCCTCTGCCTTCGGCTCAGGACATGGTCTCAGGGTCCTGGGATCGAGCCCTACATCGGGCTCTCTGCTCGGTGGGGAGCCTGCTTCTCCCTCTCCCTCTGTTGCTCCCCTCCTCCTGCTCTCTCGCTCACTCTCTCTATCTCAAATAAATAAATAAAACCTTTTTTTTTTTTAATGAAAACTAGGAAAAGAAAGATCACGGTTACATTTGCTAAATGACTTCCCATGACTGTCCTATTCCCAGTTAAGGATGCCATCTTCCGGGGCACCTGGGTGGCTCGGTTGGTTAAGCGTGTGCCTTTGGCTCAGGTCAGGATCTCAGGGTCCTAGGACCCAGCCCGGAGTCGGGCTCCACACTCAGCAGGGAGCCTGCTTCAGAATTCTCCCTCTATCCCTCCCCACCCTGCTCATATTTGCATGCTTGCTCCTGCTCTCTCTCAAATAAATAAAATCTTCCAAAAAAGTTTTTTTTTATTTTATTTATTTATTTGAGAGAGAGACCGAGTGAGAGAGCATGAGAGGGGAGGTCAGAGGGAAAAGCAGACTCCCCATGGAGCTGGGAGCCTGATGTAGGACTCGATCCCAGGATTCCGGGATCATGACTTGAGCTAAAGGCAGTTGATTAACCAACTGAGCCACCCAGGAGCCCCCCAAATTTTTTTTTAAGATTTTATTTATTTATTTGAGAGAGAGGCAGTGAAAGAGCATGAGCGAGGAGAAGGTCAGAGGGAGAAGCAGACTCCCGTGGAGCTGGGAGCCTGATACGGGACTTGATCCCGGGTCTCCGGGATCATGACCTGAGCCGAAGGCAGTCGACCAACCAACTGAGCCACCCAGGCGTCCCCCCCAAAAATTTTTTAAAAAAGAAAATGAAAACCATCTTCCTCTACTCAGTCTGCTCTTTTAGTTCTAGCATGTGGGAATCTAATTGTGTAGATTCAGTTGTATGTGAAATATAATTTGCATCAAATACTTACTTTGACTACTTCCCTCAGTTGTCCCAAGGCCAGTCAGATTGCCTGTGCCCTCCCTTCCTTCCTTCTTTATAAACTGTGAAATGTTTCAATGACACTGAAAAGTATAGAGAACAAGATCATGACCACCCATGGACCCATCACCCAGCTTTGTTATTTCTTCGTATTTTGCTATTTTTGCTACAGGTAGTTTTTAAGAAATAAAATGTCACAAACAATGTGACCTCTTGGCTTAGGATGCTTAGTGCTATGAAGACGCAGCCTGTGTCTGAACCTAGCTTTTAGAAACACATTTGAGCAGAAGAACAGTAGGGTTTTGTAAGAATTTCTCTTGATCTTTGCCATTCTGCAGTTTTACTAAAATGAGCCCACATCTGAATTTATTCTCATTTATACTGTTCCTGACTCTGTTCTTCCTGAACCTCAGTATTTGTGTTTCTCTTCAATTCTGAACAATTCTTAAGCATTCTCTCTTTTATTATTTTCTCCCCTACTTCCTCAATTGTCTCCTTCTGGAACCCCTAGAAGATAATATATTACATCATCTCTTTTCTATTCATGTCTTTTAAAACTGCTGGAGAGAGGAGCGCCTGGGTGGCTCAGTTAGTTGAGCATCCCGTCCGGTTTCAACTCAGGTCATGATCTCAGGGTCGTGGGATCGAGCCCAATGTCAGGCTCTGTGCTCAGCTGGGAGTCTGCTTGGGATTCCCCCTCTCCCTCCCCTTATGTGCTCTTTTTCTCTCTTCTCTCTGTGTCTCTGTCTCTCTGTTTGTCTCTCTCTCTCAAATAAAAAATTTAAAAAAACAAACAAACAGGGGCTCCTGGGTGGCTCAGTGGGTTAAAGCCTTTGCCTTCAGCTCAGGTCATGATCTCAGGGTCCTGGGATCGAGCCCCACATCAGGCTCTCTGCTCTGCAGGAAGCTTGCTTTCTCCTCTCTCTCTCTGCCTGCCTCTCTGCCTACTTGTGATCTCTGTCAGTCAAAAAAAAAAAAAAGATTCAGATGGCTGCTTATAAAGAATAAGTTGGGGGACACCTGGGTGGCTCAGGTCTTGAACTCAAGTCCCGTATTCAAGTCCCGCATTGCGCTCCAATTTATTCTTTAAAAAACTAAACTAAAAAGAATAAATTGGAGATTACAATACTGGAGGCAGGGAGAACCACCCAGACTGTTGCAGTGATCTGTCTAGTAACAGATTATGGCAGCCTGGACGAGGGAGGTGGCAATGCAGATGTTCAGAAGTGAGTTTAAGAAGTCTTAAGAATTCGGGGTTATGGACATTGGGGTGTGTGTGTGCTGTGATGAGTGCCGTGAAGTGTGTAAACATGGTGATTCACAGACCTCTACTCCTGGGGCTAAAAATACACTTATTAAAAAAAAATGTTTTTAATTATAAAAAAAAAGAAGTCTTAAGAATTCAGGGGTGCCTGGGTGGCTCAGTGGGTTAACTGATCTCAGGGTCATAGGATCAAGGGATCATGGGATCATGCGATCATGATCTCAGGGTCCTGGGATCAAGCCCCGCATTGAGCTCTCTGCTCAGCGGGGAGCCTGCTTCTCCCTCTGCCTGATTCTCTGCCTACTTGTGATCTCTCTTTCTCTGTCTAATAAATAAATAAAAGACTTTAAAAAAAAAAGAAGCCTTAAGAATTCAGAGAACATAACAGTAGGTCATTTCCTTTAAAACAAAAGGATGTGGGGACCAAGTAAGATGCTTATTTCATGGGCAAAACCAATAGATCCTTCTACCAGCATCAGTGATTGTCAGCATCTTTTTTGAGCCTTGACTCACCTAAGGACCAAGACCTACTCCCAACAGAAACAGTATATCGTTGGTGATTCTCCACAGATGGCACAGGAAGACAGAGGTGTAGTTTACAGAAAATAAAATGAAATACCCAAGTGATCCCTGCATGTCCTTCCATTGAGCACGTCTGGCTGCCTGCCACCCCCATTTTGGGGAATCACTGATCTGTGCAACAGAGAAGCATCTGGAGCAGAAATTTATCCTTCACTTAAAGTAAAACAGCATATGAAGGGAATTCTTATGCAACACAGCGCTGATTGGGGTATCTCCCCTACCACCTGTGCCTGAGACACTAGCTTTCCAGATCCAAACACAGCCTTCACCTAACTGCACGCTCTCGGCCCTGACGAAGGGCCCAGTCAGCCAGCATGTGACAAATTTGGGTTGTGTGCACAAAACCCCAGGTACGGCAGCCAAGGTACCCACAGCTTGTCGTGACTCATCCACACCAACCTTCAGCAGTGAGATTCTCAGAACAACTGTTCAGTTGCATCCTTCGCTTCCACGGTGTACAACTAGCTCAAGACCCGAGAGTGAACCAGCAACTGTAAGGAACCAGAAACATTATAAATAACCCGGAGAACCCTTTTATAACAGCAACTGCCTATGATTTTGTGGCCTAACAGCTCAAGCAAAAAAAAGGACATAAATACGATATTGTGCAATGACTAATTACTCAAAATTTTGTGCATCAGCAGAAGTGGAACCTGTGGTTGTGCTAATATTATCAGATGTCTTTACTGTTTAATAACCTGGCAGCTCTGTATTATAGAGCACGCGGCTTTCAGAGAACAATGATTTTATTTCAGGTACCTCTCACTGACATAAAAAAAAAGCAGCTGTTAGAAGATGACCATTTGGCAGAAAATGTTTTAGCAGAATCTTTTGTGAGATACTAAATCATATCGGATTAACTGTTTTCTGTCTAGAATAGTGGCGTCACAAAGAAGAAAGATGGCTGACCACAGAAGGCAAGGCCAGTCTTTAGAACCCGGTGAATCACCCACAGACATTTTAGTTGTAAGTGCCATTTACTCACCAAGATACAAAGTTATTTATATACAAAGCTTCCATTAATGTTGCCTGAAGAATGGGCCTTTTTTTATTCCAGTTTTAGCTCACACTTAGGATTCTACTTTTCTCATTAATTCCATTCCAATAATGGAATTCTTTATAGAATAAATTAATCCAACACAGACATTTTTGGCCAGAACAGGGTTTTTTAAACCAGATTCAAGCCTGCACAGGCCATTCTCTGTGGCCAGCCATACCGAAGAGCAGTGAGGGCTGTGGCTGAGAGTGGTACCTGAGCCTGAACCAGAGGGTGGGCTAGGGCAGCCACTGGGCTCCCTGGCCTCATGGCCCACCAGTCCTAGGCTGACAAGAGACCCTCACATGTTCTGCAGGCTGGTCGAGCACTGGTTGCTGTTCTAGGGAGGAAGTGACATCATGCCTTGGCTGCTGGGCACAGCCAGTTTTAGCCAAACAATATTATGCTCGAGCTGCTTTTGTGTGGTCATACAGACTCCAAAACGTGTTTCACATTAAACTGTGGTAACTAGGGACGCCTGGGTGGCTCATTCGGTTAAGAGGCTGCCTTCGGCTCAGGTCGTGATCCCAGGGTCCTGGGATCAAGACCTGCACGGGGCTCCTTGCTCACGAGAAGCCTGCTTCTCCCTCTGCCTGTCGCTTCCCTGCTTGTTCTCGTACTCTCTCTCTCTCCCTGACAAATAAATAAATAAAATCTTTTAAAAATAAAACTGTGATAACTAAAACATAAAATTCTCCTCCTTTCTAAACCATCAAGCAGTGTACAAAGACTTTCACCTTATCCCTAATTCCCACTCCTGGGGTGGACTGTGTGACCGGGGAAAGATTAAAAATGGAGGCTTTTCTGAGATGGCTGAGGATTGCTTTTAGGGCAGAGCCCAGGCTTGGGCTGAGAGTGGCATGAGGTACAGAAAAGGATACGGAGACAGGGAGGTCTGTTCTGTATGTTTGGGGTTTTTTTGTTTTTGTTGTTGTTGTTTTGTTTTTTTGTCAGAGAGAGAGGAGCACAAGCAGACAGAGTGGCAGAGGGAGAAGCAGGCTCCCCGTGGAGCAAGGAGCCCGATGTGGGACTCGATCCCAGGATGCTGGGATCATGACCTGAGCCGAAGGCAGCCGCTTAACCAACTGAGCCACCCGGGCATCCCATGTTCTGTGTGTTATTTGGTAATTTGAGACAGTAGGTCTGCATTTCACACGGTCATTTTGATGCAAGTGCTAACTCAAAAGAGCGTCATCAAAATGCCCCATTTCAGGGCGCCTGGCTGGCTCCGCTGGGTAAGCATCTGACTTGGTTTCGGCTCAGGTCACGTTCTAAGCATTGTGGGATCGGGCCCCACGTCCCGGTCTGCACTCAGTGTGGAGTCTCCGTGAGATTCCTTCCCCGTCTCTCTCCCTCCCCCTCTGCTTTTCCTCCTATTCTCTCTCTCTCTCTCTCAAATAAATAAATAAATAATATTTTTTTAAAATGCCCCATTTCATTACTGGTGTGACTGGCCAGCCCAGAAACATCAAAAACCAGAAACTGAGAGTAGATACTGAATCAATCAGGCCCCAGATGGAGCCAGCAAATGACTTCTGTCAACATGGACCATTGGTTGACTTGGACCAGGAGCCATATAACACCAAAACTGGAGCCAGATCGGTCCGTGGCGCTGACCTCTAAGGGTGAACACCACAACCAATGTACAATGCCGATCAAATAGAATTGATGTGATTATTATAATTGTCCATACTCTTACAAATGATTGCCAAAAACTTGCAGGGTACCAGTAAGTGAGGAATCTGGAAGTTCTGGGAGGAAGGCTGATAGAGTTTTTCTTACTCTCTTATAGTTGAATTTTAATCAGTATGTTGAAAATTGAAAGACCGGTGTCATTTTTGAATACCATTTATAGTGTTTTGAGGCAGTGAGATACTACCTTGAACGTATATTGACCCCACCTTACTTTGGTTTTACACTCCACCCCCGATTGATCCCTCTCTGTTTTCATCCATCTAAAATAAAGATGGCTTTAGCCCCCAAACCTCATTCCAGATGGAAATGCATAATTCAAGAGAAATACTGATGTCAAAGAAGAGAAGTCACACCAATTTGTGTCAGCAGTTGCTGTAAATTAAAGAGGAGTACAAGGAGAGTTTAATGTAATGTAGAATTGAAAATAAAATTAGAACGAATATTTAGGCAGTCCTCCGCCTCTTTTTTTTCCCTTCTGTGACACTAAGGATTGACTCCCAGGCTAAGTGCCTAAGACAATTCATTTTTCTTGCCTGCTGGAATTTTCTTTCCCAAAACATGTTGCGTGCTTGTCTTTGGCATCCAAAATTAGATGTTTCACCCTTTCCATTCTAATCTCCACAGTCAGGGTAGGAAGAGTCCACGTTTTCCCCCGATATTCCACAACCATCACACTTGCAGCCCAGAAGGACCTCTACTAAACCAGTCTGATTAGTCAGATACCGTAAATGGCTATTAATTTTTCCCTGATACTGATTCTCCCTAATGTGGATGTCCCCTCCATGGTTTCTATTCTTTTCCTAAAGCTGGGAAATGAACACACATCTCACACCACTGTGCCAGAGAAAAGTTCTTTAGCACACACCTGAAAGAGTGAAATCCCCTCTAAGGTAGTGATCCTGGGAACCTTCACATTTTGTCCAACCAAACTGCCATGACTTAGAACTTTTCGGAGTTCTTTAGTCGAATTTCTCTCGGGGGAGGTGGCGGTCTTTATAGCTGCCCACTGTCTTGGCCAATGGCAGAATTCACTAGCTTGATCTCCCACTGTCATCACTAGACTTGGTTTTAAATGTTTCCCTCTTTCCAGAAATAATTCCTTAGAATAATGGTTCTCAAAATGCAGCTCTGGACTAGCTACATCAGTATCACCTGGGAGCATCTTCTGCGCCCTACCTCGGGTTTACTGGATCATGAAACTTGGGAGTGGGCCCAGCAATCCACATTTTAACAAGCTTTCCAGGTAGTTCTGATGCTCGCTGTACTCTAGTTGGAGAACCAGTGACTTAGAAGATGAGATATCGCCCCCATTGAAGATATTCAAAGATGTGCTACAGATTTGGAAAGGATTCCAAAGAAAAAGTTTTGAAATCTTTTTGAGCAAAGCTGGGGTCCATATACAGCCTCACCAGCCGGCTGGTGGGCCTTGAGCGAGTTCTCACACTTGGCTTCTCACCTGGAAAATCAAAGACCCATCCTACCTATGTCACAGGACTGTAATGAGACTCCAAGTGAATCACATCTGCAAACATGCTCTGGAAAGCATATTGGTATGCTACTGGCATTTCTACAGACAGGATTCTGGTAATCTGAGCATTATACCAGGGCAAAAACTTAGAAAAAGTTATCATTTCCTTGGCTAGATCCACCTTTTTGTCTGTATAATGACTGCTTCATTGTCTTAGTGGACGTGCCTAAGATTCCGCCATTTCAGCCCAGCTGTTTATCTGGTGCTAAGAGAGGGACACCCCTGCCTGATGAACGGCTACGAGGTCTAGAAAAATATAGCCATTTTCAGACCTGCTCTTTTCTATGTAATGATTGGTAAGGACAGACTCTGAGTGTGTGCACTGAAGCAAGCAGAACTTGTCACATACTGGCAGCCGAAGGGTCTGGACTGAAACCACCCCTTTCGCGGTATGCAAGGAAGTCGTGACCTTCAAGAAGGACGCTAAATTTCCGTTGCCGCACGGTAATCATTGCAGAGAGGACCAAAA
The DNA here is from genome assembly GCA_004024625.1 of Mellivora capensis. Lineage (NCBI taxonomy): Eukaryota > Metazoa > Chordata > Mammalia > Carnivora > Mustelidae > Mellivora > Mellivora capensis. The sequence goes on along the minus strand of PISX010000152.1, from coordinate 27,479 downwards.
AGAAAATCCCTCAAGCAAACCAAATCTATAGAAACCAAGAGTTCAAAGCCAGACCAGTGAACATGTCTATGCTGGAGAGTATGTGGTAGATTTTGCCTTAGAGATTAGCTGGGTTTTGCTTTTTGTTTTTTAAGACATTATTTATTTGAGAGAGAGGGAGAGAGAGAACACTAACTGGGGGAGAGGCAGAGGGAGAAGCAGACTCCTTACTGAACAAGGAGCCCAACGTGAGGCTCGATCCCAGGACCCTGAGATCATGACCTGAGCCGAAAGCAGAGCCACCCAGGTACCCTTAGACATTAGCCTTTACAAACACCTTCACCACAGGAATTCTTCAACAGCAAGCTCATGATGCATTTGTCATTTCACTTTAAAACTTTATGGACTGGGCGCCTGGGTGGCTCAGTTGGTTAAGTGACTGCCTTCGGCCCAGGTCATGATCCCGGAGTCCTGGGATCAAGTCCCACATCGGGCTCCCAGCTCCATGGGGAGCCTGCTTCTCCCTCTGACCTCCCCTCTCATGCTCTCTCACTCTGTCTCTCTCTCTCTCTCTCTCTCTCTCAAATAAATAAATAAATAAATAAATAAATAAATAAATAAAACTTTACGGACTGTTCAGTGCACATATCTGGGCAGGAAGTTAATTCTGTTGCCTTAGTGCTTGTTAGGAATGCAGTTTTCGCAACACAGCCGTTCCCACTAGACCAATGTCAACTTCACTTTTCACACAAAGTGCCAGCTAAAATCAAGAGATTAGGTATGAATCTAATTGGTTAAATGTGATTAAGTTATTGGCTGATTATGCAATAATAAGCTATGGTTAATTATAGAGTTGGAATATGAAATGATTTTGCTCAAAAATGTGTGCCTAGAGCTGAATTTCAAAAAAAGTGGGAGTGTTTTTTGGTGGGTTGGGGTTTTTTTTTAAGATTTATTTATTTATTTGAGAGAGGGCTGGGGGGAGGGGCAGGGGGACAGAAGGAGAGGGAGAGAGAGACTCAAGCAGACTCTGCACTGAGCACGGAACCCGATGTGGGGCTTCATCTCACGACCCTGAGATCATGACCTGAGCCAAAACTGGACACTTAACCAACCATGCCACCCAGCCTCCCCAAAAGATGTTTTTTTTTTCTTTTAATCAAATAGCTAATAAAGTGTAGAGGTGGGAAAACATTGTGCCTACTTAAAAGACGGATAAAAATCATCAATACTTCACTGCATGCAGTTTCATACTTGATTAATATGAAATAATCATTTGAAACACAAAGAGGCAGGAAATATTGGCTCTCTCTTTTAATCACACAGTGTTTTAAGAGCTGACTATCTCAGCCTAATAGTTGAAATTTAAATGTAATGAACAAAGGTGGCTAATAGTTGAAGCCACAGTCATGGACATTTATGACATAATGATTTGCCCGTGTTCTCTACAGGTTTACTTAGAATAAAAATTGGTAGCTCTTACACAGTAGTGATAAGCACGCTGGATTCTCTCAGTTCATCTCGATGCTTCTAAACTGATCTGGTTAGGATGGCCAGAAGGCTGAGGTTGGAAAGTATGTGATCTCATCCTGATGCTGTCAGTATGTGCTGGTAAGAGAAAATAGAGATATTCAGATCTGAGCTGTGACATGGGACTCTTGCGTAAGCATCATCCTATCTCGTGGTATGCTCATCAGATTCACTGGTGTCTCCCTAGGGGAGAATCTTTATACTTTCCTACTTTGGGAAGATAGGCCAGGCTCCATCAGTTCTAATCTCCTTGGAAAGTCCTCACTTTCCATGGAGGCCTGACTGAGGCTCAGGAGAGGAACTGGCTGGGAGAGGTAGGACTTTTGGCTCAGCAGAAAGCAACCAGGGACTACCAACACCTGTCTAGTGTGCCTTGCAATTTGGAGATTGGGTAGGACTTTTTTTTTTTTTTTAAGATATATTTATTTATTTTAGAGAAAGAGGGTGGGGGAGGGGCAGAGGGAGAAGGCGAGAGAAACTCAAGCCAGCCCCACACTGAGTGTGGAGCCTGACACAGGGCTTGATCTCATGACCCTGAGATCATGACCTGAGCTGAAATCAAGAGTCATGCACTTTACTGACTGTGTCATGCAGGCACCCCTGGGTCAGGCTTCCTGGCGCACCAGCAGATCCTAACGAGGCCACTGGCGTGTTCTCAGAGACACCAGGCTGTACTTCAGGGTTCCTCAACCTGTCTGTGGTAATCACCACCCACCCCAACTGAGCCTTTTAAGATTTTTTTTTCCTATTTGTCATTTTCCCCCATGAAATTTTAGTACCACAGATACTCTCTCTTTCTAGGTAGAGAGATACATTTACCTACTGTCCCTTCAGAGAGCCACAAATCATTGTAATATCTAAAAAAAAAAAAAGTTTCACCACACCCCCCTCCCCACCACGCAAGCCTGAACTTCCACCCCATTGGGGAGGGGCCGCCGCAGTTGAGAATGCGCCCCTGGATGGAATGAGGGGTGGCGAAGGGTCAGGCAGGGCCTCTCTCTCTCTGCTCACACTCGGAGTGTGTGGTGAGGTCAGTCCCGCACGGAGGACGGATCAGGCGGCCCAGTGGCCATCGCTAACCAGGATGGGCCCCGACTTCAGATGCCAGCATGGCTAGAGGAGTGTCCTCCAAAATCACGCTGTCCCTGTGCCATCTGTTCAGCCAGCCTGCCGTCCTCCAGGCTCTGCCGCCGCGTGGTCCTCGCGGGCAGCAGCCCCCTGCCCGGGGGCTGGCTTGCTGTGACGGAAAGCGAAGTGTCCCATCATAAGCCGCGGTGCCGGCGGAGGGGCCCCGCTCACTGTCCTCCAGCCGCTCCCTGCTGGAGGCTCTCCCAGCAGCCTCACTCGTTGCTCTCCCTGTGTTCCTTCACCCCAGGTGAAAGCAGAACATTTACCAGGTCTCCCCCATCTTACGCTGACTAGGACTACCTTTACACTCTTCCCTTTACATTTCCTTCATTTCCTCTTACGGCCTCCCTGAAGGTCTCCTAAAGAATCTCCCCGCCCCCACAGAGGAACGGATGTCCCAGACCCCAGCACCTACAGGCGGCCACTACTAGGACTCTCGGGACCCTGGCCTCCCTCATGATGAAGAGCCACAGGACACTGGCTGCTGTTTCTTCCTGGCTGTGAGAGCGACCTGCAGCATAAGGCCGGTCACAGCATACACTCCTTCCCCTAGGATCCTTGGCTCATGCCCTTTGTCCCTTAGAACCTGTGTCTGGTCATGGGCTTTCATTTTGAAGGGATCCTCTTAATAAACCAAGGGGTCCTCTGAGATGATGCCGTCTACTCCCCCCTACCCCACCACCACCTTGTGGAGTGCCCGCTAGGCCAGGCGCTGGGCGAGGCCTTTCCTATACATTCTCTCATTCAGCACTTACAGTAGCCCTACGAGGGAGGGCCCCATTGGACAGACAGTCGCAGAGAAAGTTGAAGAACTTGCCAGGATGCTGAGATCAGGACATAAACTCGGGTCCATATGATTCCAGATCATTGACTGCATTGTCCCAGCTGAGAAAACACGTTCCCAGTTGAGAAAACCATTTTCCTTGGCTATGCCCAGCGGGGCTCCCCTGTAGGTATAAAAATGCCGAATTAGCCATTCGTAGAAGATGACGCATGGCTAATAAAAAGGCAGGACTTAAAACCACGTTTGTTTGTTCCCTCTGTCCTGCTTCCCCAAGGGTCACAACACGAGGGCTCTCACCAGTCCGTGATGAGCCTTTGAAGGATAAAGAATGACTTGTACTTCCCCAGGCCTGCCAGAGGTTCCTGCCTCAACCCTCTGCAGGCAGGAGCGAGGCAGGAGCCCATTACCAGAACATGGAAGCAGGAGCAGAGCAGGACTGGCCCCCACGCTAGCCCGAGGGCGAGCCATCTCCGCGTCAGTGTGGCCCTGCCCGCCTGGGGGCGGAGTGGGCAGGGGTCCCGGCAGGCGGGCCTTGTTCTCTCTCTCTTTCCTGAACCCCTTGCGGTAGTCTTTCTTGAGAAGAAATGGTGCATTGATTTGGGATTTAGTCATGTTTCTTCCCATCTGCCTTTTCCCTGGCCTCTAAAACCACAAGCCTGGCTGAGGAATTCGGGTCCACAGCGTGGGCTTTGAATAGCTTTGTGTAGGGAGAGGTTCTGAAAAGAAAGGAAAGTGGTATCTGCTCATCAGATGGAATGTGTTAAGCCATCGAGGAAGAATGCGAGGGTTTTAGCTCTTAGGGTCCGTCAGCAGTTCGGGTGATGAGTCATTCAGCGTGGGGATGGATTCCTGAGAAATGAAGCCTCGTGATGACATCATTCTTGCAAGATTGTCTGGGATCTGTTGTAGCCGCCTGCAAGTTCTTACCTTGGGGATTTTCATCACATGGGTTTTTTCCCAACCACACTTAATACCCATCATGCCTCCTAACTCAGCCACTCTTCCATCTGCTAGAATTTTCACGGGTCTGTCTCATTGTCATGGCTGCTCCAGGGCATTCCTGGGACAGTGTGTGCTCCTTGCCCAGCCACTCAGCAGTGCCCTCCTGACAGTCCGCCCCTCAGTCAGCACACCTTTCGGCGGTGAGCCCGGCGCTGTGCTAGTCTGAGGGGATGAAGGCCAAGGAGAAGGGCAGGAGCGTGTGGGAGGGAACCCACCCAGACTCAGGGGATCGGGGAAGACACCGTGCTTTGAAGGTGGTGCCAGTCAGTAAATACGTGATGACTAAGTTAATAGCTCAGTGGAGTCTTGGAAGATGGGTGGGAGTTAGTCTAGGAAGAGTCCAAGTGAGATAGTTCCGTGAATGAAGACCCAAGTTTCCGTAGGTGAATAGGAAGAGGTAAGAGATGAAACTGGGCACGTGTCCTAGGGAGCCTCATGGACCATGCTGAAGAGCCAAAATTGTATCCTGAGGAAGACGAGAAACGTTCAAAGGGCTTGGGCGTGGAGGTGAGGTGGCCAGCTTTACAGCAGTCTGGGCTCTCAGGGAGACTAGTCCGAGGGTTAATGGCATCCTCTGGAGGTGATGTGAGCATGAAGCAGGGAGATGCGAGGAGGGGTGGAGGTGAGAGGACAGAGTTGAGAAATATGAGGATATGAACTTGGCAACTGGTGACTCATTAGTTCTGTGGGAGGGCGATATCCAGAAGACCCCCCGACTCTTGGTGTGGGAAAGATAAGGGGCCCCGTGCTCAGGCCGAGGTGCAAGCTCAGTTGGGACATGCCGAGTTAGGGGAGGCTGCGGGGGACATGAGCCTGGTCGAGCAGACTCACAGGTGGCTGGATACACAACTGCTGCACAACAGCAGAGGCCCCCCAGAAATTATGGGGAAGGAGGAGGACAGTGGGCCAAGGACAGAAGCCAAGGGAGTGCCAATATTGTTAGCGCAGGAGAAGGAAAAGGGCCCTGTGGTAGAGACAAAGGAGAGTCAGAGACATGGGACCCCGGAGAGTCCCTTGCTGCTCTGTTTCTCCCTCTCCCGAACCTTCCACTGCAGCACCCCCGGCTGTCCTCGTCCTCATAAGTAAGCTCCTTCACAACCTTAACTCTCCAGAGAGCCTTCACAGTCAGAGCTGCTCCTACCCCAAAGCCCGTTCGCTGCAGCCTCCAGCCATCCCTCGTCTCCCCTCCTGTAGAGATTTCCTGCATCTTCAAGGCTCATGCAACTCACTTACAATGCCTGACCATTCTGTTTAGCGACATCCCCATTTTCCTCTCCACCCCGCGGCTGCCATCCTGTCAGATGACTTCAATGCTACGAGGGTGAGCGAGTCTCATAGTTCCCAGATGCCCTCACTTCACCTCTGGCCCTCCCCTCCAGCCTCCCACTTCCAGGAGACGCCCAGGAGTGGTTAATGCCTGCCGGGCTTCCATTATATGGGCCTACACCCCACATCCTGCTCTCTGGGCACAACCAGCTCTCTCACCTCTTACCTCACTCCTGTCACTCCCCTGACCTGTTGACTCCCTCCTGACCTCCCCTCTTTCCTTAACCGGGTTAGACTCTCTGGCTGTTCATTGGAGGTGGTGCTTCCTGAAACCTTAGCTTTCTTCGCACTCCCACTCTCCCCCACACCTGACGAGGGCAACGCAAGGTCACCGTCTCTTCTCTGCTCCTGCCCCAAGCACACCGAGGAAAGTGGGACCCCGTACAGAGAGACAGCATTAGACATTCACCGTCTCCACTTTGTCATCCCCGTCCTTCTTCAGTGCTACAGAAAACCTAAGCCTTCCCCTGGGGAAGTAGGAAAATCCAAGCCGTGGCCAAAAGCCTCGCTCTCTGTCTCCCAAAATAGCTTCTCCACCTGCTCTGTTGCTGAATTTCCACACAGATGACCTTGGTACAACTCCTGACTGCCCTTTGCCACCTTTATTCTTCCCTTGGGCCAGTGACTTAACCTCCTCGAATCCGAGTTTCCTCAGCTTTAAAATCAGGACCCTGTGGTGTTGCTGCCGACCTCGGGGCACTTTGTGCAAATTAGAAGAAGGTGCCCCTTTGGCCAAGCACACAGCGTGATGAGCTGGGCATGGCCTGCAGACCACAGTCCCCCGCCCCTCACCTGGGCGCCCTGGTGCAGTGCCGCCTTGGATCACTGTACACGGGGCCCCAGCCATACCCACCTCTCCACGGGGCCTTGGGAAACATAGGCCGTCCCAGGCACAGCACCGAGCCAAGAGCCTCACTGCGCAGAACCTCAGACAAAAGAGTTAACGTAGCCCACTTGGACTTGGACCAATGTGTGGGCATGCTCTGCTGGGATGGCGCCAGTGGCCATCTTCGGACACTGGCTGCCAGCTCCATGAGGTTTATCAGTGGGCGCCCATTTCTCCTCAAGAGATCGGAGCCCTGAGAGACCGGAAGTGAGCTGGTAAGTGAGGGAGCAGACCCATGGTCATAGTCAAGGGCTCTTGGCGGGCCAAGGGGCAGTGGGAAGGCGTAGGGAGTGGGAGAGTTGGACAGAGAAAGTGGTCAGAAGGGAAGGAGAACAGAAATGAGTGGCAGCCTCCCGAGGGCAACATTGCCTCAGGCACTGGACCAGAGGCTGCCCATCCCAACCCCACACCCCAACTCTAGGGTGCTGCCCTTGGGAGCTCCCACCTCTCAGATGCTCCCCTTGGGGCCCCCTCACTAGCTGCCCATGACTGTCATGCTCCCTACCCCACCAGCCCCGCAGAGTACTGGGCCCCTCCACCTGCCCACCCCCCCTGGAGCGCTCAGGTAGGCCGTAGGGCATGTTTTGCTGTCCTTTCACTCCACTGCTAGTCCACCTGCCTCCATGGATGCCGCAGACCAGAACTTCTCCAAACCCAGGAGTGTGAAGGCCCCGTCCACCCTGTAAGAGTGGCTCTTCCTTAAGAGGAAATCACTGTGCAAAGGCAGCGAATAGTAGCCACCTGGGTATTTTTATGGAAGAAAGATGAATTATGCCATCACCCCTTCTGGCACAGAAATAATTTTCAGTAAAAGGTTAAAACCATCATGTTGTATCAATGAGAACTGTTCCATTATTCCAAGAATGATTGATTGGAAAGTACTTTCCTTACAGGAAAGTCAAAGTGATACAATGCGGCTTCCACTTTTAAAGCACTTTCCATTAAAAAAAAATCATACCAATGTATAAAAATAGTTATACTGAAGATGTGAATCAACAGCCGAGGAATTTATTGGCACTTGAAAGCCCTGTGATATAAATAGATTCAACAATGAGAATGAATCTCAAGTAACTCTGGGCTGTGGCAACCTAACCTCCATTTTCACGGACACAAAAGAAAGTCACATGTAGTTCAGCGGATCCTCACTGGCTACCTTGGAAATGAACACAGTGGAACAAGGTCCAACGGGGCAGGTTAACTCAAAGCACTGGGGGAGGCAGTGGGAGAGACAGAGGGGACAAAGCCAGGGCCTCTGCCCTCCAAGAGTTTTCAGACTGTCCCAGACTGTTGGCCTGTACATGACACAGCCACCAGAACGGCGTCCTGCGGGAAGGGCACAGGAATAGGAGATAGAAGGGAGAGAGCTTCTTTTTAACTTGGTGATTTCCTTCCTTCTGCCCTCGCTATGCTTCCCACAAACAGTCACTCTGTGGTGTAATATAAACAGAATATGGAAATCAGCTGGGTCTGGATGCAGACTGCCACTTGCCAGCTGTGTGACCCCGGACGAATTATTTCACGTCTCTAGGATTTGGCCCCGCAAGTGTTGCAGGGGGCAGGGGCCTGTGGTTGTAAAGGTGAAATGTCTCGTGTGTGTATGTAAGCACTGAGCTTTGCTGCTCCCTGATGCGGAGCACACAATAAACGTTCACTCCCTTCCTTACGCTTCCACTCCTCTGTGAAGGTTAAGGAGTACTTAACTTTTCCACCCCTTTCATGCTTCAATTTCAAAGAACTCTTCCACCGTGGGATATAATGTGATTTTCAAGGTAACATTTGCTGGTCTTCATGGTTTGGAGTCGATAGCCCCTATCCTCCAAGGACTTGCCTACTTTGCTGTGTTTGGGGACTCAGAGGCCCAACAGCTGCCCTCTTTGTAAAGAAGAACAAGCAACACCCACCCCACCCCACCTGGGACCAGGGCGGCTGAGAAGTGGCCCACTGGCAATCATTAATGGAGCATATATTATATATGAGCACATATTGTAGAAGGGTTGTGTAACTCTGAGGAATCAAGGAAAGAACTAGACAGGTTTTCCGATCTCCCATAAGACTTCCACGTATAGTGTCATCTCAGTCGAGGCTCTTGGATCTTGGTTGAAAACAGCAGTCCAGTTGTGATCCCAGTACGGGACCCTGGATGCCATCACCACAGGGCTGCCACTACCATCTCGGACTTCAGTTGCTCTGCAGTCACTGTCACGGCCAGAAAGTTCCTCCCAGTCCCCTTAACGTTCAGGTGGATGTCACTGCCCGGTCCTTCATTGCAAGGGAAACTTCCTGGATGAGATGACGAGATGGGGGTTCTCGATGCAGGAAGGAGCGCCTCTCAATTCAGTTCACCCTGACTTGGAGTCGATGTCCACTTAATTGAATTAAGAGAAAGGAAAATTACTCGAGGCTAAAATTGGCCCATTTGTAAATTCACAAAGAGTGACTGGTGATATTTTACTAAAGAAGTTTTAAAAATCAACTTTGATTAAAAACTTTAAAATGTCTGCTTACCTAGGTAAAACTGACAAGTCATCGTAGGCCTATATACCCCACAGAGTTTCTCCAGTGATTAGCATTTTGTCACATTTGTTTTACTGCTGCCTCTCAAAGTACACAAATGTACTCTTTTTGGATAAGTCATTTGAGAGTAAGTTGCAGACATCATGACTCTACACCTCTTACAACTTCGGGAGAGACCTCCTGAGAACGAGGACATAACAAAACTACAATATAATGATCAAATTCAAGAAGCTTAACACTGAAATAACCTTATATGCATAGTCCAATAATGTCTCGAAAGTGCTTTTTATCATCTTTTTGGTCCAGGAGGCAATCCAAGAGTTTGTATGGCATTTAACTGTCAGGCTCTTTTAGGCTCCTTTAATAGGAAACAGGTCCTCAACCTTGTCTTTCACAATATTGATATTTTTTTGAAAAGCAGAAGTTCATTGAAAAGCACAAGTTCATTGTTTCGTAGCATTTTTCTCCATTTAGGTTTGCCCAGTGACCTGAGTTAGGTGACGCATTTTAGGCAAGAATACTACACAAGTGACATTATGTCCTTGTCAAGGCCCCACATCGGGGAACATGCGATGGCAGTTTGTCTCATGATTGGTTTGTTGCTCACTTGGTCAAGGTGGTATCCCCCAGGTTTCTCTGCTAGACCTTTATTGGTTATGAATAGGCCATCTGTATGGAGATACTTTCAAACGTGTAAATATCGTATCCTCATCAACCCTTTATCCAGCAGTTTTAAAAGCATCCATTGATGATTCTTGCCTGAACCAATTATTAGTCTGACGGTTGTAAAGTGGTGATTTTTCAAACTTCCTGTATTTACTAATTGGTATTTACTTTAAGGAAGAGTTTTTCCCTTCTATGTTATTTATTTTTTCATTTATCTACTTAAAATCAGTATAGACTTGTGAATTCAGGTTTTATTTAAGACTCATTTATTTATTCAGGGTTGGAGGGGCGGAGGGTGAGGGAGTCTCAAGCAGACTCCACACTGGGCACAGAGCCTGACTCAGAGGTCGATCTCACAACCCCAAGATCATGACCTGAACCAAAACCAGAGTCAGATCATTAACTGACTGTGCCACCCAGGCACCCCAGACTCATGGATTCTTTTTTTTTTTTAAGATTTTATTTAATTATTTATTTGACAGAGATCACAAGTAGGCAGAGAAGCAGGCAGAGAGAGAGAGGGAAGCAGGCTCCCCGCCAAGCAGAGAGCCCGATGCGGTGCTCAATCCCAGGACCCTGGGATCATGACCCGAGCCAAAGGCAGAGGCTTTAACCCACTGAGCCAATTTTCAAGGGATTGTTAACAATTTATCTCTTATCCATCCCTTCTATAAATTACCTCTGCATTTGTGGATGGGTCAACCGCACTGCACGGAGATTTCTTTTTTTACGTGGACTTGAACATTTAACCTGCACCCCACTATTTACAAAGGCAGACAGGAAATAAAAAACTGAACTTTTTATGGGGATTTTTGGTTGAACACATAGGTTATCAAAGCAATTTTAAGTAGCTGTGGCAAAATTGATACCCTGAAAAGACACAAGGGAACAGGCCCTTCTAAAGAAGGGAAGGAAAGGGGTTTTGCAGAAAGACATGAGAAGGTAAAGAAGTGTGGCATGATCATACTTTATGACTGGACACAGAAAGGGGGGCGTGGCAAGACAAAGTCAGGGTGGGGGGGCGAAGGGCAGGGCAATGGAATGAATAGGGGAGTAAGGTGGAAGGGTTAAGTTAAAGTAGCAACATGAGTTCTGTGAGTTGAATTTGGGTCAGAAAATTGCAAAGCAAGGAATGACAGATTCACAAAATCCCTATGAGATAGTAATCATTTCATTATTTGTGAGAAAACTAACTCACAGAGAAATCACATTAGTTTTCCCAATGTCACAGAGCTAGTAAGTGGCAAAGCCAAGATTCAAATACAGATCTGACTTCAAAGCCACACTGCTAGAAGAGAAACATCGACAGAAGAACAGAGGTGGAATTAGGGCTCTGATAGGTTCCTATATGATATAAGGCCTGATAGGTTGCTATATGCAATCATAACACTTAGTTAACCCTGGCCCACAGTAGGTCTCAAAAATTATCCCAACCATGCGCTTTAATCAGCAATAAACCAAGGGCACTTAGATTTTGCCAAAGTTTTCAAAACTTACATTACACTCTTACGTGACTCAGTGTCCCCCATCCCCCAACCCTGCCTATATAAAAATCAGCTTTATTGAAATATCATTTTCACACATAAGATTTCACCCATTTTAAGTGTATGATTCAATGAGTTTTGACAAATGTAGAGTCATTTACCCACCAATCATAATTACAGAACTTTCTATCACTCCAGAAATTTCCCTGGGCAGCACCTGTGGAGTTGATATTCTCCAGCACCTGGCCTGCTTTTTGTTGATATACATATGCCTTTTCTAGGATTTCATATAAATGAAACCGTGCAAGATAGTATGTAGTCTTCTGTATCTGGCTTCTTTCACTTAAGACAATGCTTTTGAGATCCATCCATGTTGTATAAGCAATTTGTTCCTTTCTGTTGCTAAGTAGTGTTCCCCTCTGTGGATGTACCATAGTCATCTGTTCAAGGACATCTGGATCATTTCCAACCTGGAGCGGTTTTAAAGCTCCTGTAAACATTCACATGCAAATCTTGATGTGCATATGTTTCCATTCCTCTACGTAAATACCTAAGAAGAGAAATGCTAGGCTATATGATAAGTGTTTGCTGAATGACGGAAGAAACTGCCAAAAACTATTTTCCAAAGTGTCTGTATCATTTTGCATTCCCACAACAGATAAGAATTCCAGCTGTTCCACTGGAACAAAAGTCAGTATTTTCTGTCTTTTTAATTCAGCCTCTCTAATGGGTATGTAGTATTATCTCATTGTGTTTTTAGTCTGCACTTCCCTAATGTTTAATGATGTTGAACATCTTTTTATATACTTATTTGCCATCGTCTATCTTCTTTGATGAAGTCTCTGTTCAAATCTTTTGCCAATTTTTATTGGGGTTTTTGTCTTGGGGTTTGCACTATTGAAATATAAGAAGACTTTATCAGTTATATGGGTTTAAGATTTTATTTACTTGAGACAGAGAGGGAGAGAAAACAAGCCGCGGGGGGGCGGGGGGGCAGAGGAAGAAGGCAAGGGACAAGCACACTCCCTGCTGAGCATGCAGCATGGACACAGGGCTCAGTCCCAGAACCCTGAGATCATGACCTGAACCAAAATCAGATGCTTAACCAACTGAGCTACCCAGGCACCCCATGAGAGATGTGTTTTACAAATATCTTCTCCCAGTTCATGGCTTGTCTTTTGGCATTCTTTTAAAAGACAAAAGTTTTAAATCTTGATAAAGTCAAATCAGTTAAGTGTTTTATGCTTCTGGTATCTTAAGAAATCTGCCTAACACAGGGTTACAAATATTTTCTCCTCTATTTTCATCTAGATGTTTTGTTGTTTTAACCCTTATTTTGTTGTTTTAACTCCAAATGGTCTCTGGGCCATTTGGAGTTAATGTTTGTGTATGGTCTGAGGTTGCATGTTTTTCCATGTGGATATCCATTTTTCTTCCAGCATCATTTGTTGAAAACGCTATCCTTCCCTCCACTGAATTACATTGTTAAAAATAAGTTGCTGGTGTATTTACAGACTCTCTTTCTGCTCAAGTGATCTAAGTGTCTATCTTTACATCATTATCTCCACTGTCTGATTACTATATCTTATGGTAAGTCTTGAAATCAATTTACATCTTCCAACTTTGTTCTTTTTCAAAATTGTTTTATCTACTCTAGGTCCTTTGTATTTCCATATAAATTTTAGAAATCAGTTTACCGATTTCTAAAAATTTCTAACTTGGGATTTTTTATTGGAATTACACTGAATCTTTGCATCAGTTTAAGAAGAATTGACATGTTAACAATATTGAGTTTTCCAATTCATGAACATGGTTTATCTCACCATTTATTTGTTTTCATTAATCTCTTTTACTTTCCATAGTAAGAGTTATAAATTTTGCACATATTCATTCATATTGCACAGATTCATTTATCTGATATACTTTTGATGATATAAATACCTCATATTTTTGATGATATAAATATTTTGATGATATAAAAATGATATACATTTATCTGATATAAATACTGCATATTTTTGATGCTACTTAGTGGTGTGTTTTGATAATTTAAATTTTTTACTGTTCATTGCTGCTATATACAAATACAGTTGATTTTTTTATACTGACCTTGTGTCCTATGACCTTGCTGAATCTACTATTTCTAGTAGCTTTTTTGCTGAATTTCTTAGGATTTTTTAAACCATCTGCTAAGAAAGAGTTTTACTTCTTCCTTTCAAATCTGCTTGTCTTGTCTTTCTTTTCTTATCTTATTGCACTGGCCAGCAATCCAGTATGATGTCAGATAGAAGTAATGAGTATAGACATCATTGATTTGTTTCCAGTATGAAGGGAAAATCATTCAATCTTTCTCATTAAGTATGATGATAACTGTGGATTTTTCATAAATGCCCTTTATCAAGAAGATCAATTTATACCTTCTATTTCAAATTTGTTGAGTTTTTATTATAAATGGATGTAGAATTTTTTCAAATGCTTTTTCTGCTTCTAAAATTATCATAAGGCTTTTAATTCAGCAAACTACACTTATATTTTAATGTTAATTAGTTTTAAATGTAATTATTTTTAATGTCAAATTAATCTTACATTCCTGGAATAAACCCTATTGGTCATGAGATGCATGTGCGCATACACACACACACACACACACACACAGAATTTACTAAACTTTTTTAAGGTTTTTGCATCTAAGCTTATGAGAAACATTGATCTGTTTTGTCTTTTTGTTTCTTGAATTTCTTTTTCGGCACCTTTGCAGTCTCTACAAACACAGTGTATAGCACTAAGAATGAAAGGAAATCAGGTTGTGAAAATCACTGTTGCCTAAATAATGCTTCCAACACACACAGTTCCACCAAACACTGTGTTTCCCTGGCTTTGGCATAATAGGAAGCAATTTAAATTATTTCAATAGTTGGGACACCTGGGTGGCTCAGTTGGTTGAGCGGCTGCCTTCGGCTCAGGTCATGATCCCAGCAACCTGGGATCGAGTCCCACATCGGGCTCCTTGCTTGACAGGGAGCCTGCTTCTGCCTCTGCCTCTGCCTGCCACTCTGTCTGCCTGTGCTTGCTCGCTCTCTCTCCCTCTCTCTCTGACAAATAAATAAATTTTTAAAAAATTTAAAAAAAATTATTTCAATAGTCTTTTCAGATATACGTACAATGTGTTTTATACTTTGCTAAAGATCTTGTCTGTAGCTAAATATCCCACTAGACAACAGGATTATATAAAACTGATTTCTGGCAGTGATGCTAGGATGTTTCCCTGCACCCCTGTGCCTTTGCACTGGTTAGGCTACAAGTTAAATGTGAGAGAGGTACAGAAATATGACTTACCTATTCATAAAATATTTTTATTCTCCTAAGGTTTTTTTGGAAAACTATAAGCTTATGATAAGCTTAAGCAATAATTTAAAAGATACATAAAAGAGAAAATACTGCCCCCTTTCCTTGTAAATAAGAAAACCAAATATTAACACTGTTGCTTTGCTCTGCTGTAAACTAATGGAGGGCAAGAGCTGTGTCTCTCTCCATTGTTTCCACCAGGAAAGAGTAATATAAACAATTGCAAAGCATCTAAATGGTGCCTGACACATTCTGGGCCCTCAGAAAACATTTATAGGAGGAAGGAAAGTGTTGAATTCACACCTGCGTTACTATGACTCCTTGGCAAGTTTAACACTGACTGCTTTATCTGTGTAAACAAGGGGAAATGTCATTCTCCTTAAAGCCATTCAGTGTCTCATGAGCTCACTCTGTTCCTTCCTCCTCCTGTGTCTTTGTTCCTTGAGGCCTTCTTTCTCTATAAATCTGTCTCATCTGGAAGAACTCCCTTCTTCAAGGAGGCTGTCTTCAAACTCTTTCTTAGAATCCAGTAACATTTACAAACTCCGCCACACTACTTAGCATTTAATCCTCAGTGGCTTCTAACCCTTTACTAGCACCCGCCACTGTCCTGGCCATACAGCTCATTAAATACTTCCATTGCAACTGGAACAATCTTGCATGCCAAGGCCCTTCATGAAGACTGAAGGAAAGTAAAAGAGATTAATGAAAAGGCTGAAGGCCCTCAAGATTTGTTATGAAAACCCCTGGGTGTAAGGAACAACAAACTGGGAAAAACTGGAAAATGACCCTGAGAGCTATTAAATACACAAATGATTTTTGTTTGGTGAACACATGACTAGGTATTACCCTGCCTGAGGCGGAAGTCAACAGACTTTCGGATTTTCTATTTCTATGGGTCCGTATATGTACTTTACCAACTCAGACCTTTGGAGCTTCAGAGAAAAGGGAGAGACACTGTTTTGTCCCTATAGTTAGTTTGAAAATAATATCTGAATAGCTCTTACCACGTACTGCATCCATTTTAATGGAGAAATGGCTAATTCTAGGACTAAAGCAGGAAATAGACAAGATGAACCTGGAGCATTTTATATTATCAGGAAGTAAAGCACTCAAAAAACAAAGCAATGGGAGTATGTCAAAGGGACACAGGAGCCAACTGAAAAGAGCTCCCTATGGCCAACACTGGAACAATCTGAGCAATAAAATAATTATAGCACTGGGTTATAGCCCAAAAAACAAAATATTCTTTAAAGACCCATGAGTTCATTCAGATATAATTAGGTGACTGAATAAATGCGGAGGAGGGGGAGACAAATTTCCCATAGAGAATTCCAAATAATACTCTGCCTTAGTGACTTGCTTCCGAAGAGTACAGTATGAAAAGAGGGAGGAAAGTAACTTTACAGTGGAGAAACCAGGCAAAGACTGCCTTAGCCAAGTAATTGAGGTTAACATTCTCAGTGGCAAGTCCTCTTGACAGTATGTACCCTTGATAAATGTGATGAGAGAACGACACGTCACCTCTGTGGTCTTCCTCCCCAAAATCGTAACCACAGCCTAACTATGAGGAAAACAGATTCCAACTGAGGCACATTCTGCAGAATATCTGACCAATCCTCAAAACAATCAAGGTCAGGGCGCCTGAGTGGCTCAGTCATTAAGCGTCTACCTTCAGCTCAGTCATGATTCTGGGGTCATGGGATCGAGCTCCCCATCTAGCTCCTTGCTCAGCGGGAAGCCCGCTTCTCCCTCTCTCA
This sequence comes from Mellivora capensis, assembly GCA_004024625.1. Lineage (NCBI taxonomy): Eukaryota > Metazoa > Chordata > Mammalia > Carnivora > Mustelidae > Mellivora > Mellivora capensis. The sequence goes on along the minus strand of PISX010000152.1, from coordinate 11,075 downwards.
CTCCCCCTGCTTGTGTTCCCTCTCTCACTGTGTCTCTGTCAAATAAATAAAATCTTAAAAAAAAAAAAAAAACCTGTCAAGGTTATCGAAAACAAAGAATGTCCAAGAAACTGTTACAGCCCATAGGAGTCTAAGGAGACATGACAGCTAAATGTAACAGGGTATCCTGGAGGAGATCCTGGGACAGAAAAAGGACATTAGGCAAACTAGTGAAATCTGAATAAAGCAGAGTTCAGCTAGTATCAATAACATTTCTTTCATTTTGACAAATGCACCACATTACCAGAGGTTACCAGATGTTACCAGAACAGGATGTGGGTGGGGTATATGGAAATCTGTGTACTATCCTTTTACTTTTTATGTAAATCTAAAACTCTTCTACAATAAAAGGTATACTTAAGTATTTCTCAAATACAGTCTGGGCACTAGGTGACTACATGCTTATGTCCACAACTGTGCTTTTAATTACAGGGCGCTGGTGACAGTTTCGTGGGGGCTTTGGCCTTCTACCTGGCTTACTACCCAAATCTGCCCTTGGAAGAAATGCTCAAGAGATCCAATTTCATCGCAGCGGTCAGTGTCCAGGCTGCAGGAACACAGTCATCTTATCCATACAAAAAAGACCTGCCACTCGATCTGTTTTGATTGCTACTAACCCTAAAATAAATGTACCTGGACTGGGGGTAGGGAGGTGGCCTCTCTCAGCCAGCAGCTTACTATAAAATATCCTCTTCTCCTTTCTTTGCTAATATGTTCATTTCCGAAGTCATTCTCAGCCTTTCGTTTACTTTTTTATAATGATGATTTTTTCACTTTTCGTGTATTTGCAAGAGCCAACCAAAAATTAAGGAGTCCACGACTGGGATCTGTACAAACATTACGAGGATCAGCAATCAGCAAACTCACTTGCCAACAGATCATGAATGCTGTCTGTCCGCCACCGAGCAGGGCTTGTGGACGACAGTGTATAGAGTCTGAGCAGAGAATGTTAAGCAGGGGAAGGGGGCACATGAATTGGGCTGTTCAGGCAGTTCCTAAGAGAGACAGTTGATATTCAGGGCTAGCATTGTTGAAGCTTCTGTTTTGCAAGAGAAGCCAGAAGTTTGGATGTTTATTGAAATGTCTTCAATGCTTAAGTGTCAGCAATTGATTTTTTAAAAATGTAAATACCACCTGTGGGCCACATGCAGCGCTTGTGCTGAAGAGACAAGTCATTTAAGCCAGATTTTAAGCTGTTGGTTTGTTTTTTAAAATGTCGCTTCATGTGTGTCACAGGCCCTTTATAGCAGGCTTAGGTAGGACCAGGTGAAGGATTTTTCTTGTAATCCGAAATGACTATGTGTAGTTTCAACCAAAAAATAGCCAAGATCTCCCCTATTATAGCTTTGAACCAGAGACTGAACAAAAGATGCCAGAAAACAGCTGATTGACCCTAATGCCACAAGCCCCCGGGACTCAACAACTGTCTACTTCTTTTTTTTTTAATTTATTTATTTGACAGACAGAGATCACAAGTAGGCAAGAGAGGCAGGCAGAGAGAGAGGAGGAAGCAAGCTCTCCGCGGAGCAGAGAGCCCGATGCAGGGCTCGATCCCAGGACCCTGGGATCATGACCTGAGCCTAAGGCAGAGGCTTTAACCCACTGAGCCACCCAGGCGCCCCAACAACTGTCTACTTCTAATCCCAACTTCAGAAAAGCTACTCTCGCATGTCCTCCACAGACAGACTAGGCCACGGAGAGGGAACACCTGTTACTTTGGAACACTGGTTTCGTCCTGCTTGAGGCTATGGTAGGCAAGCCATCATTCTTCTACATAAATGCTTTAAATGGTCTAGAATACAAACCAGCAAAACTCAAAAGCTGACCTTCTTACATTCAGTCAGAAATGTGAGGAGAAAACTGAGTATTTCTGAAAATCTGTAGGAAACAACAGCTTAAATGAGAAAGCATGTCAATCTGGGTAGGGCAGTCTTACCTGAAGATTAGGGATTTCCAACAATTTCCAAATTGGTTGGCTGTGTGCTGCCATGCCCCAGAAGCCCTACCGCGGCTCTATGAAAATACACTGTAGCTCTTCTTTAAAAAAAAAAAAAAAAAAAAGGAAATCTAGAAGATAAAGGGAGTCCAAAGCATTCCTAGAAACTCCCAGCTACTGCTTCAGTGACTAGAGTTTGAAAATATGGACCAATGTCATTTTTCCTAATTATATAAGCACACAACAAAAGTTCTCGTGGTTTCTTTTGTGTTAGAAGGCTGGCCCCCTTCTTATTCCTGTTCACCGTTACCGTCTCTGTTATTACATGGGAATTTTTTCAAGATCACTCTGGAGACTGACTCTGCGTTTCCTATGAGGTACAAAGAGGAGCAGACTGGAAAGTCTTGCACAAGTTTCACTATGGAAACTTTCTTTTATATGAACAATGGTTATTCTTTAGTGATGTAGTTGTTTTTTATTTCAAAGAGTGGGGGAAAACATCACCAAGAGACAATAGCACAGGCTATTTTAATATTTTTTTATTAAGGGCTATAAAAATATCCAGAAAGATAAATAAGTGTGATGCAATGATATATGTCCTAATATGAAGAACTTTCTTTTGGTACATTGTTTTTCTTCACAATAGCCTTCAAATCACAGGAGGCAGTGATTCCGTGCCATTTCCTCTTCTTTTATAACACGCTGCAGAATTTCTGAATCAGTACCCCGCCCTCAGTCTTCTCATTTATAAATCAAATTCATTTTCAATCCATTGTTTATAGGGAACGTATTTTCTTCTGTTCCACAAAGAGAACTTTTGTTTTCACTGAAAGAGAAAAATGGGTTGTAGCAGAACACTGAAGGTTTCATCACCATTTTTAAATAAATATACGGATCACACCACAAGCACTCTCCTTTCCCTGATTTTACTATTCCTCTGACATGGGGATGGAAGAGATTTACAAACTCAGTTCCTCGATCCCAGAGGCCAGAGAAACCTAGAGAAAATGGGAAGGAAATCAAGGGAAGGCTCCCCAGCCCATCGGTGGTGTCTTTGTGGGTACCCCACAAGGTTATTTCCCACCCAATGTGAAATATCCAAATCAAAAAACAAAACTAGAAACAAAACATGACAATCACTCAATGTCTGCACCCAGTTAAGGAACACACTTGCAGGCGACGAGCATGACCAGACTGAGAGCTGGACTCCAGAGAGAAAAGCAACAAGAACTGAGCAGACCAAGGAAGAAAAGGCAGTCTGGCTAGAGGAGTAAATACACATCAAATCACATACTTCCAGAGATGGCTTAATATCCAAATACAGATTTTCTAGTACGGTAACAGGATGAAAGTTATAACCAAAATCTCATTATTGAAAATACCGTAACAGAGTACACTCTCTGAAACAAAACCAAAAGTACTGATTTGCCTGGGGTGCCTAGATGGCTCAGTCAGTTGAGCACTCAACTCTTGGTTTCAGCTCACCTCGTGATCTCAGGGTCAGAGATCAAGCCCCACTTCGGGCTCCATGCTCAGTCCAGAGTCTGTTCAAGATTCTCTTTTCCTCTCCCTTCCCCTCTAACCCTCCCCCGCTAATGTGCGTGTGCGTGCACACGCGTGGACACACATGCTCTCTCTCTAAAATAAATAAATAAAAATAAAGTATAAAAGATACGAATTGCCTGGATGAAAGATCAGAGACCAGGGGTGCCCAGGTGGCTCAACGGGTTAAGCCTCTGCCTTCAGCTCGGGTCATGATCTCAGGGTCCTGGGATCGGTGGCATCGGGCTCTCTGTCCAGCGAGGAGCCTGTTTCCTCCTCTCTCTCTACCTGCCCCTCTGCCTACTTGTGATCTCTCTCTCTCTCTGTCAAATAAATAAGTAAAATCTTAAATTTAAAGAAAAAAAAAGGAAGAAAGAAAGATCAGAGACTGGATGGTGAGCAGTAAGGTTTTCACTGTTCCTCTGATGCCTTATAGCAACCCCCAATTAAAAAAGTAGTAATAGGGAAATTAATTTGGCTTCATGTCATAGAAAAAATAGGGAGGGGCGCCTGGGTGCTCAGTGGGTTAAAGCCTCTGCCGTCAGCTCAGGTCATGATCCCAGGGTCCTGGGATCGAGCCCCACATCGGGCTCTCTGCTCCGAAGGGAGCCTGCTTCCTCCTCTCTCTCTGCCTGCCTCTCTGCTTACTTGTGATCTCTGTCTGTCAGATAAATAAATAAATAATCTTTTTTAAAAAAAAAGTAGGGAGCCTGGAGTTGAAAAGATTGCGTTTATTAAACCCTGGCTCTACCATTTATATCTGCTGTGAGTCCTTGGACAAATTTCTCACGATGTTCTGCCTTCAGTTTGCTTCCCTAAGAGGGGATAACTACAACTCCCTCACAGGGCTGTTGCCAGATATACAGTTGGGTTGAAATGACACACTGCTATCCATAATCATAAACAGAAACTAATTTCCTGTCAAAATATTTGCTGCCTAATTCGTAGAAGAATGAATCTGTCAAGTTCTTTCCTTACATTTAACCTAAATCTATTCTACTTCAATTAAACTCTATATTGTCTTGTTTAGTCATCCAAGGAATCAAAACTGACAAGTTTTCATTTTATGATAAGCCTTCACATATTTAGCAAAGTTTAGTAAGTTTATGCCTCAGCCTTTTTAATCCTCCTTGGAAATCAGCATCTTGTTTTATATGAGGAAAAGGAGTTTGAAAAGACAGAGGCTGGTTCTAGCCAGATTATATTATGAAATGTTCAAATAATTGGGAACTTCTCTGTATCCTTACCTGATTTCCTTTATAAAGCAGACTAACAAAACATTACCCTTCAACTAACTCTACTCACTGCAGTAACATCTGCTGGGAGGACCGCCAAGCTATTGGTACCTTGGGCAACAGGGCAGGCCCCTGGGCAAACATCAGCACGCTAGCCCGTGGGGCATTCAGGAGGTGGGCAGAAAGCCAGGCAGTCCACTATCCCGGAACTTTCTCTTCTTCTGAAAAAACAAAGTCGTGCTGTCCAGGCTTAGACCATTCCTTATCAGAAAAGTTCTAACAGTCTGTTTGAAATTTATATATGAATCTTCTCTCCCACTTTCAACTTAGGAACCGAACTGTTCATGGCTGTGTCCTTTCCCAATCTCAAAACTCAAAATCAATCTGACAAATAATTAGTTCCTGACACCTCTACACTAAGGATGAAAATCCTCATACATTTTCATACTGGAAATATAAAAGGTTATTCAAGTAACATGGATGTTACACAAGTTCCTAAAAATAAACCCTAAAGGAGCTAAAACTCTAGAAAAACAATTACTTTACTGTAAAGTTCATCACTTTGTGTTTTTACCAGCTGATACAAAGAAATCAGAGGGAGAAGAGTTTCACACCAACTCAGTATCATATTGCTGTGGTCTGAAAAAATTTGTGCCCCCCCGCCCCAAATTCATAGGGTGAAATCCTAACCCCCAAACACAATGGTATTGGGAGGTGGGGCCTCTGGGAGGTGTTTTGGTCATGAGGGTGTGTTCATGAGCGGGATTAATGCACTATAAAAGACCCCACAATGCTTGCTTGCCCTTCCACTATGTGAGGACACAAGAAGGCACAGGCTAAGAACCAGGAAGAAGGCCTTCCCCCAGAAAGCAACCGTGCTGGCACCTTGCTCTTGGGACCTCCCAGGCCCCAGAACTCTGAGAAATAAATTTCTGTTGTTTATAAGCTACAGTCTGTGGTATTTTGTTATTGCAACCCAAAAGGACTAAGATACATACCTGTCATTCTAATTTTTCAACCAGATGAGGTATCATCCTAAAATCCGGACTCCCAGTCATTAGGTACAAACCGGGAATTCCTTTTTTATTATGGTAAAGAATGACCGAAACTGTAACACCATAAAAACAGCGGGGAATTTTATCCCCGTTAAAGAATGGAAATCATCCAATTTTACAACGGGGCTTCTCAGAGCCTTTTTTATATGCCTCTTCACACTGGTACAGACCTTTTTTTTTGGAAGGTGATATTTTTATTTCTCTTAGTGATGAACGCAAGATAATGAATGGTTCAATGGTGGCTATGAGACCTTCCGTACCAACTCTGAAGGCAGCTATGAATGTAGCTGTTAGCCAGGACTTGTGCTAATATCCTGCCCAGAAGTCATGCACTGGTATGTAGGTTTTAGTCTCCTGTGAAACCTCTCATTAATAGGTCCCTATACAGAGTGGTTTAGGGCCCGGGCTCTGGAGTCCGACAGTCTTGAGTTCAAATCTCTGTAACACATTTTAGCTGTGTGTCCTTGATTAAGATTCTTGGCATCAGATTCGTCATCTCTAAAACAGAGACTGCCTGGAGAGTACAGATGCTTGTGTTCGTGACATCTGAAGATAAGAGGCTTGTGCAGGTAAGCAAGCAAGACAGAATTTTCCATTTTGTCTGACCATTCACAAACACTAGTTTGTCTCCTTTCTTTCAGGGATCGCTGTCTTTTATTGCCTACACTGTCCTTTTGTTGTTGTTTCCAGGGAGAAGGGACATTCGGTTCCTATTATTCCATCTTGGCCGGAAGTGAGAGTCTATGAGTGCTCATTCTTAGTTAATAAAAAAGCGGATTATGAGGCTAAGTATCCATCTTTTGTTACATAATGGATTAATTTTGTGTAATAAGACTGCAGTACCAATTCGATTCTGATCACCAACTGGGTATCTTACAATTCAACTCAATTTTGTTCTCTTTTCATGCCTAGCACAGCCATGGCTTATGGTCCCTAGAAGTATCCGAAGCGTACGGTGGTCCACAGCACTGGATGTTGGATGAACCGACCGCTGTGCTTGCTCCGCGTCTGCCTGCTGGTCCCCAGAAACTGAGGAGAAAGTCTCCCTCTCATCATTTTCCTAAGGAACAGACTTAAGTACACCCTAACAGGAGATGAAGTAAAGAAGATCTGTGTGCAGGGCAGACTGATGGCAAGGTCCGAACTGATGTAACCTACGCTGCGGGTTTTACGGAGGTCCACAGCAATGACAAGCCTGGGGAGAATTTCCATCTGACGTAGGACACCAAGGGTCACTTTGCTGTTCATCATATTACACCTGAGGTCAAGCAGAAGTTGTGCAAAGTGAGGAAGATCTCTGTGGGGACAAAAGGAATCCTTCACCTGGCAACCCATGATGCTTGTACCATCTGCTATCCTGATCCCCTCATCAAGATCCCCTCATCAAGGTGAAGGACACCATTCAGGCTGATCTGGACACTGCAAAGATGACTGAGGCCATCAAGTTTGACACTGGTCATCTGTGTACGGTGACCAGAGGTGCTAACTGGGAAGAACCGGTCTGACCACCAATAGAGACAGACACTCTGGCTCTTTTGATATAGTTCACGTGAAAGATACCAATACAAGAGCTTTGCCACCAGCTCTCCGACATTTTTGTTATTGGCAAAGGCAACAAACCATCATTTCTCTTCCCCGTGGAAAGGGTATGTGCCTCACCACTGCTTAGGAGAGAGACAAGAGACTGGCAGCCAGAGCAGGTAACATGGTCTACAGGTGATGTGACTGGAATCTTCGTACTTCAAGATAACACAGCATGATTACAAAAAGAAGAAAAATCTTGATACCAGCTACCAGTGATTAGTAACTCAGGAGCAGGAGATGAACTGATGCATGGGGCAGGTACAGGGAAGGGGCACACAGCCTCTACGCCCTCTCCCAGCAGGTCACACTCCCACAGTCACTGCACAGTCACCAACCCACAAGCTCCAGTACAGTTCTTATTCAGAAGCAATTATCAAGAGACTGTTCAGAATCAAGGGCACAAAAATGAAACTAATGGCCTGAAGTTTTAAAACAAATAATCTGTTTGCTAGTTTACTTTATATGAATCTGCTCATGAAATCCAAAAACAAAATTGGGCTTCTACCAATAGCAATCAGCTGCTGTCTTTTGTATGTAAGCAGGCAACCTGGCCTTGGGAACACTTGTGTCTTTTGGACAAACACTTCTATCAACTGAGACCATTTATATATTTTTTATGATATTTATTTATTTACTTACTTACTTACCTAACAGAGAGAAAGAGCTAGCGAGAGAGAGAGAGCACAAGCAGGGGGAGCAGCAGGCAGAGGCAGAAGCAGGCTCCCTGATGAGCAGGGAGCCCAACATAGCCCTGGATCCCAGGACCCTGGGATCATGACCTGAGCTGAAGGCAGATGCTGAACGACTGAGCCACCTAGGTGCGCCTCTGCTGAGACCATTTAAAGTTACCGTTTATTATGCCATTTTAGCAGACGGTACAAAATGGAAAATGACACTTCTTACCGTCCTACACTAATATATAGATACCACACTCCTTTAATTCAAATCTGGACCTAATCTGCTTGCCACTGTTCGACGATCCCAGGAGAATATTCCCTCCCCATCTGAAGACACTCTTTTCTGTTTCCAGAACAGTCTCACCTATTCTCGTTATATGGCTGGATTCTTTCCCAGATCTACTCTATCTAAAGGCTAGCCTAAAGGTGGAATCTGCCTCTCCCCACTTTCATACTGTATCTCAGCATCCTGCTTGTGTCCCTCAAAGTACTGAGCAGAACATCATTTTTTCTTTCTTTTTCTCCCTTCCACACCAGACTGCAAGTACTAAGAGTGCAGACACTCAGCCTGAATGTGTCCTGGTGTATCCCAGCACCTGGGACAGCTACTGGTACTACAGTAAACGTTCAAGACTCACTCGCTGACTGAACACTAGAGAGTCAAAGGGCCTACAAAACCTCCAAGACATGTTGAGCGTCAGTCTGGAAAGGGCAGCAGGGCTTGAAAGCATCTGAATTTATTCTGGAGTAATTTCTCTGAATCTTACCAATTGGATCATAATGCAAGAGAGTCAGTTTCTCCCGTAGTCGGCTTCTCTTAGTGTTGAAGGAGTAACCTGTCCCAGCTTGGCTCAGCATTTTCACCAGAATGGTTCTAAGATTTAAAAATAAGCTATTACAAGCTGAGGAAATAGACTAAAATCAGTCATGGGAGGATGGCACATTTTGAGAACTCTGTATAGTAGTATTAGCTGTGGGATATCATTTAGCCCTAAGAAGGTTCAGTTCTAAGACAGCCTACATTTTCCATAAACCACAATTTCAACGGCTCTGATACCCAAGATCTGTTTCATTATAGAGTGCCTTGGTAATCAACTCACCAATCAACAAGATGAAACCACATTGTGGGAAAAGACTCAGACACCCACCACTGAGGAGAAACAGAAGTCAGGAAGGGGGAAAATACAAAAGTCCCAGTAACCCTAGCTGGCCAATCAGGAAGTCGTAAAGACTGCTGCTATCTCAACAGAGCCCTATCTTCCAGGATGTGCAACAGGAGTACAATCAGAAGAGACAAAACAAAAAGACTGGAACTTTTACATTGCTAACATGTAAAACCTTGCTCTCCTTCGTATTTCATTTAACTTATAGTCATCCCAAACATAAAGTTCATGTTTTGCCTCACTAGTTCATCATTGCCTTTAATACTTTGTATTGTTACTTTTTCATGTGTCTGGCTTCCCTATGCAGACCAGGCTACTGTATTTCTCATCTAGTTCCAAAAAGAGTCTGTAGCATCTACTGATACATTACACATCTCTGCCTCCCTTTCAATGTCCAGCACAGTGCCTCATACATAAGAGGCATACAATATTTGTCAATTAAGACAGACAACAGTCATTCATTCAGAAAGATTTAACAAATACCTATTAAGTGCTTACTCTGTGGAATGCACTAGGGAAAATGCTGAGCTCTGTTAGGCTGCCCCTCCCCCCTCCAGGGGCCTACAGAATAGTATGGAGATGAGTTGTGTATACGAGGTATATAAGGCAAGACATATTTGATAGAGATGCTCCAAGGATACAAAGAACATGAAAGGCAGGGAGTACCTCTAAAGAAACCAAAGGCATGGGAGATTCTTACAGACCCCTGAGGAGGGGAATTCTAACATAAATAACTGGACTGTGGGAAAAGCAAAATGAATAAAACCTATATGGGAGAAAACACTAACTTACATGTTTTTTCATTAACTTTCATCCAAAAAATCTAGTTTTATGATCTTGGGTTGTAAGCAAAGGCTGCTTTAGAATGTTCCTTTTTTTTTTTTTCCCCTCTGGAAAAGAATTTTCCTATTTTTAACACATAAAATCTTACCTCAGTTATTATTTACAAAATTTATATTGATATGCCAGTTTGGTATTTATAGTATCCCCAGTATAGCATGGAATCTTTAATCTGTGCTGTTTTTGAAATGCTTATTCCATGAATGCAAAGGGTTACAAAACTCATTAAAACTGACTCTGTAGTTCAATCAAATCATAGCTTGTTCAGCCAGATGCTTGTCCTCAGACAAATGGCCCCCAGTCCTCTCTCCGAAGAAGCAGAAATATGGTGGTAATCCAAAGAGAGCATGGGAACCCTGATGGCTTGATTAGGAACAAGACAGCAAGAGTTCCTTCAATTATTTGAACACTCACTTAAGTAGGTCAGTTGGGCAGGAGGGGAAATATTTTTTCAAAGAGTTTACAGAGCCAAAACAATTCACCAAGTAAGTAAGCCTCGAACCAACTTTCAGAAAATCGAGACCAAATGCTTAGTTTAACATAAGGATGTGTTGGCAACGGCTGGAAAAACAAACCAAACATAAACAAAGTTTAAAAAAAGAAAAACCTTACTTACTTTGACTTGCTCTTGGCAACTTTCTCGCAGAGAGGAAGATTGAAAGAGAAAAGAAAATAGCAACTTATTATCTTTCTTATACAAAGTTCATATTAATGTCTGTAATAAACAGGTAAGTGATGAAGTATGCAATGGGTTGTCACTCAAGTAACTACTCCCTAGCTTGCAGAGATCCCGCTAGGATTCTAGAAAGAAGACCAAAGATCCAGTAAAACCAACACAATTCTGGATGCAATGCTTTGCACAATCTCTCTTCAGTTGGACCGGTTACTTTTCAAATCTCTCTGAGATCTGTTCCACACGTTCCTCTTCTAGGGTGCAAAATATTTGCCCTGGTACAAGCCACTGGTTTGACAAGTTAACCCATGCAAACTGCAACCACCACCAC